>WOVY01011099.1:0-535651 GCA_013436015.1 Rhipicephalus annulatus | reverse complement strand
CGCTTCGCCAAGTTCTTGCGATAACGGGCGGACGAAACGCCGCGAGGTCAAAAAAAAAAGAAACAAACATCCAAGGCTCCCCGGGCGCGCGCTCTCCCCGCGGAAGCGTGGCTTCGCCGACGAACCTCTTTACCCCACAGCGGCGGCCGGGCAAGCACTGGAAAGTTCAAGAAGGAAATAGGCGTGGTCATACCGAGTTGAGTCATCGGTCGGGACGGCCCTCGTACAGTCTCACGCCTCTCCCCAGCCTTCGCTGCGTATCGCGCCGACGAAATGACGAGAACTTTCTGGAATGTGGCGCGGAAGGTATTTTAATCGAGCGGCCGAGACGAGAGAGCAGGAGGAGACGGAAGTTAGCGCAGAGCGCGTACGGTATCCCGCCGTGTAGTCGGCGAAGGTTTGTCCGTAGGGGCAAAGCAGGAGAAGAAGAGGATTTCCACCTGAGGGGGGAGGGCTCGAGCTACAGACAAGCGGTGTGTTCACCGCTATCGAGCGAAGACGCGTGGCAACAGCTGCGTGTGTGAAGCCGACGTGTTTCCGGCGAAGAAGTTGAAGCTTGAAGTGTGGCCAATTGAAGACGCGAGGTTTCCGCGAAGAGAAACTTCAGGGGGCAGCGGAACGACAACAACGCTGGACTTTGAGTGAGTGATTCTCGGAAGAGTATCACTCAGACTTTGGTTCCAAGGACTTGGATGAATAGGTTTTCTATCTCTTAGTCTTTAAGGGTCTGGGTTGTTCAAATGCATGCGACTGCATTGTAGTGTGTACTGTTGTCTGTGTCCGTTGTTCGAGTGTGCCTAATTGTACTGTGTAGTGTGTTGATTGATTGGTGACATATTGTACTCAGCTATTGTGGAGTGAGCATATTGGTGTATTGTTTTTCTGATCTGCCATTATTGAGAATATAATTTTGTTTGTTTATCAACTCTCGGCTCTGGACTTGTTCTTTGGGTCACAGCCGGCGTCTGCTGGGCACCAATAAGGACCACTACTAAATTGTCCACGCTTTCGTGGTGCGGTTCGGGGGGCCGATACTTCGGCTCTTGGATTTAAGCCCGGCGATCGCCTCCTAATAAACGGGACTTGTGTGACAATAACCAAATTTGGCATTTGTGAAGCTATCGAAACGGCTGGGAGCACATCATGAGTTTGGCATGTAGTTATGTTTGTGGGTTACATGACACACATGCTATTATTATCATGTTTGCACACGGAATGCGCTCCACCGCATTATGTGAGAAAGAGAAAGATCATTACCCGCCCCGCGAGTGCTGCAGTCCCCCCCTGAGGAAGGAGAACCAGGTAGGTTCCGTAACGTCTGGTTTCTTCACATACATTTTGTTAGAGTTTAAATTATTTCTGAGTTTTTATTCTCAACATATGAAAATTATTATACGACCCAAACCAGGGCTCGTGGTGAGAGACTTAAAAACATATGAAGTGGCATGAGCGATTGCACGTGCATGTGGAGACGCGGAAATAGGCAGGGGTGACAAATTCCTGCTGCGCCTCTGGAATGGATCCAACATTATCATTGCAAGTACTCCGCACGAGCACGTCGCCGAACAAATTTTGAAAATCAAGGCACTCGACCTGAAGAACACCAGACATCTCGTGAATACCTACATTTCTACACCCGAGGGTTTCTCGAGGGAGTTGTGCACGGACTGCAACGTGAAACACAGGAAGAAAGAACTTCTCAACAACCTTAGAGTACGCGCACAGGGCGTCACAATCGTGCAAGCACGCATGTTGGGAAAATCTGAGACGGCAGTGATAACCTTTGATGGACCCATTGTTCCGCGTTTTGTGTATTACTTTGGTGGTGAGATGCCATGTCTACCATACCAACCCACAAGACAATACTGTAAACTGTGTAAAAGCCAAGGCCACAGGACGGACGTCTGTCCAACACCCACTGTGAATGTGTGTGGCGGCTGCAGACTTAAAGACCCTCCAAATGACCACGAGTGCGTTCCCAAGTGTGCACTATGTGGCGGGGATCATTCAACTGCGGCAAAAGAATGCACTAAAAGGCTTAAGAAAGTCCCCCAACGGGGAAAAGAACAGGTACAACAGCTTAGACACGAAAATGGACAACGATCTCAAGGAATACTGAAGCGTCGGTGGTTCAGCACCGAAAGGCAGGATATGGATTTAACGGAGGGGTCCGACGCGGGATCACGCTCCGGATCTCGATCTAGTTCCCGCTCGAGATCAAGGTCCAGATCGAATTCCTGAGACCACTTCAGCCCCAAAGGCAATCGGCAAGAAGAAAGCAAGACGAACAAGAACAAGAAGCTCAAGAAGACATCGCAGCAACAGCAACAGCACCACCACCAACAACAACAACAGCAGCAGCAGCAGCAGCCAGCAGCAGCAGCAGCGATAGCAGCAGCAGCAGCAGCAGCAGCAATAGCAGCAGCAGCAGCAGCAGCAGCAACAACAACAACAACAGCAGCAGCACTACCATCACCATCCACCTGAAACTCAGGGTAAGCTGGCAGCGGCAGCCTCCCAATCTCCTCCAAACCAAGCGCAATCAACACACACACAGCTCGCGCGACTCGAGCGAGAGCTAGAGTTTGTGCGTGTAAGAATGGGGGATTTAGAAAGAGAAAATAGGCAACTTAAAAGCCAACAAAAGCAGCAGCAGCAACAACCACAAGAGAAACCCACTCAATCTACCTTGGCAGGACAGCAGCAGCAACAGCAACAAAGCGTATCAATATTGAACGGCGACACTGTGGTGACGATAGCTATTCTGAAAGAAGCCGTAAAATAAATAGTTCCCTCCATCGTTGAACAGGTCATGGGGCAGGTACACAGGAAACTTGACGTGTTGGAAAGAAAAATTCAAGCGCAACAGATAGAAGTCATGAAGGCGTTGAGAAAGCATACCAATGGCAGCCACATAAGGGAAAAGGCAGATAAGGCATACAACAAGCTGGACCTACTTAATATGACACAAGAAGATACTGACAATGCATAAGCGACTAAGAAAACTACGGAAGAGTGTGACATATGGCAGTGGAACTGCCGATGATTCCGACGAAAAAAGGAACAGCTTTCACAGCTGGTGGCCATGCAGCCGAGGCCACCTGCTGTGATAGCTCTCCAAGAGGTGGGAATAAGGCCAAGCATGCAGAGTTATGACACTCATGGTGAAGCTGTGAATAATAACAACGAATGGAGAGTGGCGACATTAGTCCACAAATCCATAACCGCAATACAGCATAAACCAATAGAAGGAATCGAAATCCCACATATCATTACGAAAATCCTATATAAAGAGAAAAAAAGAAAAGCGTTTTCATCCTGAACATTTAGAGCCCACCTCGACAAAGAAAGGCAACTTTCGACAAACTATTTGAAGATTCAGCAAAACTAGCGAAGCAGAACACGCTCATAGTGGTGGGGGACTTTAATGCAAAAGACCCAAGCTGGGGATACCTCACTCAGGAGGCCAAGGGCAGAAACATAGCCCAGCAAATTGAAATTACAGGTATGACACTCCTGACGGATCCAGCAATGCCAACGAGACTAGGAAACAGTAACTCCAGAGACGAGACACCGGATCTAACTATGTGAAAAATTGTCAAGAGGTGGAATGGCACAACACTCTAGAAAATCTAGGCAGTGATCATTACATATTATGCACCACTATACACACAGATCAGATACGTAAAAAGATTGGCGTTGCCAAAATAACTAATTGGCATGCGTTAAGAAAATCACTGGAACAAAGGTTGACTGCCTCAGATATAACAAACTTGAGTGATTGGTGTGACGAAATAAGGCGTCAAAAAGAAAGGTACAGTAATAAATAACGCGATCAAGCAATGCCCCTGAGGTCTACTCACACCTACATCTTTGGGAAGCAAGAAGAAGCCTTACGAAAAGATGGAAAAGACAGAAACGTAACCGTGAATTGAAAGAAAAAATCGAAGATATCACCCAGTGCGCAGAGGATTACGCCAATCAATTAGCTGCAACTAATTGAGCCAATTTCTGTGATTCACTCAACAGGACGCTGAGTACGGCCAAAACATGGAACATACTGAAAGCCATGATAGACCCCACGAAGACAAAAATGAAAACAGTAAAGCCGTTGAACGATTGCTGCACTTATACCCAGGTACAAAAGAAGACCTCATTCAAGCCATGCATAAAAAATGCTTTGGGGAAGACGGAGTGACACCTTCATATCAAAGAAGGTATAAAGGATTACCGCAACCTGATTTAGACAAGCCTTTTACAGACGCTGAGATAAGGGCAGCCATATTTAGTAACAAGAAGAACACAGCCGCGGGTGCAGATAAAATCACCAATGGTATGATCAGGAACCTAAATGACGAAGCTATTGAAGCTCTCACTAAATACATAAACAAACATTGGCTAGCTTTAACTGTCCCACCAGAATGGAAACATGCGATTGTGGTCATGGTGCCTAAACCAAGAAAAAAACTTGCCATTGAGAACATGAGACCTATCTCGCTCACGTCCTGCTTAGGAAAAATCTTTGAAAAACTGGTGAACACCAGGCTCCTCAACCATCTCGAGAAGAACAACCTCATGCCAGAAACTGTGTTTGGCTTTCGCTCACACCTTTCTACGCAAGATTTTCTACTACTTTTAAAAGAACAAGTATTAATGGACATCTCTAAGGTTGGGGAAACGTCGTTATGGCAGTTGACATGAAGGGAGCCTTTGATAACATCAGTCACAAAGCAATACTAGAAGGTCTGGAGGAAGCTAACTGTGGAGAACGAATGTTCGACTACGTCAAAAGTTTTCTTAGTAACAGGACTGCAACAATCAAGCTGGGAGATTACGAATCCGACATCAATAAACCTCCAAACAGAAGAACACCCCAAGGAGCGGTCATTTCACCGACACTTTTCAATGTCGCCATGACTGGCCTTGCAGGAAAACTCAAAGATATTGCCGGTCTACAACATGCGATATATGCAGAGAATATTACGGTATGGACAACCACAGGCAGCCTAGCAGAGAAAGAAGATAGGTTACAACAGGCAGCTAACACCTTAGAAGAGTATGCAAGGATACGGGGTCTTCAGTGCTCAGCCGAAAAGTCAGAGCTCATTCGCTTCACGAAGAGAAAAGCACGGAGGATCGACCCGAATCTAAAGCTGGAAGTCAAACTCGACGGAAATGTCATTCCGGAGAAAGATACCGTACGCATACTAGGAATGTGGCTTCAAGCTAATCAGAGATGTCTGCACACACTAAATCAACTCAAAGCATCAGTACAGCAGATCTCACGCATGATCTCGCGAATAACAAGCAACCATAAAGGAATGAGAGAACAAGATACCCTAAAATTGGTCAAAAGCCTCGTCATCAGTCGCATTACATACTCGCTTCCCTATCAAATTACGAACAGGGAAGAGAAGGAAAAAGCAAACCAAATAATTAGTATGGCCTACAAGACAGCCCTGAGATTACCGCGGAATACTTCAAACGACAAGCTGCTGGCGCTTGGTCTTCATAACACAATTGAAGAATTATCCGAGGCCCAGTTACTAGCGCAAGAAAATCGCCTTCTCCAGACCACAACGGGCAGAGCAGTCCTAACAAAACTAGGGCACGATACTTTATTACAAACACACCAAGAAACTAAAGAAGTACCAAGCGAATTCAGAAAATGGTACACCGTATTGCCAATACCAAGCAACATGGATCCTACTCTGCATGCTGGAAGAAGAAAGGCAAGGGCTGACTACATAGACAAAAAGACAAGATTTTTGAACACGGCCAGATTCACTGACGCCGCACCTTATCAGACCAATGCAAAGAGATATGTGTGTGTAGCCACCGACCATAGAGGGAAAATTACAGCCTGCGCTTCAATAGATCAGGCGTCGACAACACAAGCAGAAGTTGCCATAGCACTCGCAATAAAAGAGGGATGGACGCGAAACGCTCCATTAACAATCATTTCAGATTCACAAAAAGCTTGCAGAAACTATCTAAAGGGCAAAATTGGAGCACAAGCGCTCCGTATATTGGTTGGGACAGGATGGGACCCCACAGTGAAATACGTACAGGCTGTGACTTGGGCACAGGGGCACGAGGGTGTGACAGGGAACCTGCGCGCGGATGAGGCGGCTCGAGGCTTCACAAATCACCGAGCCACTCATGCCAATGCAAGTGATGACCCTACACTCCTGGACCCTAGCTTCGCAACAATTTTAAAGTACTACAGAGAAAATAGGCAGCTGTATCCACGTCCTCACAGCAAGCTCAGCGCTGCGGAGGCAACAGCGCTAAGAAAAATACAAACTAACACTTACATAAATCTGCACACTCTTCACCTGATCTACCCCACGGCGTACAGAGATATGTGCCCGTGGTGTGGAGCCAACCCAACACTCTTTCACATCACGTGGGAGTGTGCAGAGCACGACAAAGAGCACGACACCACTGGAACGTGGGAGGAATGGGATTCGCTGCTGTCTAGCCCAGCCCTAGTGGATCAGCTGCGACTGATCCAAAGAGCTGAACGGATGGCTCGCGCCAGTGGGGCCCTGGAATAGGGGCACCACCCTGCCGGACAGACTTCGCTCTCCACCCCGTACATTCTTCGGGGCAATGGAGTTCAAGCCTGTCTGGATTATGTATATAATAAAGTTTTGTACTACTACTACTACTTATTCCCAACCAGACAGACATCTGTCAGATGTTTACATTCTTAGTTGAAAGTTTTTTAAAGAAAGTGAAAAAAGCAGGAAACTTGTTACAAAATGTATATCACACATGAAAATTTCTAACGTGGGAGGTCCTTATTTTTTGTACCCTAGTAAAGGTTCACGTATATGTTTTTACATAATATATATATTAAAAGTTTAGCAAGATAACTCCTCTTCTTGTACTTTGGAAAAAAATGGGCAAAATTTCATGCAGATCCAAGCACCAGAGTACCTGAAAATGCAAAGGCACATTAAAATAATTTCAATACTTGAGTTTTAACAAAAACGGCTTGTAAAGTTCGAATTAAATGTTCATTTAATAAATATGCCGTTAAAAGCGATAATATTTGCACACACAAAAAACTACAATCTTTATTATAGTGGCCTGTGCAACTATTATGCGCCAAGATCATAAGCTTGTCTTTCACGGGTCCCTCGAGTTTAATTCACACAGATAGCACAATTCAGCATTTGCCAAACGTATTTCGCTCTATCTAGCAGAGTCTTGTACCGTCTGCATGCTAGGCAGAGGTTCGAAATCTAAACAAAGCTCAGTGTCGAGAGATCCAGCAGTGCAGATGCCATTGTGGCTCTTGAGGCCGCGTTTAAGCCATGCACCGTCGTACATAACGGCTATATCTTCTCCACAAACTTCGCTCACTGCGAGTTCACTCGACCTCGCGAAGATTGGTGAAGATGGCATCCTTTGCACACCATGGACGTTCCGACTGGTGGCAGTGGAGGACTTAATATATATTGGCTTTTGCAATCGAAGATTTGCCACAAATCGGAGCCACTATTGGTTGCCCATCCTTAATCGTGCGTTCCCCCACAACAACTTTCACGCGGACAGCACGCCTAATAGATGAGCTTTAGCTTTCATCATTCACATTAGAAATTAACACATGAAAAAAAAACGTTGATCAGCAGTGCTGCTGGAAGAGACAAGGACACTGGAACAAGGCTTGGCAGAACACGCAGGCGCACAGCGGCCAATAGGAGTTTTAGATGCGGAGCATCTAATACTCGAGGCTTGTAGTGCGGCGCCGTTCGCAAGCTTCCTCCTCCTTCTTCCACCATCTGTGCATCCCTTCCTCCACTACACACCGCGCGCGCTTCACTCCTCCACCATCTGTGCACCCTTCCTCCTCTACACACCGTGTGCGCTTCTCCTCTTCACGAACATTCGCTAGCTGTATAATGTAGCGCGCATGCGCCGTCACGCTTCGAGAACATCGGCAGCTGACGCGCGCGCATGCGCCGTCGCGCTTCGAGAACATAGGCAGCTGACGCGCGCGCATGCGCCGTTGCGCTTCTCCCCCTTCTCGAACATTCGACAGCTGACGCGCGCATACACCGTCACCCACCATCTGTGCCGCGCGCGCTTCTCCCCTTCGAGAACATTCTACAATTCTCCTGATTCTCCAGTGGACGCGCATGCGCCATCGCCCTTCGAGAACATTCAACAGCTGACAGTGCATGCGCCGTCGCGCTGTATATATACTCAAGGTCGGCGCTCGCTCGCTCAGTTGCCGCTCGTCGGTTGGTTTGTACGGCGCGTCGACGTCCAAGGTCGCGGTGAAATGAATTCCAACGAATCCACAAACACAATGATCGACGTCCCTTCGACCAGCGCCGCCCTTTCGCATACGTGTGTACGTGTTCACTCATTTAACACCCCCTCCTACAACCATGTTAACCAATTTAGCCATCGACCCAAGTAAGTCGCAATTTAACACCCCATTTCACAACCACGTTAACCAATTTAGCCATCGACCCAAGTAAGTCGCACTTTAACACCCCGTTAACCAATTATATGCTCCGCATCCTCCTCAGTGTTCCCCCGAGGGAAGCTGTGGGCAATTGTTTTTTGATCCGTACTACGTGATATAAAAGACTGTCCAGGCGCTCGAACAAGCGGTACAGCCGGGATTCTTTTTATCGATTCTTGTGCTGCAGCGTCCCGAAAACTGTCGTTATTGCACACCTGATGTGATCTACAATGATGAGTGGCGCCTCATTATCGGCGGCAATATTGGTTGATATGTGAGGTCTAACGTCCGAAAACCACCGTTTGATTATGAGAGACACCGTAGTGGAGGGCGCCGGAAATTTCGACCACCTGGCGTTCTTTAACATGCACGCAAATCGGAGCACATGGGCCTACCACATTTCCGCCTCCATCGGAAATGCAGCCGTCGCAGCTAGGATTTGATCCCGTGACCTGCGAGTGAGCAGCCGAGTAGACCATCACGGCAGGGCCAGTGGCAAGAAGCTCGAAGACTGCACATTTTCGGCCTTTCGACAGCCACCTTGTGTTTTCAACACGCTAGCCTCTAGTGGAGGCCCTCGAGGGACGGCTTTGAGCTCTCCCATAGTATACCAAGTTCTCCAAGTCGTTAACGACTTTTTCTAAACACACGCTACTTAAAAGCATTTGCAGTTGAGTCTCGACACATGTTTTTCAGAACAGTAAGTGCAGTTAACAAAATAAATGCAAACACAAAAATTTGTTAATATTTTAGAAAACTTTGGTTTCTCGACCTGCAACTTCCCTGAAATCTGGCCAATTTTACAGGAGAAAACGAGATAAATCACGAAACAGTGCATGTGCCATTCACTTCAAATTTTTCGCCAATGATAACACTGTTTGCTTCGCATCGAGGCAGTAAGATAAGCGAGTATCGATAAAGAGACATGCGGCAGAGAAGCGCTACCACATCATTAATAAGGGCGATTGATTGATTGATTGATATGTGGGATTGAACGTCTCAAAACCACCATATGAATATGAGAGACGCCGTAGTGGAGGGTGGCAGAAATTTTGACCACCTGGGGTTCTTTAACGTGCGCCCAAATCTGAGCACACGAGCTTACACCATTTCCGCTTCCATCATATAGGCAGCCGCCGCAGCGGGGATTCGATCCCGTGACCGGTGGGTTAGCAGCCGACTACCTTAGCCACTAGACCACCATGGCGGGGCTTAACAAGGGTGATGGAAAGTATTATCGAGGGCATTTTTGAAATGAATAGAGGATGCGCTGTCTGGTACGCCGGCTTTGATTTCATCTGCAAAACTTGCGGGATTTCATCGCCCCGTGGTGGTTACCACTGGCCGCATTTTAGAAATTTCGAAGTGGTGAAGGACTCTTTGCGGATGGACTCTAATTCGGCTATTTGACTTGACTGCTATATTCCATTGAATAAAACGCTAACGGTAGTTAATTTATATAGTTACTGCCGTAATTGATGTCTGCGCATCTGAATATGTGTTTTGCCTCAGTAAAGGAAACGCCACAGATAACGCATAAATGCCTCTTTTCTGTAATTTTTCAGTACCAATAGACAAATTTCTTGAACACCCTGTGTAATTTGTGCCAAGCGGCCAAAGTTTTGCCGGAACTAAACTGACTGTAACTCACGCTAACGAACATTCCGTTCAACCAGACTCGCAGGCACTCGAACATACAATTTCACCCAGACTCGCTCAGACTAAGACTAGCAGTTGGAATCAATCAGGCTTAGACTTATGGGACACTTGGCGAGAACAACGGAGATATAACGGTGAACAGAATAAAGGCGACAAGGATAGGGCTGTTTACAAGGCTGTTGTGTTGGCATCTCTTGGCACCAAAACAAGCACCAGTTTGCTATCTATAAAGCTATATCCAGACGAAAAACTTTTTCCGACAAACGTCTCACAGAATGAGTCAAGTACGCTTTCCACATACTTTTGTGAATTTTTATTTATATTCACTATGCATCAATAATAAAACAAATTCAAGTTTCCGTTCATTTGGTTGTTCGTTCGGTTAAACTGTGTCCCGTGTACTTCATGGTCCCCTATCGTAAGCGCATAGTCAATGAAACATGGGCTAACTAGCCACTTTCAAAGCATTAATGACCAGGGGTAAGACGTGTTGAAAAAACACAATTCCTGTAGTGAGTATCCGCTGATGATCATGAAAGGCTTTTGGTACGGGGTGAAGGAGCAACGGTTTTTTGAACAACTTCGCCGTAAAAGAGTGATCGTGAAAAAACTGGGTCTCTATGTTTAAAAACACGCATGAAAAGAGTCGCAAGAATAGGCAGTGAATTAAAAGCACACTTCATGACACAATTTAAAATCGAAACTGCCAACAAGAAACAAATGCTGACCAGCCTTCCTCTGCCACAGCCTTGCGTGACATTGTAAGCTGTGCAAATTTTATTTGCTAATGAGATAAAAAAATTGTATTTTTCTTGTGTGTACCCTGTCATAAGCTCTGACGCAACTTCATGGCTTTGTGACAGCCACTAGCGCTCCAAAGAATGTTCCTTGCAAGTTATTTTCGGATCAGGGTTAATTAGCCATATTAAGGCAAAAGCCATGAATCCTTCCATCTTGCGCGTTAACGGTGCGTCAGTGTAGGTGGATTCAGCGTCAAAGCGAGACTGCAAAAAATCATCATCACGTGGTAAAGTGCAAAGATGACGTCAACATGAGGGTATGATTAACATAAATTTGAGCTCATTATGACATCACTATTATGGCGGGGCGTATTCAGTACTGCACTACGGCAGAGCTGAGAGACGTCCCTTGGGCCTTAGTCAACTTTCCGCATCCAAGGACAGCTGTGTAAAAAAAAGTGGTTAACGAGTTATAGTTCTCGGTACACTACTATGGGAGAGCTGAAAGACGTCCCTTGGGCCACAAGAAAATCTTGCACTTAACATGGTCAATGCACAGTGTTTGACGCCTAATGCTTTCATCTGAAAGCCGTGCCCGTTTGAAAAGAAATGAGACCCGTATTTGCATTGTTAAGCTCATACTAGTAATCTAAAAGCTGCAAGACGGCTATGCTTGCCCATTTCATATTGAAGCGTTCTGAATGTCATTTCAATAATTGCGTAAAATTGTTTAAGCAATACTTTTGTTTTCCATGTATTAGCGGTATATTTAGGTTAATAATTTCACAAAAATGCATGTATTTGTAGCGAGAGACGAGAGGCGTGACAACAGCTGATGGGGCCTCGCCGTTTTCTCTTCACGAAGCAGAGTGGTGGTGGTTGCAACGTCTGAACCAGTTTCTTTCAAACTCCTTTGTCCAAACCGGCAGATGTGTGTGCTTGTTCTGACTGGGTTGCGTTTCGAGCTCCACTTGAGGTGGGCGAGAGGCGAGGTGCGGTTGCGAAGAAATGATGGTGATGATGAATTGCGCTGAAGAAGGAGCTACACTTCGTTGCAATGACATGCAAGTTGTTTCATATTGGTTCTCATATTTTCTTGTTATGCACTCCCTGTTCATGTAGCTGCCTTATAAAGCTTCCTATCAGGAAACCAGAAAGTAGATATCGCCGCTTTCTCAGCTGAAATCTAAGAGAGGTGGAACCGCTGTCACCCTGGCGTCATAAAGTTGCAAGTGCACACGGCAACTTTTCAAATAATTTGTTCACGTAGCACAAAATTGATTTTTTCCGTGGGAGACAGAGGGAGGTAGGGGTTACGTGAGCCCGAATATATATTTACGCTTTCGTAGGAGAGCGCGTATGTATTCAAGCAACTGACTAAATGACATAGGCCAGAGTTCTTTCGCTAGAATTATATATATGCCGCCAACAAAAATGAGAAAAAAACGCCCCGTTGGTCATGCGGTGACGATGCTCGACTATACTAATCTACTGATGGAAGCTCACGGGTGTTTAAATTAGGAGCTCATAAAAGAACTCGCAGTGTTAGAGTAAAGCTTTCTATCTCTGGCCCACGTCAGGGGATGAGGCGTTTAGACTTTCAGGAATCTCCATATATTAGCGTCCCCCATAAAGGCATCACGGTTTTCGGACGTAAAACCCGTAAAAATAACCGTATCACACATTAGGACAAGCATTGCCCGGCCACGGTGGTCTAGTGGCTAAGGTACTCGTCTGCTGACCCGCAGGTCGCGGGATCGAACCCCTGGCGGCGGCGGCTGCATTTCCAATGGAGGTGGGAATGTTGTAGGCCCGTGTGCTCGAATTTGGGTGCACGTCAAGAAACACTAGGTGGTCAAAATTTCCGGAACCCTCCACTACGGCGTCTCCCATATTCATGTAATGGTTTTCGGACGTTAAACCGCACATATCACTTCACATGAGGTATCCGTACAGAGTGACCGCTCTTTTTCATTATTTAATGTTCACGAAATTAACAGCCTTGTTAACTCTGGACTGTTCTTTATATATGCCTGTTTTATTACGCCTGCAAAAATCTGTTCGTTTAGAAGAAGATTCATTAAAAATAAAATAAAAAAGCCATCGCATTGTACTGAACAATAATAGGCTTAATTGCCACAATGACAATTATGCCGGAAAACGTTGTCGTGATCTAGCAAATCTTCACCACATTTACGTAAGGACCTTCTTCCTCCTTTGTGAAAATCGGCAAAGCAGCCTAAAACACATGAGCTATGAAAATTTTTAAAAACAAAACGAAACAAAATATTGAAAAAAAAACGTGCGTCGGCCGGGAATCGAACCCGGGTCAACTGCTTGGAAGGCAGCTATGCTAACCACTATACCACCGACGCCCGACAGTAGCGGGCGCCCTCAATAAAGTTTTTCACCGAGCGAATCCATTCACGTAGACGAAAGCAGCTGCCGGACGAGGAGTGACCAGGTCGTTGACCGTGCGGAACCGGCTCCGCTAAACATACACACGTAGAAGTGGCGGGCTTTTTAATATGAATAAGTGCTTCGCGTTCGATCGTTCATTACACTTGTATTATAGCTTTATTTGTACAGAATTTGTATTGTGTTCAGTTATAGGTTCAGAATTTGAAAGTATTTATCGCTTTGATTTAATTGCTCGATATTAGCTCATTAATGAAGAGCGTCAAAGTATGATGAGCACTCTGTTTTCACTTATAATCTCTCTGATATATATATATATATATATATATATATATATATATATATATATATATATATATATATATATATATATATATATATATATATATATATATATATATACATATATGGGCAGGCATGTTGGCGAAAGTAGCCATAGCGTTATGATAAGTCAAGTAGATCTTCCGTGATAACAGCTACTACGGAAGCGTTGCTTTCCACAGTATAGGCCAAAGTCTGGCCGAAACGGTCAAATTATTATAAACGCTTCCCTTGTTATCATTTTTCACGGAGCAGCTACATGACTATATGCCCACGGCAAGTTATCTATTCATACACTTTTCTTCCTTCACATTTACATTGAAATTCGGTCTGATAGTTTCCCCTGTACTTTCCTTGTCGTTATTTTCGGTTAGATCTCATTATTAATGTGTCAAAACACGGAAAAAGAGCCTTTAACTAAGCACTTCTTTTTTGCACACACACACACACACACACACACACATATGTATATATATATATATATATATATATATATATATATATATATATATATATATATATATATATATATATATATATAATGGTGCGGTGATATTCAATGGATCCGGTGGAAAATGCAGTATAAAAAGAGGTCGACAAACGTGCGAAAAAACACTAGTTTTACTAACGTTTCGGCAGGTGGGCCTGCCTTCGTCGGAGTGAATGGTTACACACGGCACACAGGGCACATATATAAGCCGCTTCTTTGCGTATCACACGGCTAAGTCATTATCAGTAGTATAGCAAACAAGATTATATATCACCAAAGGTACGTGGCTATAGTGCATATACAGCTGAAAACGCGTATCATTATACAATAGTGAATTGGCACGTATTAGATACCCTACAACTTGTGTGGAATGAAACAGGTCAGCAAAATAACAGACTGCGCACGCAGTAGGTCACTTGGTCATACGTTCTGCGGGATAATCACAGCCTAAAAACATTCAGTAAGCCTTAAAAAAAAAGAAGTTTAGAAAGATAAACAAAATCACAAAGCAGGCAGAGCAAAATGAATGCGAGTGAATGGTGAAGCGACAAAGGCCACCTAAATTATGTAGGTAATATTTGACAATAGGCCAACATCGTGCGAAGAATATACACTTGTCAGTAAAACAAAAAAGCGATTTACTAAGGCAATATGCAAGTAAGCGTACCCGGGCTCTCGTTCAT
Source organism: Rhipicephalus annulatus (assembly GCA_013436015.1). NCBI lineage: Eukaryota > Metazoa > Arthropoda > Arachnida > Ixodida > Ixodidae > Rhipicephalus > Rhipicephalus annulatus. The sequence continues at coordinate 520,855 of WOVY01011099.1, read as the reverse complement.
GCCGGCAGATAGTGTTTTGAATTTATGAATTAAAAATGACTCTTTTACTTCGCGTTCATGGTGTGATTTAAAACCCGATTCCAATATTGTAGCTATCATGTTACTGAATGAATGACCTGCCTCAGTGACATGCCTTGAAATCGGTAAGTTAGGAAGGGCATGCACATGAGCTTTATGATTATTGAAACGGTATCGAAAGGCAGTTTCAGTATGACCTATGTATTGTACATGACAGATTGAGCATTCTAGCAAATATACGACATTTGCCGTATCACCTGCAAATGCAAGTGATACTGCAAATGTCGTATATTTGCTAGAATGCTCAATCTGTCATGTACAAAACATAGGTCATACTGAAACTGCTTTTGGATACCGTTTCAATAATCATAAAGCTCATGTGCATGCCCTTCCTAACTTACCGATTTCAAGGCATGTCACCGAGGCAGGTCATTCATTCAGTAACATGATAGCTACAATATTGGAATCGGGTTTTAAATCACACCATGAACGCGAAGTAAAAGAGTCATTTTTAATTCATAAATTCAAAACACTATCTGCCGGCATGAACGAGAGCCCGGGTACGCTTACTTGCATATTGCCTTAGTAAATCGCTTTTTTGTTTTACTGACAAGTGTATATTCTTCGCACGATGTTGGCCTATTGTCAAATATTACCTACATAACTTAGGTGGCCTTTGTCACTTCACCATTCACTCGCATTCATTTTGCTCTGCCTGCTTTGTGATTTTGTTTATCTTTCTAAACTTCTTTTTTTTAAGGCTTACTGAATATTTTTAGGCTGTGATTATCCCGCAGAACGTATGACCAAGTGACCTACTGCGTGCGCAGTCTGTTATTTTGCTGACCTGTCTCATTCCACACAAGTTGTAGGGTATCTAATACGTGCCAATTCACTATTGTATAATGATACGCGTTTTCAGCTGTATATGCACTATAGCCACATACCTTTGGTGATATATAATCTTGTTTCCTATACTACTGATAATGACTTAGCCGTGTGATACGCAAAGAAGCGGCTTATATATGTGCCCTGTGTGCCATGTGTAACCATTCACTTCGACGAAGGCAGGCCCACCTCCCGAAACGTTAGTAAAAGTAGTGTTTTTTCGCACGTTTGTTGACCTCTTTTTATACTGTATATATATATATATATATATATATATATATATATATATATATATATTATACATGGTAATGCAAAATACAATGGCTTCAACACTGCAATGGCTGCAACAAGAATATATCAATTGGTAATACCAAGTATGCCAGGTTGAACCTTCACATGCTATCCCTTCTCTGATACTCGTAAACATTTTTTTTCTTTTTTTTTAATATTGTGACACCCGAAGGTCGCGGGTTCGAATCCCGGCTGCGGCGGCTGCATTTCCGATTGAGGCGGAAATGTTGTAGGCCCGTGTACTCAGATTTGGGTGCACGGTAAAGAACCCCAGGTGGTCGAAATTTCCGGAGCCCTCCACTACGGCCTCTCTCATAATCATATGGTGGTTTTGAGATGTTAAACCCCACAAATCGCTCAAATATTATTGTGAAATACGTCACGCATTTTTTTGCATAAACATTTTGTGTTACTATGCTTTATCTTTAAACCATGATATTGGAAGACAGCTCGGTCGCTTTTCGGTGTGTTGCGTTTTAGATGTGTGGAATAGTATAGCCGTAAGGACTCAAAGATTCTGTCGTTCATTTCTCTGCCCAAATCACGTATCGTATGTTCAAAATTATAAGAATTAGACTACGCGCAATAAACGATAACTAATTGCTTCTTTGCCAAACCCAACCTAATAAAGACAAAACGTCATGGAAGTTGCTTTATGTGCTGGACGATAGCACATCAATAGCACAGGCTATCTGGTGGTCAATGGCATATACCCGCGTGTGGGCATGTGCCACAATAGAAAAGGCGTAGTGCTGGTGAAGCGTCAATTGTGGTTTCAGTGCTGGCTATTCAGTTTTATAAACACAACGTGTGTACTCTTATAATACAGCTGTCACGTCGAGTTACCGTCAGGCGGTGGTGGCGTTGCTTGGAGCCACAAAGAAGGAGCACCGACGAACAAATATGACAGACGTATGATATTGGAGAGAATGACACCTATCGCATTTTCTTGGGCAAGCGCTCAGATGCACGTGCGATGCAAGCTAACCTACCCTACATGTGGCACCGCATCGTGGGCACATTCTGAGATAAGGCGGATCAACGGCTCCCGCTGAGGAGCGTGCGTTTGCACTGGCATGGAAAAGAATAATGGAAGAAGTAGTGTACTACACATAATGGCACAGCATTACACAATACCCTCTACCATTCAACAGTCTTGCCGGGACGCGGAAGCTGAAACCTAGTAAATTTGTGAGTTTACAAGGCTAAAAGTAACCATGCGTCTCGACTTAGAAGGGACATGTTCAGTTTCGCAGCGGAAATTCCATTGCTGCTGTTGTGACTCTCGGTCGTCGGCGACATGCCGTCTATGAGGAGTGTAAACGGGGTGCGTTCCCACAACTCGAAACTCCAGTGCCTTTCTCGCAGAATGAGCGTCCAGTGGCGGGAAACAAAAAATAGATAAAAATGTGGCTACTTCTACGGAAAGCGAGGCAACCTCCATTCAGGCGTTCCCTCCAAAATGAAGGCTCGCTTGCTGGATTAGGTGCCGACCGGTTGTGCCCTCATGATCTCCGACGTCAGCGTAGCTCTGGCCGACTTGGCTGGCCCTACGTTATCTCCTGACGGCGATCTCCGACGACAGCATAGCTCTGACCAACTGGACTTAACCTACGCCATCTCCTGACGCCGACAAGAGCTCTCGCAAGTGGTGTCCCGTCCTCGGACTCCTGTGACCGTGTTTACATCTTTTACATCTCTCCTATCCCCTCATATATCCTCACTCACTGTCCCAGTGCATCTCTCTTTCTATATATACCTTTAATCCTATCCTTTTAATCCCTCCTCACCCCATCCCTTGTGAGCTACTGTTGAGGTGTCGCAACCTGATGCAGACAGTTACGGGGCTCGCTTTTCTCTTCTTTTCCCTCTTATAGCCACTTCCCCTTCTCCAAAATAACTTTTCTAGAGAAACAGCGTGGCTGACCAACTTCGTAGGTCATGACTGAGTGATTCAGTCGCTAGTCTTTTGCTGCCCTTCCAGGTAGAGATGGCAGCAAGCACCCATCCACCAACTTGTTCACGTGAAAGAACTCTCTATCTTCAGTGAAACTGACCAGAGGAAGATAGCGTCAGCCAGTGAAACTACTCGTTGAGACTTGTGGTATTCGCTGATGCCGTGGTGGGTGGTGACGTGTGTGCGATTGCTTTTTCTATCAAGAAGAAGGAGGCCGACAGGGCTTAAAACGTGAATGCCAAAATGCAATATGTCGTTCTGAACCCTGCTTGAACATTATATTAACCACGCTCCAAGCTTGGCGAACTCTAATATTATATTTTGGTAATAGCTGTACAAAGTTCCAGTATATTTGTTTGTTTTCGTTTTTCACAACTTGTCAGCATCGTTTCCTCTACCCGGAGATGCTCTACGCTACCACAGGAGTCCGGATCCGACGCAATCCTGACATCTCGGCAAGCCACGTCAGCGGAGACGCGTTGGTGAGGACCCAGATACGCAACACTGCCAAAGAGCTTGCGGGATGGTGTTTTCTTCAGCTGTCAGTCGAAACGCTCATCACAGTCTTGGTCAGCTAGACTGGTTACCACTGCCCTATTATGCCTGTAATTTGCTGTCTGTCTTTGTCTATTTTTTCCAGCCTATCTTTATTTTTTCTCTCTCTTTGTTGTCTTGCATTCTGTCTTTCATTCTTTCTATTTATTTTCTTTCTATTTATTTTGTTTCCCTTTCAATACCTCAATCTTTTCTTGTTGTGCCGCTCACAGAAACGCAAAGATATGGTACCCAATAATGCTTGTCCAGCTGCCGCTTCTGCAGAACCTAATGGTTAGGACACCGATTTCGAACCCTGGAAACGTGGGCGGAGATCCAACCTAGAAACTTCAATGTAATTTGTTTATTTCTTTTTCTCATAGTCTCTACTTCCAATCTCATCACCCCATTTACCTCCTGCTCTCAACTTCAAATAGTAGTGTTTTCGCCAAGCGAATCTAACAAATTAGTGGAGCCATGACAGCCCGTATTTAGGGAGGGCAAGTGGATAACTACCTACTTTACACGCATTAGGCACTAGTACGTGCAGCATTTGCCCGTACGCAGTTCTTGCAGTATGGCCTGACGATAAGAAAGGGCAATGATACGATCGGAAACTTTGTAATTTTGAGAGGCCTGTCACATTTAGGCGTAATGTGCACAATGTTCACTATATTTGTGAATACTTTTTTTCAATGTCCCTCTCCGGTCCATCGTCTTAGAATGCCGGTGTTGTGCTCTCTAACACACACATCTTCACAGCAGAACCTCATGAAGTACCTGCGGCCATTAAGCATATCTAGCAATAAAACAAACACAATAGATATACGTACGTACACAGATTCTTCAAGTGCAGTAAGAGATTTGAAGACGTTTAAAATATTATTAAAGCGCTGCTCTTATTCATCTTTACCATGCATGATCAATGCCCCCGAACAGCAGATTGTGTTACGCTGTACTCCAGTGCAACACGAGATTTATAAGTCAGCAAAACTTGTGGGGATTACTGAGACCTACTCATAATAAACAGGGTATTTCTAGAAATGTGTCAACTGACTTTAAAAAAACAGAAAGGAATTATCTGCGTGCTACCTGCGGCGTTCCCTTTACTATGGCGAAAAGCACCTTCACATGTGTACAAGCAATAACTAAGGCAAAATTACAAAAAGTAATCCAATTACTTTCTTTAACTTGTGGAAATAAGCGATCGAGTCAAATCGGTGAATTTGGGTCCTTCCTACAATTAGTCCCCATACAGTTTAAATAGCTCAAAAGGCGCTCACTTGTAATCACCACAAGGCTATGAAACCTGCCCAACTCAGCAAGCAAAAGCGAGGCCGACGCAGCAAACAGAGTATCTACCATTCACTTCAAAAACTCCTTGAATAACGACACTGTTTTTCTCGCATTACTGGAGGAGGATAAGCGAGCGTCGATCAGGGACCATGCGGCCAAAAGGAAGGAAGCAACAAAAAGGGAGAAGGCAGGGAGGTTAACCAGAAGACATCCGGTTGGCTACCCTACACTGGGGGATTAAGGAAGGGGACAAGAAAGACGAGAAAGAGGGAAGAGAGGGAGAAAAGTGGGTGGGGGAGAGACTGACAGTATTTTCACTGCAGCGTGTTGAATTGTACCGCATGTCAGAGGCGTTCACACAAGCCTGTCTTTCTCAGGAAACGCAGCAGGGCTTTCACTGCCTTGTGGGCTGTCGAGGCATGTGTACGTTGCTGTAATAGCACCTGCACAGAAAGGGGCCGATCATCCAGTCGCCGCATTGCGTTGGCAAGTACTTGTCTCTCTAAGGCGAATCGAGGACAATGACACAGCAGGTGTTCGATATTTTCGTCGGTGCCGCAAACATCGCACGCCGCGCTGTCAGTAATTCTGATTAACGTGGTATAAGCTTTCGTGAAAGCAACTCCCAGCCAAAGGCGATAGAGAAGCGAAGCTTCACGTCGATGTAGGCCGGGTGGAGGCCGGAGTTGTAGTGATGGGTCGAGCTCGTGCAGTCGTGTACGTCGTATGCTTGGTGTGTTCCACTCATTCAGTGTGAGACTGCGGGCCAGTTGACGAATCTGCCTCGCCGCATCCACTCTTGAAAGCGGTATCGGAACGCTGTTCGCTTCTTTATGTGACGTGAGAGCAGCATGATCTGCAGAATCATTGCCGCCTATACCACTATGCCCAGGTAACCACTGAAAGACGATGTCATGGCCTTTTTGTATTAACAAGTGGTGAAGTTTCACGGTTTGGTAGGTCAACTGGTCGTGGCATCCGCGTCGGAGAACTGATATCAGGCACTGTAACGCTGGTTTTGAGTCAGAAAACACAGCCCATTTACCTGGTCTTTCTTCTGAATTGATGTGTTCCAGTGCATTGCGCAGAGCCTCGAGTTCTGCCGTCGTAGAACTTGTCACATGTGAAGTCTTAAAACACCGAGTTACCCCTTGTGATGGTATAACCACCGCTCCACCTGAACTTGACGGCGTAGTAGAGCCATCCGTGTAAATGTGCACGTGGTTACTGTAGTTTTCTTCCAGTAGGAATAGACTCAGTTGTTTCAGGGCATGTGTCGGTAGGTCCGATTTTCTCCTCATTCCTGGAATCATTAAGTGAACTCGCGGCCGGCTCAAGCTCCAAGGAGGAAGCAGTGGCTTTGATGCAGGTGCGTATGTCTCAGCAAACGATGAACGATGCTTAGAGACAATAGTGCCGTATGTCGTGCGGGGCCTTTCAGCAGCTAGGCTCGCCAGGTGGTGAGAAGGGGTCCTGGCATAATGCCTGAGGTGCATGAGCATTGTCTCGGTAATAGTATGCGTATTTATCGAGTGATCTTGAGCGATGGCAATGGTTTCAGCCGTTGAAGCACTGCGGGGTACTCCAAGGCATATCTTAAGTGCTTGGGCTTGAATGTTCTGAATTGCGCACAAGTTGGTCTTGCCGGTGTTAGACATTGCAGGTAAGCTGTACCGTACGAATCCGATAAACAGCACTCTGTGCAGTTGTAGCATGGATGGTATGGGCACTCCCCAATTCTTTCCTGCAAGGAATTTGAACATGTGGCATGTTGCGATCAGCCGCTTCTTCACATAGTTCACGTGTGGAGTCCACGACAGGTTTCTATCAATTATGACTCACAAGAACCTGTGGCTTCTGCTGAACGATATGTATTCTTCATTAATCGATATACTGTAAGCAGACATTGGTTTCCGCGTGAACGCTACCATTGCACATTTTCCGCAGGACACCTCGAGGCCTTGTTTACGAAGATAGCATGACGTCGTTGTAGCAGCCTTCTGAAGGCGGGCGTGACGCTGAGCCCTTGTCACACCTGATGTCCAAATGCAGGTGTTATCAGCATAGACAGAAAGTTCTACAGTGCTAGGTAGCTGCTCGACTAGACCAATGAGAGTTAGGTTGAAAAGGGTAGGGCTTAGCACTCCTCCCTGAGGAACTCCTCGACTGCTGTAATAATCAGGTGTTGGGCCATTCGCTGTCATCACGTAAAAGGATCTCAGCTGTAAGTAGCTGTACACCCACATATATATCTTGCCACCAAGACCTACTGTTTCCAAAGCACTAAGGATGGCTTCATGGGTGACATTGTTGTAAACCCCCTTAACGTCTAGAAAGAGGGCGGCGCACAGTCTCTTCCAGGCTTTCTGGTGTTGAACATATGTCACCAGATCAACAACGTTGTCGATTGACGAATGGCCGCGCCTGAATCCGGTCATGGATACTGGATAGATTTCGTAGTGCTCTAAATACCACTCCATTCGTGTTAGAATCATTCGTTCCATCGTTTTTCCCACACAACTGGCAAGTGCGATAGGACGGTATGACGCAATATCCATAGGAGATTTACCAGCCTTTAGAAGTGGAATGAGGCGACTTGACTTCCATGCCTGGGGAACAGTACCAGTCTGCCAGGAGTCGTTGTATAGGCGTAAGAGTGCCTTCCGAGCTTCGTCTCCAAGATTACAAAGGGCACGAGAGGTAATGCCGTCAGGACCGGGTGCTGGAGAACGTCTGCACAGAGCCAGTGCTGCCTCTAGCTCATCCATAGAAAACTGGCATTTCATACGGGGATCACGTGAGGGCGGTGGGTTGTCAAATGTTTCCGTTCTTGATACTGTGAAATCGGAATCACCGGCAATTCTTCTACAGAAAGATTCTGCGACGTCAATCTCTCTGCATCGAAGGTGAAGTGCCAGAGATGTAAACGGGTGTCGCTGACTCAAGGTTGTGCTAAGACCCCGGACAGTTCGCCATATCAGTGATAGGGGCTTTCGTGGATCCAACGACTCGCAAAAGGATGTCCAACGTCGCCTAGCCAGTTTATCCATGTGCCGCTGCATTTTCTTTTGAATGCGTCTAGCCAGCCTCAAATCAACCATGCACTTGTCCGTCGGTACCTTCGTTCTGCACGACGGCGTATTGCGCGAAGTTTCTCAAGCTCGATGTCGAAATCGGTGCGCTTGTGACTAGTCAAATGTGTATGCGTGGTATTCTGCAGGACATCCTTTATCGAGTCCTCTAGCGCTGCCACAAAGTCTATAATGACGATGAAAAGTATCTTGGAGGGCCTTTTTAAAGGAAATGGTAGAGGCACTGTTTGGTACCTCGCTTTTGGTTTCGCCTCTTAAATTAGCTAGATTTCATCACCTGCACTGAATACCAGTGGCCGCCTTTCAGAAATTTCGAAGTGGTGATATACTATTCACAGGAAGGACATGAGACACCCTTTTTACTCGACCACTTATTCCCACTGATTAAAATGTGCATGCAGTTAACTTTTATAATTACTGCCGTGATTGATGTTTCTACCCACCAGAAAATGCCTTCTGTTCCAGTAAAGCAAACGCCGCGGCTAGCAAGCAGATGCCTCCTTTCTGTAACTTTTCATCAACAGTAGACCCACTTCTGCAAAGATTGATATTGATTGTTTGTTTGATTGATTGATTGATATGTGGAGTGGAACGTCCTAAAACTACCATAGAATTATGACAGTCGCCATAGTAGAGGGCTGCGGACGTTGTGACCACCTGGAATTCGTTAAAGTGCACCCAGAAATGGGCACAAAGGCCTACAGCATTTTCGCCTCCATCGAAAATGCAGGTGCCGCAGCCGGGATTCGATCCCGCGACCTGTGGGTCTGCAGCCGAGTACCTTAGCCACTAGACCACAGCGGCGGGGCATTTCTGCAAAGACTCTGTATAATTTGTGCTTAGGCCTCACCTGGAGTCATCTAGCCAAATTTTCCTCAGTCAGACTCACCGCACTCACGCTTTCAAAAATTTTCTTCAGCTAGACTCACAAGCCGTCAAACTCACCAATACATTGCTGAAGCTGACTCACTCAGACTTCGACCCGCGGCTGGAATCACTCGATCAGAGTCAGAGTCACTCAGACACAGACAACAGGGAAAAACTTACGGAGGTGGAAAAACCGACGCTAAGCGAACCATGCCAAAGGATGGTGATTGTGCTGTGATATATTTATCGAAAACATGTCATGACACAATGCTAAATATATGCGTAATTGTCAAATAGCTGCAGCTGTTTGTATAAATATTTCTTTGCACTAGCGCAGCGATGCCAGCAGAACCACGAGTCTTAGCAACACAAGAAGCGATAAGCTCATATGAAGCGCTGATGCTGGCGAGAATTGTAGTCCTGAATACTGCTACATGAATCAACTTCAGCGCTAGGCACCTAAATATAATGGACGTTAACCCGACGTGATGGTGATAGTTAGAACATTTATGTAACACAATAAAAAGAAAGGAGGCTGGGCCGCAGCAGTGCTTAAGTAATGTTCGCAAAGTTGGACAGCCAGCACTGAACCACACTTGACGTTTCGCAAACATTACGGTTTATTTAAAAAGATGTTCTAAGACCTGACGTGACTGTGTAAGAAGGGTTGATTACGACGCAGGATGCTTGCGTTTAATTCCTGCGTGGACCCTGATATTTATTCGTTGCATTCGTTGTTAACGCTGCTGATGTGAGTTTTTTTTTTACGCCCACACGTCAATGTTTCCGGTGAGTGTTCTCCTCATTCCTGAGTAGATACAAAGTGTCAATAACTTGAGGCACATACCCGCTTACCAGTGGCAAACAACAAACCACACTTCTCTACCATTGTTTGGCGGGAAGTGTTTGACGAGGTACGTGACGGGATTGTGATATTATTCATGTCATCAGCTGTTCGTCATATTCAATAAACTATTTTACCCTCCCATAATAATTTTGTTCATGCCAACTTAAAGAGGTCATCACGAGGGCACCCAGATGTGAGTGGCTATATAGATAGATAGATAGATAGATAGATAGATAGATAGATAGATAGATAGATAGATAGATAACAAAAGTGCTTGAAGTGCGCAAATAAGTGATTGGCATTTAAAATGGGCAACAGATATAAAAACAACCGGGAGAAAACAGTCTACAAAGTGGTTGTCATGACATATCCGGGTGCCAGAACACGTGCCAGTGAGCCATAATTAAAGCTATCTCCTGCTGAAAACGATTTGCGGTGAACGACGCACAAGTGGAGTTAGGTGTGCTTTCAGCTTGCTTTTAAACTGCGCATAAAGAAGGAAAGAAATCTTCTTTGTCTAGTAGTGCTAATAGTACCTGGGATGTTGCTAACACAATTAATTGCTTTGGCGCGTACCAGTTGAATGTGACCGTAGCGTTGGGATATGAAGTGAATAAGCAAATATTTTTTAAACAACTTCATCATTATGGATTGATAGTGAAAAAACAACAACCAAAAGTCTACTTTCAAAACCTCGCACGGCAAGTTGTCGCAAAAGTAAGTAGTCACTTATAAGTATATATAGTGAGGGAACTCGAAATGAAAGCTCACAACAAGAAACAATTGCGACCAGCTTTGCTTTCCCACAGACTCGCGTGACATTGGTAAGCTGTGGCAACTCTGCTTACTAGTGAAATTAAAACGATGCCATTTTAGTTGTTTTACTCTCTCAAGACCCCTAATGAAATTTAACTGCTTTTTCTCAGACAGTTTCACTCAGAGCATATCGCTGTCAAAGAGACTGTTTTTTGCTCTCCCATAGTAGAGTAACAAGAGTACCAAGTACTCTAAATCGTTAACACCTTTTCCTAAACACACAGAATCAGGGCTTAGTAGCCATACAATGGTGAAAGCCAGAGTTTCATCCGTCACATAATCGTAAGTTCCCGTCATATTAGGCAACACCAGTGTCAACGCGAGGTATGCAGAAATTCATCGTGTGGTAAGACGGTAACATGCCCACTTGACGTCGTATGACGTTACAATTATAGAAAATCTGACTTCGTTATGACGTGAGTATTATGGCTCTAGATCACTTTGTCACCTGGACAAAGGTTTGCCGAATACAGAGCCAGTAGAAAACTACATGAGGAGTAGAATACTTGTGATACAACCGATATTGGATTCAAGGCAACAAAAATCGACAAAGTGGTCAGTGATTTAGAGTGCGTGACACTCTACTATGGAACAAATATTGGTAGTGTGTGTTAAGGAAAAGTGTTTAACAATTCAGAGTGCTTAGTACTCCACGATGGGAGAGCAAAAAGCTAACTCGGGTACAGTTTTACGGGAGTAATACCACTGTAACGCCCACTGCTTTTCGCTGACAGCCGCAATTGGTAAGCTCATGCTAGTGATCTAAAAGCTCTGAAAAATCTTCGCTTGCCGATTTCCCATAAAAGCGTTCTAAATGTAATTTCACTGACGCCATAGGTTTATTTACGAAACACCTATGTTTTCCATGTATTTTGTGTGTAATTAACTTTATTTCTATCTATTATTAGCTCATGAAAATGTCAATGAATCTTTTATAGTAAAACGGCGTATAGTGAATCTTTCTAAAAACGTAACGAATGCTACCTCGAAAAGGTATTTACGATAAGAGACAACGGTTCTGAATTTTTCCGATCTTCTGTATTTGCACATTCGCCTCTCTACACAGGCGTAAAGTGAAAAAGCGTACGAAAAATAGGAAAAAACAGATAGTTGCCGTGGGTCACAGAACATCAGCTTCAGAAATTACGTACGCGCACACGAGCCGTATATTTTTTAGTGCAAGCGCGATCTGTCGAAAATCTCAACTGGCACTCATTTAAAGCTGTTTAGGGCCTTCCTGCTGCCCGAGAAAGAGTAAATACAAATGAACGCAAGTTTGGTTTTGTTGCATCCTAATTTTTCTTATTTTTGTTACCCCATGAGCGTTCTTGAAGCGCCCGATAAAGAAGGAAAGCAATCTCGTTTGTCTAGTAATACTAATAATACGTGAGATTTTACGTGCCAAAGCCACGATAGAGTTATGAGGCACCCCGTAGAAGAGGGCTTAGAAATTTTTGACTATTTGGGGTTTATCAACGTCGACTAGCATCGTACAGTAAGTACGCAGGCCTCTAGCATTTGAACTCCATGAAAGTACAACCTCCATGTCCGGGATCACACACCACGAAGTTCAGGTTGGAAGTCGACATGCTAGACCACTACACCACCGCGGCAGACTGGTTTATTTACCTAGGTAGATATTGCTTATTCGGCATCGCATATGCCATTTTAATTTAAAATTGCCATCACTTCCCTCCCTCGCAGTGCAAGCCGTCAACCTTTCTATACAACCAGCCATGCCTTTCGTCAACTCATCCCTACGGAGGGAATGGTATACAGATGCTGGTCACTTTCTCAGTATCTCCATTGAACGGGACAACACGCTATCGAAAGGGCCCATGACACGAGAAGAAGAAACGAAATTTAACATAATGATGTGATTTTTGGAGCTTTATGCATCAAAACCAAGATTTGATTTCTGAGGCGTGCCTTAGGGTAAATGTGTGAAAAATCCGACAACCTAGGTTCCTTAAAACCATCGGGAAACACTGGACGGAAATTTACAAACACTTGTTCATTTAGAATCTTGCTCGTTTATTCAAAACTTATACTTCAAATAGCTTCATCATCGAAAGACTTCACTACGTGGCAAATTCATTTGGAGCACAATACTTTCCCATCACACTGAATCCGCACTCATCAAACGCTGTGTATTCTCTGTTTAGATGTGGATTACGTGCAGTATATATATGGGTGCTTCCACTGAGATTCCTATTTTGCGGAATATTGGCTGCACCTTTCACGACTGACTTGGAAGTGCTGCATTTGATTAGCACGTCCGCTGCGGTTAGACATGCTTGTAATATGACCGGCAAATACTAAAAAATGTCACTCGGGGTGCTAACTCGTATTCACATTACCTACATATATTCATTTGTCAGTGATGTGAATTTTATACAATATATGTAGTTTCATATGAACCAACTTTATTTTGTGTCAGAATTAAGCGAATCTATACTTTTATACAAAAAGTCAAATGTAACAGTAATGTACCAACACGTTCCAATATTTGAATTGCAACTGTCCCGAGTTCTTCTCGCATTAAAGAAGCTTGTAACGGGAGCTCGTTCCAAAATCGGGAAGGAACGAGAAAGGAGCTTTCGTTCTTGTTGTAAAGAAATGTGTACAGTACTCCGGAGCCATGGTGATTTCTTCTCGGTTCGTTTCTTGAGAAATTGTGATGGACTTTCTTATGTATCCATGTTACATTAAAATACTTGTAAATTATTGATTTCATTACTCACCTAACTTCTTGCAGGATGCCGTGGCACTCGCTTTAGTAAGCAAGGCCACTTTCAGTGAAACGCATCTGGTATTTAGGTGTAACAGAAATCAGCGGTTTTACTTGGCAAAACGAGGAGATAATAATTAGGCAATTCATAGTGTAAAGTTCCGTAATATCTACCACTCGTTGTTCCTTAAGGCGCTCTGAGGTTGCACAGTGCATGGTCCTCTAGCTTTTCGCTTTCATGCCAATCCGGCGGCCGTAATTTAAACCGCCAATCTCGTGTCAGTGGCCGCACACTGTAACCACTATGCCACCGCAGGCGAGGAGTTATGTTTTAGGTACCCAGTGGGTGAATTTATATTTCGCGAGGCTAAAGATATGGCACATCTGTTTATATATTATGAGAAAATTCATCCAACAGCATCAAGGCTGTTATTGAAGTCGAATTGTCGAAACATTGGCGTCACTTTCATGCAAACAATTGCTAGCTCACGCGAATTCCAGATATTACCTACTTTTTAGAGGCGGAGCACTTCGAGACAACACATCGTCCCAGTGGTGCCATCGTCTGCAGCAGATCTACTGCAAGTGCATTGTGAACAAACGGAAACATCTATTAACAACAAAATAGCTTATCGAAACCAGAATAAACACAAAAAACAGGCCACTATGCAGTAATAACATCGATATTTAACCACCCGTCAATCAAAGCACATGAAGAACCAAACGTTAACAAAAGCAATGTAGAAGACCACGATTCACCCTCTGATGCACACTGCCTTTCTCCATCGTCAGCGTTCACTTTATAAATACACTTGCAGAATTTGCAGGGTACTGCAAGAGCAGAGGGACTGTGTTACTCTCCCCACAGTTTTTAACTCTGTGGGGGAGTGGGGTAGAGTTGGCAGCGGAACGTACTCGTTCATTTATTGCAGAGTTAAAGAGACTATGGCCTGCTTGCTCCTCAAGTGGAGCTGCCAATCTATGCTACTCTCCTGTTGATGAGGCCTGAATAGGATCTGGCACTCCGTTTTTGCTGCGGAGTACATTCGAGTGCTTGCATGTTACCACCGACGCCGCAATGCAATATAACTGCCTCGTAATCATACGCCTGGACGTCCCAGCTGTAAGCTTAATGTGTCAAGGATAACTTTCAGTGATAACCAAACCATGCTTGTGTTATTATCAACTTTGTTCCCGACACCCCAGCACCAATACCTTCGAAACAAGGAACAGCGGCTTCTAGAGCGTCGACAAAAGTTAATTTATGGCACAAACAAATTGCTACTAGGGTAAGGTAAAAGAGTCAGCATGTATTGTAAAAAAGAGAAAGTTAAATGTTTTACAGCGGGTTTCGAACTCACCACCTACGCTTGACGACGCGGGTACTCTACCACTAGGAAACGTTGTGCCATGCCACCTGCACTCTAAGGCAGAATTACCCGAAAAAGGAGTAACGGAGCCCAATAGGCATGCGCGATGAACGGATAGACCGTTGAGGAGCAACCACAGAGGGAATCGTGCCGCATGCAAACCACTTAGTCTCCAAACATGCTCCAAAGAGATGAACCTCCCGGGTATTGCGGGCAGTGTGCAAAGCGTTGCCAAGGTGACTAGCCGTCCTCCTCCTCTCCTGGCTCTGTCTTTCCCCGTATTTCACTGGCGACTGTTTGCGTTGCGTCACGCTCGGAGTGCTCCACCAGGGCCGCCTGGATTCCACGATCTAGGAATTACAACGTGGTGCTTGTGTATACGCTTGAATGAGCGTGCCCTGCTGTTATTACGTTACACCACACCCCTGAAGTCTGGAGCAGGTCTCGACACGTCACCACGCCGTGCTGTATATCTCTGGCTTCAAGATAGTTCACGATAAACACACGACAGCAACAGTTGCGAAGGCCAACATGACGACCGAGAAGACAGTAGGCCTATCGGAAACATTACTTCAGTCTGACTGAGGGCAGAAATCAGCGCTGGATTCTTTCGCAAATTGGTGATCATTCTTTATTCTACTTTACTTGTCGCGTGTGCGATACGGATCGCGCTTGCCGGCAACGGGCTCGGTCGTGTTGTATATCACACGTATGAAACGCTCCGTGAAAGTCAGCTTGGGCGTCTGCAGTTCACCTGTGCTTTACGATCGCCTGAAAATTCGTCGCCATTGCCGTCGGCCTCCCATATGCTCGCTCATTGAGTGGTCGCATGTCTTCGCCGCAACGAAGAGCTCCGGGCTGACGGTATTGGGCTGAGACCTCATCGCTGTGTTGCGAGTCGTCTAAAACACGTTGCGGGTTCTCGTAACAAGCTTGGTTGTAGTATGTCGGCCGTTGGAAGTGCACCAGCACGGCCTGGCGGGGCTTTCGCTAGTGTTGGAACTCAGTGAAAATTGGTCGCCATTACAGTTCACTTCTCCGTCAGTCGGTTGCAAGCAGCTCGGCGCCGTTCATTGGCCGCGGCGGCGGACTCACGTTTGCGCGCTGCACTCGTACTCGCTCAAGTTTGTGGAAAAGAGCCACATTGCAGTCTATTTCTACGGCATTACATCCAAACCGTCTCGGCGCTCCTCATGGCGGCGGCCAAGCGTACGCTTGTTCTCCTGTTCAAAGCTCGCTGGCGCCAGACACTCCGCGTGCAGAGCCGTGTTTGGTCTCGCTTTCGCTTGCTCGAGCTGAACAACGTCGCTCGCTTAGGACTCGCCGACTTTTTAGCGGCACGCTGGTTCGCGGAGTTGTGGCTGCGGCCGCCGCTCCTAAGCTGTTGCGCTACGGCGATCGAAATGAGTTTTTCACGATGTGTGACATCACGGGGAAATTATTAGCATGTCATATTTCACATATGTTTTCATTTCACCTTGCACGTATTTTTGATATGCATTCATATTCATCTTCTGTCACGTGCGACACACTATTTTACATGCTTATTGTGCAGCCTTGGGCACAAACCGTGCTGAACGCTGTGTGTGCTGTCGTCTGCGATGCCTGTCATCCATCTCTTTCGCCAGAGCATCTTCAGAAGGACTGTACGAGACGTGAAGGTAAAGCTGTCTGTGTGTCATATTTTACACGCATGTTTTCACAGTAACTTGCACGTACTTGTCATACGCGTGCATCTTTAGCTTCTGTCACGTGTGTCTATTTTTACAATCTTGTACTTACAGCCGTGGGATTACAACAGGCAGAAGGCTGCGTGCGCTGGCGTCTACAATGCCTGTCATCTGTAGCTTCCATCGGAGGGGCTCCGCAAGGAGCGAACAAGATTTGACAACGAGACTGGACTTGTATACTTCACCATGAATTCACTTGAAAGAATGGAGAAACTTCATGTGCATGTAGAAAAATAAAAGATTTCGATGTCTCACTTTTTTCTTTTGTTGTTGCCGTGACTGCGAAAGCAGTTGCACACAGGTGTCTAACTACTTTTTCGCGTGTTCTTTTCTGCGCTATTTGTTGCTCACTGTGCAGAAAGTCAGGCGAGAAAAGTACTAGGCCTGGCGGAAAGTAAATAAAAAATACAATGTTTGAACTGAGGATAAAATGTTCATCCAATTGGGGTATTGGAGTGGATCAAGCGTTAGTCCGACGAGGTGCAACTGTAAGGACTAACAGTTGCCCGGTGAGGTACAAATGTGGGGAATAATAGTTGCCCTATAAGGTGTAAATGTGAGGACTAAGTGTTAGTTTTTGAGGTGAATTTTGGGACTTACGGTTACTCACTATAGTGTAAATCTGAAGACTAAATGTTAGTCTCTTGAGCTCGTCAGTGGGGACTAACTGTTAGACCCGGTGTCGTTAGTTCTTAAAGCAATTATTGGTTGTGGCCGCCCCATTAGTTCCCAAAAGGACGAACCACACACCCTTTTAACACCCTTTTGCCTTAGAGTGTGCTGTGTAAAAAACTGGTTTTAGTTTGAGCATGTGCGATTTCAGTTTCCAACTAAAACTTGCGTAATTATGATATGGAAACTACTAGCGTCCACGCATTACATGCCACTAATGCCAAGATGCCAAGTTTCTTTGCGATTTCATATAACACAGAAAAGAATATACACAAAAATAACCGAGATCTTTGGGCAGATGATTGTCTGCCCAGTGCAATAGTCATTTGTCGCTTTTTCTGCTGGTTGAAGTGCACCGAAGTTTTATATCGACTGTATTACTCGACAAGTACGTACGTTTTTGATTGAATTAGGAGTATTTCCGTGCGCAAGCGAGATATACTATAGCGCAGTGGCTGTGTTAGAGCGTACTGATTCGCTTCTATAAACCGATAGCTGGACCTACATAGCCGATGCCCCAAAACCAAACTGAATGTGCACGAAGCTGTCTGATCATGTTGCTTTGTGAACGCACACTGAACGACAAGCCACGTATGAACCAGACCAGCGCCGACGAGTGCGCCCGGCGGCTGTCCGCGGTGGCCTGTGTGCGCTGCGCCGCAGGCTGAAAGCTCGTCGCATCGATGCTCATTGCTCCTTGTGCGCACACCGTACGCAAGAAACAATGAATCATTCAAGTTAACCGATGGCAAGGGTCTACTGTGCAGTCATTCTTACTCCTCGGCATAAAAGATTATTAAACTCACCAGTGCCGATAGCATGTATGAGTGACTCGGCCGGTAAGCTAGGCTTACATTCGCTGGGAGTTGTACGGGTCACATTTACTTATTTGGACTGATTTCGGTGCAGGTAACTCGAGAAGGTTGACGTTTGAGCAATCCACACGCGTCTCATTGTTGTATTAAACTGCAGACGAGGTAAGGAAACTTTATGGATTGCCAGAGATACGTTTCAGTTGTGGTTTTGCCAATCAGCGTTGTTTTTCTGGCGTACTATAGTACACACCGCGGCATCGCAAGTCGGATCGAACGCCAGATTGTAACGTTCGTAGATTATTTTTTGGCCAGAACTGCTGACAGATTGTCCCAACTGTGTTTTTAAGCGCCTATACCCCGGGACAACTTTCTGTGGCAGCACAGCCAAGGCTACGGAGCCGAAGCACGCTTGTGTTACTGCGCCACAGCATGTAGTCCCTCAACGAAAACGTTTGTGTACTGTTCTGGTTAACTAAGATTTTACCATTCGTCACTTACATTTTTCGCGGATTTATTTTTTAATTAGTGAATAAAAACGTTGCGCAGTAGAAAAAATTTCGTTTCACGCTCTCTCAGGTTTTTTTGGGGTTTTTTTGGCTTCCGTCACCTTTTTATCTCACCGCATTCTCCACTGTCAAAGATGGCGTCCGCCGGTTACAGCTCATCAACGTCGCTTACGAAGGAAACACCGTCGCGTGCCGCGAGTCCACCAGCTGCGCAGCCGTACCAGGCGCTGTCAAATCAAAAGCTGTCCGTACAGGCCAAGAAGGTGGCGTACAACGTTTACGCGCAAGTAAGGAAAAGTGACCCGCAGCTGTCTGTGAGAGCTGCATGTCGGAAAGTCAACGAGCGCAGTGTCTTCCGGATTAAGCTCGACGTTAACAGTGGAACCCTGAAGTCACCGAAAACGGTACGTGCATGATGAGTTGTGTAACCATTACATAAATAATTGAATGTATGATTCACCCAGCAACCTGGGTCCACGCGTCAGTAAATCACGTCACAATATTATTAAAAATTGCTCTCGAGTTCCCAAAGATGCGACTCGCGTTTCCTGGAGCGAAACGCGAGCAAACGCGAGCCGACGCGGACTGCGAGACGCGGACTGCGCTGGTGAAATTGAAACCGAAACACCCGTCGAATCGGTCGGACTACTTGGCGCAGTAGCACATGTGCATAGGCTCCGCCCACGTAGCCTTGGCCGTGCTGCCACAGAAAGTTGATTTGATTGATATGTGGGGTTAACGTCCCAAAACCACTATATGATTATGAGAGACGCCGTAGTGGAGGGCTCCGGAAATTTAGACCACCTGGGGTTCTTTAACGCGCACCCAAATCTGAGCACACGGGCCTACAACATTTCCGCCTCCATCGGAAATGCAGCCGCCGCAGCCGGGATTCGAACCCACGCTCTGCGGGTCAGCAGCCGAGTACCTTAGCCACTAGACCACCGCGGCGGGGCTGCCACAGAAAGTTGTCGCCGGGTATAAGTACAATTCTCAGACTCGGGCACAAGTGGCTTCACTGCATTTAGAGCCGATATGACAGAACACCGGCTAATAATTGTAATTTAGTATTGAAAACGGCGCTGTATGTCACGTAGTTTTATAATACAAGGTCGACGTGCGTACAGAGTGTCCAACGATCACTAGATAGTTATACACGCTAGATGTATATTTGCACTTCAAAACGCGTAGTAAAACTGTAGCGCCACCTGCACCAGAAGGGGGCCCCACGTCGTGAGTATGAATACCGGGTGCTATGTGAATGGTTCTCCGTAGCGCGAAAGGTATATGTTCAGTGTCATTTGCTGTGTTGCGTACTATTAAAACGCGTATGCCGATGCCCGTTCTGCAAGTGTGACGTAACTTAAAGCAATCTGGGTGGTCCACTGCTTTTAAAAAAATGCTCGACATAGTTTTTTTGCTTTTTGAGCAGGAGTGATTATACTCTTGGAGGGAGTTGATGCACTCTAGCCATACCAGATAGTTAAACTCTGTGAAAGAGTAGCGCAACTCCCGCAGTTAGTGTATGAACTCTATTTCACAAGCGTGGCTGCACTCTGGCGAGGGAGCTTGTTCACTCTCGTTCAGCCAGAGTACCAGCACTTTGTCGAGAGAGTGTGCCTACTCTGTGCAGAAGAGAGTTCCTAGCACTCCTGAAAAGAGAGTGAAATATGGGACAAGCCTCTACTCCCGCAAAGAGAGTTGCCAGCACTCTCTTGGGGCTGTGAGTGTACGCGTGGATTTTTGCTAAACTTCGAACCCTGGCATCACGGTTTCAAGTCAGCTAAGAATACTTCGCCTTAATTGCTCTCATTTGGCAATTTGTGTGCTTGCTAAGGATGTTGAAAGAAATGTATCTGATCTTGATTCAGTCAGCAAACTCCTTGTACATGCCTAGAATGAACAATTTTCTTTAAACAGTGGACATGTACGCGAGCATTTTGAGATGAATTGTAAGGCCAGCGGTTATCGATTCGCAACCATAAGGCTATTTCATTAAAAGAATGGTGTCTTTCAACCTACTTATATCATTTTTTGTGATAATAAGGCAGCTACAACCGGTTCGTTTGAAATTTTCCGTAGAAGAGAGTCGTTAACTTGCATATATGCAGAGGTGACTTACCTAAAGAACAAGTGTGTGTTTTTTTTCTGCAGAGGAGCAATAAACAGTATTGCGTGCATTTCGACGACATGTTCCTTTAGTAGAGTACCTAGTACTCAAAATAGTTACCCGAGTTTTGTTGGAATTTGGGACGGCTTACTGCTCTCCCATAGCTGAGTACCAAGTAGTCGAAATCGTTAAGCATTTTCTCTAAACACTTTCTCGTTGAGGTTTTTTTACGTGTCCTAAATGGAGAGATGGCTGACTGCTCTCCCATAGTGAAGTACAAAAAACTCGAAATCGTTAAACACTTTCTCTAAGCGCACATTCATGGGGACTCAATGTACAAGCAGATTTTGTAGCCAACGAAAGTAAAAAAATAAAACTTCGAGACATTAAAAGAAATGTAAAAATTATGTGGTCGCCAAGCACACTGGCTTGGACGGGGCAAACGCAGCCGTTCATGCAGTGGCCACAAAGTTGTGTGGGTTGGACCACATTTACCATTCCCCACGCTGCATGCAGTTCCACACGCCTTCCAGAATACCAAAACCCTCTTCTGCACAGTCAAAATCGCCCCGCCGCGGTGGTCTAGTGGCTAAGGTACTCGGCTGCTGACCCGCCAGTCGCGGGATTGAATCCCGGCTGTGGCGGCTGCATTTCCGATGGAGGCGGAAATGTTGTAGGCGCGTGTGCTCAGATTTGGGTGCACGTTAAGGAACCCCAGGTGGCCGAAATTTCCAGAGCCCTCCACTACGGCGTCTCTCATAATCATATGGTGGTTATGGGACGTTAAACCAAACAAATAAATCAATCAGTCATTCAACATCTGCTCGAAGCCGACTTGACCACTCTATGGAATTTAATAAAGTCAGATCATGAAGCACTGAAAGCTCTTGCAATATACGGTAGTCAAGGAGGTCTTTTTCGAGTGATGTATGAGAGGTCACATGAACCGTGCGAAGCTATGACGTGAGGATGCTTCTCGCGACTTATGCCTCTTACCACTTGTGTATTTCATCTCCTATAGCGGTCAAGAGTTGTCCTTTTCTTCAATGCAGGTCACATTCATTCATTATGAACTGCAATACAAGTAACTAATTATCACTGCGACATTTCTGAAAAACTCAGTTTGAACCGGAGCTACAGCAAGGCATGTCATTGGGTGCCATCAATTTTTTTTTCATTTTACTTCTTTTATTTTATTAAATGAAACAATACCTTGTCATGGGTCTTTCCCTTGCTTGAATATATTTATTTCAGAGATTTACCTGGTAAACATCAATTTTCGGGGTTGTTTGATCAGGCTATTGTTGCGCAAGCCGATTTTCATGTTACAGTTGCTAAAATTGTCGATGATGGCACAGTGATAGCGGTGTAAAAAAAGCCGAAAAAACTTTGCCAGATCATCGCGGAAATGTCCTTCAAGCTAACACGGCACAACAACGCTTTACCAATATCAAAACATAAACTCCGTAATCTAACGCATATGTCCCCACTGACCTTATTCTCAGGAATGCCCCGACATTCCTATAGACGCGATTGCAGCTAAGCATATGGGGCTAAAATTCATTGCGTTGGGACTCTCAGCGTCTCGTGGAGTGGTGAGTGAGAATTTATTAGAAGGCAGAGAGGTCGGCTTGAGCTAGTTCGCTCTAGCCTGCTACTCTACACAGGGAATAAGGGAAGGGAGAGAAAAGAGGGATGAAGGGTGATGTTGGGAACCAGAAGAGGTGGTGCGTATGTACCGTATCACTCTTAGAAAAAGGTGGTAGTACTTGCTAACTTTGGGGTAGTAACGGTTTGTCACATATGTTACAACCCTGGTAGTAAGCGCAGTTAGTAACAGCAAGGGTGGTAACAGTTACTACCTTTGCTATTACTACCAGCATTTAGTAACTGTTACTACCGTAGCCGTTACCGCCCATGGGTAGTAACTCTAAAGGTTGCAAGAAAAAAGTAGTAACCGATACTACCTTGTTTATTCATTCTGACAAATTATTTTTCCACTGCTAATGTTAATCTATGAATGTCTAAATACTTGACAAGTCCGGATATTGAAGCGTGAAGTGCCATGAATGCGAAGAATAGATACCTCTAACATGCTCACTATTCTTTACGCTTACATGTACTACGAAGTAAGCGAGAGGTATATATAGCCCCTACTTTGCAGGGGCACGTCTGGCACAAGGGAGCATTTGTGTTTCAGGATAAATTACAAGAAATTTGAACCTACAGCACTATAATATACGACCTAATTACGTGTGTTTGGTGACGTAGCACAAGACGTTTAATCAGCCTTACTTATAAAAGAATATATGTCATATTTGTTTGTTATAAAATGGCCACAAAAAGACATTATGTACAGTGGCCGGAACAAGGTACCGAACTTATTCTCAGTGCATTTGAACGCTTCGCACGGTTAATATATCAGCGTCTAAAAGGGGATAATTGTTTTTGGGGTTTGGCGGGGCAAAACAGTGATATTTGGGGACGCTGCAGGGGAATAATTGTGACCATCTGGGTATTTTGATACGACAAGCTTGTTAATATTTGCTGTATTTTACTAAGTTTGTTGCAATTGTCTATTACAACGCGTGTAGCGCTTGCTTACGGTTCGTTAACTTGTACTTCTCCATTTTGACTATATCAGAATGACGTTTACATATTTCAGTTGCGTAATTTAAAACAAAATGTATTCTCTTGATCTATAGATATCTTCTGCGTCAATTTTGTGTTTAATAATATACGTCAAGACAATTCGTTGCGTAAATTATCAGAATAAGAATCACACACTATTTTGGATTTGATAGTCAACAGCCGAGTAGCAAAATGGTAGAAACAGGGCAATGAAGGTAGTAACGGGTGCAGTTACTACCTATTTCATGCCAGTTACTAACTTTTTACTAACGTAGGTAGTACACAGGTCGCAAAAAGTTAGTAATGGTAGCCGCTAGTAACTGTTTACTAACATAGGTAGTAAACAGGTGGCAAAAGCGCAGTAACGGTCTAAGAAAGGTAGTAACCGCTGTAATACTACTTATTTTCTTGCAGTTGCTACCATTTTACTAACTTTTTTTTAAAGAGTGTAGCCACTTAGCATAGTCGTAAAGTCTAGTTTCTAGTCCAGTGCTTTTTATAAAGTGTAGAACAGCCTTTGTAGCAGTTTTTGACACTGTTTGGTCGTTCATTGCTGACTATGTCTGGCTTCCACTTGATGGTGTTCGTCCTATGCTTGCCAACGTTGCAGTTAGTATTTTTCTTTGCGCCACGTATAATGCACAGTCACAAAATATGTGAGCTATCGTTTCGCGCACTTGGCAGCGTTCACAATTCGGGCTGTCCGCACGGCTGATTAGGTGGGTGTAGTGGCGAATTTGTTGCAGTATATTAGCATGTCTTCGGCTGATTTTATCTGGAAGACGAAAAGTCATACCGGGGTTTGTTTTCCGCAGGCGCTTGTTCCAGTGATCTGGTAGCGACCAGTAAGTGGCAGCGCATTTGCGCATGTGTGATCTCAACAATGTGGTGACGTCACTTCGCGAATACGGTATTTTGACGTACATAGGAGCGTTGTATGTTGCCGCTCTTGCTTCGCTATCGGCTGTTTCGTTGCCAACCAGGCCGCAGTGTCCAGGAGTCCATTGGAGTGTAATCAAGTGACCGCTCCTGTGTGTTAGGTCAAATGGTTGGATGATTCCTAACGCTAACTCGTCAAATTGGCCTCTTCTTGAGCAAGAATGGATAGCTTGAAGCGCTGATTTTGCTACAGACAGAATCGCCCATTTACGTGGTGCTTGGCCGTCAGCGTCACAATTTACGTACCACTAATGCTATATTTTCTGATGGGACCCTTGATGGCCATAGCTTGGCCTTAGCATAGTACAAATCGTCTATCGATGAGGCGAAGCGCTACATATTCAGAATTGACTGCGCGACCCTACACAAGTAGAACCTCTGGCCATCTGGACCACCCCACGAGGTAACATAGGGCCGTCAACTATCTACACAAACTCAATTGAGACATTGAAAGACATCGAGAATTCAAGTACAGATGTCGCGCTTTACGTATTCATAAGGTTCTCTTGCACATATAGAAGTATAGCATTGAAAAAAAGAGTCGCCTGGACACCAGGTCCCGTGGAGATCCAAGCGGAGGAACCGAGGTGGCACACAGTCTTGCCGCCAGAAATGTTTGTGTCCTACATTTTCTTTTCTGACCTCTGCTGTGTGCTTCTCCCGATCGTGGTAGTAACCCCTGAACAAATTTGTCACCGAGCTCTCACTTTGAAATGGCACACCTTCGGTGCTTCTTCAAGACTATGAACCGAGAGAGACTTAAAGAGATCAACCCTCTTCGTATCTTTCAGAACATCACCATCAACGAATTCGCGGAAATATAAAGCAGGTCATGAAATGGCCAAAATGGCCCAAAGTAGCAACTAACAGCTATTTTGCCTGTAGGTATTCTTTTTTAATTAGCTTGCACTTCTACGAAAGAAAAAAATATAACGTGATGAGCGCCTTTACTAACCGCGAATAACTTCCCAAAATGCGTTCTACCACCAAGGCACCTCAACTGCACTGACAAAATGTGCTTGCTCCACCCGGAAAAAAAACAGCGCTTTTGGAAGCAGTATGAACATAGCAAAAGTATTTGCGTATTATACACAGCGGTACTTGTAGCAAAAGAAGAAAATTATGAGTTATCTCCGCGGGAACCCTGATGGGATGCCAAGCAGCACGGCGTTGACCCCGTTGAAACGGGCATCGACGCGTGTGCTGGAAAAACGATTTGAAGCGAAACTGGGTGTAGCGTTTACTGGAGTAAACGTTTGTTTGAAACGCAAAGACACGGGAGGCGTGTTGGGTTTCGTGTACTTTTCATCGCAGATAAGCGGGCAGAAAGAGTGTTACCATTCGACGTGCGGACGAGCAATTCGGATGGCAAATAGGGCGAAGCGAGAGAGAAGCGTGTTGAGAGCTGGCGGAAGAACCAGAAGCTCCTGCGGGTGAGGGAGAGAGTGAGGTCCACGCGCAGAGGAGACTAGGCCTACTTGGCATCGTTACAGCAACTGCGGCGAGGGGAGCGCAGTGCGGTGCGGTGCGTTGGCACGGAGATACGGATGGACAGCGTTACACAGTCTTATCAAAGAGCTGATTTGCATATAAAAGAATGCCTGAGTTCAAAGTAAGAGTCACGCAATGAATGCTGTAACAGAACATTTGAATGTCACACTAAGGACGGTAATCAGCTCGAAGCTTGCAGCATGCTATTCAGGCACAAAGACGCACAAAAAGAACACACACAAGACGAGCTCGAACCAACAAATGAGTGTCACAGACGCTTGCAATGCGTTCCTCAAACATGAATAAGGATGCACGAAATGAATGCACAGCCATACGCATTATGAATGCAGCACTACATGCATACACATTACAGATATTTCTTGGTGATTGATCAGCGCACTTTGTCGACCACGCACAACCAACTGGCCTATGCTTTGACTTTTCCAGCTAGCAGCCCATTCCTTTCTCAAGCAGGGATGCTGCAGCGATTGAAGTGGCATCTTGCTTCATGGGCTTTGTAACTTCAACGTAACCTTTGCAGTAAACTCATAAGCGGTATGCACAAACCACCCCCCTCACAAGACTAGCACACTCGCATGGAAGGCCATACCCTGTTGGGCAAAGTACAGGAGGTAAAAATAGGAGACATGTGCGCATCGCAACTCTGGCGGAAAACGCGCTCGGCGACGATCTTTAAAACGCCCCCTTCGCAGTCTGTCGTGGGTGAGTACGAAAACATGCTGAAGTGCTGCTTTGCTGTGCCTCCTCCCAATAGAAAACAGTGCATTTAAATAGCTCATCGTTAGTACGCTGATGGACGTGTACTCCTTGGAAAGGTAGCTGCGACGCGCTGAGGATATATATATATATATATATATATATATATATATATATATATATATATATATATATATATATACAAAAAAACAACGGACGAACAAGCGAAAATCTTTAATACTTCCTACGATTCGGCAGGACGGCCTCCCTTCGTTCCGTGACGAAGCACTGGATCCACAGAGGAAATCCTTGATATTCAATATGTATATGTATATTCACATAGTGGCGTAAAAATTAAAGAGCAAAGCATGCACAAAAGAATGTTTGAGCGCCACTGCGTGAGCCCTTCGTTCTTAATATTTTACTGGAAAGCTTACTTCCGCCAGTGTTATAATTTTGTGTACTTTATCAACAGATTTGAATGATTGCCTTCCGCTCGCGTTCTCCCTGACAATGGCGTCCGTCGCCCATATCATCGCCCATATCAATGGCGTCCATCGTCCATATCTTTCCGTCTACTAGCGACAAGCAGCCGGTTATGTTCAGCCACAAGTGTTCGACCCATCTCGCTTAATGTGACAAATATCTGGACAATTATATTGAACCCGTCCAACGTGATGTCCTTCAGACTTACGAAAAGAAGGAGTTGTTATATCTGATATTTCATTTGAGGAAAGGAAAGCTTTTGTCACTGGCTAAACGCAGTGGTACTGTGATAAAGTGAGCCGACAAAAGTAATGCCGTTGTAATCGTGAGCAAAAATGGTTACAGTACTGACGCCCTTAGAGAGTTTACCAATGCAATTTTTATAAACACCGGGATAAGATCCCACTGAAGGGTTTGAAGCAGGGGTACAAGATAGTAACAACCACCCCGTAACAGCAAATCAGTTAGTCGATAAGGCAGCACATTACCTCGTCCCGCTCAGTCTCACCCCTGGCCGGTTCCATTTGCTGGTCAAAATACACCGAAAACTGTCCAGGACACGCCATTGTTCTATGCATTGGCAATGTTATGGAGCAACTTTCCCACTACTTTTTTGTAATAATCGGCAGATTTGTATGTCGATTCCCGCCCTACCTCAAAGACACAAACAATTTATTTGTGAGACATTGATGACCGTTTGATAGCAGATCGTTCGCGACACGTGAATGCAGAAGTGCTTTTACTGTACACCAATATACCTCATGATGACGGCATCTAGGCAGACGTTCATACTTACAAAGAATCGTGTGATGACAAGTCGACTGGAAATAATACATTAGCGTCCATATAGAAATTCGTCTTACAGTTTAACGATTTTGAATGTGGTGGCTCTCATTATCTTCGAGTAAGCGAAAGATCAATGGGCACTTGCATTAGACATAATTAGGGTAGTATTTTGAAGTGCGGCGTGGAAGATGAATGCAACAGAAAGTAGGCGTAAAGTCTCTTTATCATAAGCGATTTATGTAGGACATTTTTTTATCTGGCTCTATAGCGAAAGGGAATATTTCTTCGTTATAACTGACTTCAACGCTGATGACCAATCAATTTGGTTTTCTGACGAATGGGTTGGGCTTGGAAAGAAAAGTATTCAACCTTTTAGAGTGCATGGCCTCGCCGCGGTGTTATAGTGGCTAAGGTACTTGGTTGCTGACCCGCAGGTTTCGGGATCGAATCCGGGCTGCGGCGGCTGCACTTTGTATGAAGGCGAAAATTCTGCAGGCCCGTGGGCTCAGATCTGCGCGCACGTTAAGAAACCTATGTGGTCTAACTTTCCGGGTCCCTCTATAACGGCATCTGTCATAATCATTTGGTGGTTTTGGGACGTTATATCCTACATATAAATAAGTCATCAATTTACAGGACATGATATTCTGTGTTTTAAAAAATTATACTCACGAACAATTAACATTGGTTACAATACAACAGAATATTGCGACAGAACACAACATCTACACACACACTGAAAATTCTTATAAAAACAAAGCTGTACATATATAGACGGAACAAACATTCACAGACACACCAAAAATTGTTACAAAAATGTGTTTAGATATTAACATTACATGGTAAACGAAGAACACGTAAATGGAACGTAAATATCTATATGTTAGGTATTTACATGGTGTTTACAAGATATTTGTGCGAGTGCGTAACAAACATTAACCCACTAAAACCAGGCTGGACTGAAGACAAGCTTTTCGCGTCTCTCGCGGATGAGCCCAAAGGGGCAGGATCAGTGTCAAAGGAATTCCTCCTCACCGAGAAAAAAGAGTCCTTCCGACGAAACCAACAGTAGTTCTTTCCACACTCATTCCAAAATCAGGAATAAAGCTTGACGCGACGACCTGCTGCACCCGCCTTACAGCGGTTGCGCCAAAGACAGTAGGCACCAGCAACAATGAGCAGGCAGGCCAAGCGGCCTCGAGAACAATGCCCAGAAGAAACAAAGTGATTCACTCCGAGACCGCGAACTCCAGCATGCGCGGTCCTCCACAAAGCACGAGAAACGACGCGTAGGCTCAAAGCATGCTTATTTGTTTCCCATAGGGAGCAGTTTGCGCATGTTGATGATTGCACCATTCTCCATCTTTCGAGGCAATCAAGGGTAAGAAGAAGACCCCAGCCCAGCCGCCACGTGAAGTCCCGGAGGTGGGCAGGCAGAAATAATGCCGTCAGCGTGCTCCAAGACACATGACTATTGAGCGGGTGCGGCGTGCAGGAGGAACTAACGGGAACAACAAAGCAGCTGTTGGGTCAACGATAGGATTGTCAAACACATCTTCTTCAGGACAAGTCGCCTTGATATGACGAAAAAACGCGACAGCTGTGGCAAAAATCAGAGGAAGTGTTACTGATTGTGGTCCCCGACTATGGTGCACATTAGGCATCAAATACCGAAGGTGAGTGCCTAGAAAATAATATGCCAGAGTTCGTGCGGGGGATTCCTCTCCTTGTACGACGCGCAATAGGAAGCGCCGGGTTAGTCGCCGGCAGCGTATTGATACTGAAGGAAAAGCAAAGCCTTCCTTAGAACGCTGTTGGCCTAACGCCGCACGAGAAACCAACTCATTGCCACCGAACTAAAACAAGAAACTCAAATCAGACTGCAATAATCTCACGATGCGTGAAGGCGGGTGCTCCACGTGAGAAAGGTACCAAATGCGACTGCAGAACACAGTCTGCGCAAGGTACCTCTGCTCGAGAAGCGTTCAGTTGAAATCCCAGGTGTTCTCAAGTTGTTTTCGTTTTACTCCATCTATAGGGCGTTTGACCGAACGAAGTTACATATGCCATGGTGTTTGTATAGGATTCCTAAAATGCGAAAAGACGCAGCTGGCTGAAGGAGAGATGTGGAGCTCAGTCGGGAGTTTGGACAGCTGATAAACAAATACCGGGATTCAGAGAAGTTTGTCACCGTGCTGAAAGAATAAACTCAGGCTATGTAAAATACTATCTTCATCTGAAAGGTACAAGGTTAAATCATCAGCAAAAGTTGTGACTTTAACGGCACTGTTGCCCGGAGGCCCAAGACCCCAGATAAGCGAATTCGCTTCTAGAGCACACAAAAACGGCTCAAGGCTGAGGACAAATAGAACAGAAGACAACATCTCTGACAGACCCTACGTGTAATAAAAAAAGGCAGCACTCTCCCAACCATCTAGAACTAGTGCGCTTTTTATACCAGAGTAGGTACGTCTAATTATTTCCACAAATGTACCAGGAAAAGCAAGGACTGTGACCACTTTAAAGATAACCGTGTGCTCTAGTCGGTTAAATGGTTACTCTTGATCCAAAGACACAAGGAGACCACGCGCAGATCCCGACAGAGTATAGGCTATGATACCTAGGGTGCTAAAGGACAAGCGGTGTATTTCTCGTCCAGGCATATATGAAGCTTGATAATGACCCACTAGGGTGTTCAAAAGAGCCCTCAAATGTTGTACAATCACCGTCGCGAATATCATATAGTCAACGTTAAGAAGCGTGATAGGTCACCAATCTTCAAGACCAACAGAGAAAGTGTTAGCTATTGGGATTAGTACAATGTAGCCATCTCGAAAACGCAATGGAAAGACGTCATCTTCGAAACAAACGCCTCTAAAGCATGTGCAATGTAAGCCCGGTACAGTCTGCTGAAGGATGGTTCTCGGCGCCATGTACAAACAAGAGTCTTCCCATGCAAGACATTGTGAGCATCCGGCAATGAAAAATGCAAGACAAAGAATCGCAGCTCACGTGCATTTCAAGTAGACCGACCCCAGCCAGGACCTTGTAGAGCACTTCGTGTATTTAGCACAGAGTTAAAGACTCCAATTAGAATTACATGACGACCGTCTAGAAAAAAATACATCCAAATTTCTAAAAAAATCATTCAAGTGCCCAGCTTGTGCAAGCACATGCACAGAGCATCCTCATTTGAAAAGGGAAGTAGGTACAATCCAGAGCCAGAATTGATTGATTGATATGTGGGGTTTAACGTCCCAAAACCGCCATATGATTATGAGAGACGCCGTAGTGGAGGGCTCCGGAAATTTCGACTACCTGGGGTTCTTTAACGTGCACCCAAATTTGAGCACGCGGGCCTACAAACTTTCCGCCTGCATCGGTAATGCAGCCGCCGCAGCCGCGTTTCGAACCCGCGACCTGTGGGTCAGCAGCCGAGTACCTTAGCCAGTAGACCACCGCGACGGGGCAGCCTGAATTCTACCGACACCGTCATAAAAAACATAATGACCATTCTATAATCCCTAGTTAAATATAATAATGCCTACTCCCGCAAAACCAGTTGTAGCGAAAGAGAAATAGCAGTCTAAGTTAAACTTTCCTTTAAAAACCCTAACGTCGGATAGCGAAAAAAAAACAAGTTTTCTGCTGGCACAAAACATCACAATTTGCAGCACAGTCTACACTGGTAACCTCGGCCTGCTGTACCGGTCTTTGAAAACATTTTACGTTCAATGAAATATTATTAAATAAGGTAGCCGTCATAAACACTAAAGACTAACCAGGATACTAGGCGGTGCACAGTTATAACAGACGCGGGAGCGGGTGCCCCGCAAGCAGCTTATTCACTTCTTACAATCAGCGACCCACCGGAAGCGCGAGGCTGTCGTAGCTACGTCGAAGTCTGCAGGGGGCTTCTGTCTCTGCGGGGGGCCTCCGGGTTGCTGCTGGATATTCGTTGGCGCTTGGTGCCGAGGATCTTGAGCGAAGATGGTACGAACGCGTCTAAACCATTTTGGCTGATGTCGCTTAAACTGCCTCGGCTGATGTCGCTTGGAGTGATGTCAGTTTCTATCTGCAGGGCCATGTCATTGACAGTGCTGTTTGAGTCCTTGTTGATGGAAACCTCATCACCTTGGGACAAAGCCTTTTCAATAATAGGAGGACCAACAGAAGACTGGGCAGTCATGGGGTGAGCATCAGATTTCGCGTCACCATCTCTGACGCGTTCGACGACAGGCACCTCCTCTGGCGAGGGCTTAACCTGGGGTTCTGTGGCAATCACTAATGGCGGGCCGCTGGATGGATCATACGCACTTTGAGGGGCTGCCTGGTCTGGTCTGGTTAGAGGCACTTCGGGCATTTTGTGTGGCGTCTGGCGTGGCGTCTCAACGTGGCCAACTTCGTTCTCGCAGATATCCGGGCCTGGCGTCGATATTGTCACGATGAGTCACAAGTACTGGGGGATTTATTAAACCACCGGTTAGCAATCTCTAGGACGATGCGTCAGTCGTGGCTGGCTCTCGAGCAGAGAAGAAGCACGCGATCTTCTTTTTCCTCCAGATTCAGAGCCGCTCTTGCTGTCGACCCACTACGTGCTGGTGGCATTATCCCCCCTTCCAAAAAAAAACAAGTCCCGAAAAGAGGAAAGAAAAGTACATAGCATCACCGCGATGCTACAACATAAGCACGTGAAAACGAAATTCGAAATTCGGATGAAGTGAAAGTAGAAATTGAAGAGCGTGCCAATATAAGGAAAGTCAATGAACGAGAAAGCAAGTTCACACAAATAAACAAAAAACACAAAGATTGCTGTACGGTAAAGGAAAAGTTACGAGCAACGCGCAATAAATGGTTTCATGCGCAACACATGAACGACGTCCGGCCTCAGTCATGTCCTGCTCCGTGCATGGGGTGTTGAGTGCGGAACCACTTCGTAGTTCACGTCACTGACGCGGCGTAACACTTTATATGGGCCAAAGTACCGGCTCAGCAACTTTTCACTAAGGCCATGGCGGCGGACGGGCGTCCACACCCAAACTTGATCTCCGGGGTTGTGAAACACTTCTCTGTGGCGGGTGTTATAGCGTCGTGCGTCTGCCTGCTGTTGCTGGCCGATGTGCAGTCGCGCGAGTTTCCGGGCTTCCTCAGCACGCTTTGCGAATGCTCCGGCGTCAGTTGCAAACTCGCCTTCGTCTTGACACGGTAGCATAGAGTCTAGCATGGTCTGCACTTCGCGGCCGTAGAGAAGCCGAAATGGCGTGAATCGCGCGGTCTCTTGCACGGCGGTATTATACGTGGAGGTCACGTAAGGTAAGATCCGGTCCCATGTTTTGTGCTGTACGTCGATGTATATTGAGATCGTGTCTGCGATGGTCTTATTCTGTCGCCCGGTAAGTCCGTTGGTTTGCGGGTGGTATGCAGTTGTCCTTCGGTGTCTGGTGTTGCTCAGTTGGAAAACTTCGTCCGTAAGCTGCGCCGTGAATGCCGTCCCTCTGTCCGTTATTACACAGGAAGAAGCACCGTGTCGTAACATGATGTGGCGCATGAAAAATTGTGTTACCTCAGAAGCCGTTGCTCGTGGGATCGCCTGCGTCTCAGCGTAGCGTGTCAAATAGTCGGTCGTGACGATCACCCATTTGTTGCTGTCCGCAGACAGGGGAAATGGCCCGAGAATGTCCATGCCGACTTGGTCGAACGGCGTGCAGGGTGCTTCGTTGGGCTGAAGCAAACCGGCTGATTTAACAGATGGTTGCTTTCGGCGCTGACATTCCCGACAGCTCTTGACGTACTTCTTGATGCTTGCTGAAAGTCCTGGCCAATAGTACCTCTCGCTCACTCTGGCAAGTGTCCTTGAGCAGCCCAGATGACCGGATGTGGGTTCGTCATGGCAAGCGAAGAGGACGTCGTCTCGCATGTCTCGAGGAACCACCAGGAGGTAAGCACGGCTGTTCGAACGAGCGTTCTTCTTGTACAGCACACCATCTCGCTGGCAGAACGACGTCAACGAGCGGGATAAATGACGTGGTATGATAGCGCCCTGGCCCTCTATGTGATCAATGATTGGACGAATCTCTGCGTCATCTCGCTGCCGTTTGCTCAAGTCTGATCTACTAACAGCGCCCAGGAAGCCTTCGTCTTCCTCTGCTTCCTGACTGACGACATGAAAGGGTGCGCGTGACAGTGTGTCAGCGTCTTCATGCTTACGGCCCGACTTAAGGACGATGGTGACATCAAAATCCTGCAGCCGCAAGCTCCACCGTGCTAGCCATTGTGAAGGGTCACGCATGCTTGCCAACCAACAGAGTGCATGATGGTCCCTCACTATCTTGAAGGGACGACCATAAAGGTACGGGGAAACTTTGTGATCACCCACACGACTGTGAGGCACTCTTTCTCCGTAGTGGAATAATTCGCTTCGGCACGGGATAAAGAGCGGCTGGCGTAGGCTATGGCTCTTTCGGCGTCCTCTTGACGCTGAACGAGCACTGCACCGAGCCCAATGTTACTAGCGTCGGTATGGACCTCCGTGTCAGCATTATCATCGAAATGAGCGAGAACGGGCGCTGATTGCATGCGCCGTCGCAGCTCATCAAAAGCTGCTTGTTGCTCGTTTTCCCAGCCAAACGGCGTGTCGTCTCTTGTGAGACGAGTCAGAGGTTCTGCTATCTGTGAAAAGCCAAGAATGAACCGGCGATAGTAGGCGCGCAAACCAAGGAAGCGCCGGACGGCTTTCTTATCGACAGGAGCTGGTAAATCAGCAACAGCGGCAAGCTTGTCCGGATCGGGCCGGATTCCTTCGGCGCTAACTACATGTCTAAGAAATTTTAGTTCTTTATAGCTGAAGTGGCACTTCTGTGGCTTTAGTGTGAGGTCCGCTGATAGGATAGCCTCCAGAATGCTGCGCAGGCGGTGAAGGTGCTGCTCGAACGTGGTAGAGAAGACCACCACATCATCAAGGTAGACAAGACAAGTCTGCCACTTGAGCCCTGTGAGGACAGTGTCCATCATTCGCTGGAAAGTTGCTGGCGCTGAACACAAGCCAAAAGGGAGCACTCGAAATTGGTATAGGCCGTCTGGAGTCACAAAGGCTGTTTTCTTACGGTCTCGCTGATCTACCTCGATTTGCCAATACCCGCTTTTGAGATCGAGAGAAGTGAAATAATGGGCACGTCGAAGTCTATCCAGCGAATCGTCGATACGTGGCAGCGGATACACATCCTTTTTGGTCAGGTTATTAAGCCTTCGGTAGTCGACGCAGAAGCGTAGCGACCCCTCCTCCTTTTTGACAAGTACGACTGGAGATGACCACGGGCCGTTGGATGGTTCGATAACGCCATCGTCAAGCATCTCGTGAACTTGCGTACGTATCTCTTCACGTTCTTTAGCCGACACGCGCTAGGGGTTCTGGTGTATCGGGCGTGCGTCCTCGTACGTGATGATCCTGTGTTGAGTGATAGACTTCTGGCGGATCTTTGAGCAACTTGCGAAGCAAGACCTGAACTCGAACAAGAGCGCTAGTAGCGCCGTCTGGTTATCGGTGGACAGATTAGGATTGACGTCAATATTACTCATTGACGTGTCGGTGGTATCCACTAGTTCTGACGTGAGACAGTTGGTGACGTTCGCTACTTCGTGGGCAAACGCTATCGAAGTGCCACGGAACAGATGTCGATGCTCGTTGCTAAAGTTGGTTACGAGCAATTCAGATTGGCCATCACGAAGATGTATTACACTTCTAGCTACACAAATGCCTTGCTGCAGGAGGTGTTCTAAATTTGTCTCAGCCACCACATCGCCAGCACCCAAACCACAGCATGTTACGTCGACTAGAACACTTGCTCGTGGAGGAAGCGTCACGCTCTGTTCAGAAATACGGAGTACGTCGACACGCCTTCCGTCATCCTGAACGTTGATTGCTCGCTGGGCTGAGAACGTGACGCGGCACTCTTGCAGATCAATGATAGCTCCATTTTCCTGTGAAAGTCAGCTCCCAGGATTACGTCACGGGAATATTTCCGTAGAACGAGGCAGCTTGCTACGATTGTATACCCTTGGATCTGTACTCTAGTTGTGCAGGCACCCAGTGGAGTAACGACGTGGCCACCAGCTGTCCGAATCTGCGAGTTGTGCCACGGCGTGATGACTTTCTTCAGCTGCGTTGTCAATTTCCTGCTCAGTATGGAATAGTCGGCGCTGGTGTCCAAAAACGCATTAACTGCACAACCATCAATTGTCACTGCTATGTCGAGTGAAACTCGGCCATCTTTTGCAGCAGTATGTGATGTCGAACCGGTTTCTGTACGGTTCTGCGCTAATAGGAGGTCTTCAGCGCTTCGACGTTCAGCGACCCAGCCCCCAGAGGTCGCTTGGGCTAGTTTTCCTGGCGGAGGCTGGGAGATCGTGTGGTAGAATACCGCTGGGGCGTTGATGAAAATTGCCTCGGTGATGGCGAGCGCGACTGGCGCCCGGCAGACCGTGGTGTATGCTGCTGGGCGAGGTAGTTTTCGATTTCGCGCGGTCTCTGGCCGTAACGGGGTGGTGGTGAGTACGCAGAGAAGCTTCGAAGCCCAAGACGGCGATATGGGCACTGGTGGTACAAGTGATCAGCTTCTCCACAGTGAAAACACAGAGGCCGGCGATCAGGTGTGCGCCAAACATCACACTTCCGAGGAGACGTGCGCCGATAATCGATGTACTGAACTGGTGGCATCGTACGATGGGCGACCGGAGCGCCAGGGACAAAGGGCAAAGGCGGTGGCGTGTACGTGCCTTCGTAGTACGGTATGTGCTGTGCTGACTGGAGTGCAACAGCAGGAACAGGATGGACGAGTAATGGCGGCGATGCAGCAGGGCGTTTCAAGGCTTCCGCGTAGGTTGTCTCACGGCGGTATTCAGCAGGAGCTGGTGCAGCTGTGTCAGGAGGCAAGGTGTTCCGGAGGGCCTGGTGCAGCTCATCCTTGATCACAGTTGCAATTGAGCTAACCGTAGGATGAGTTGTTACACCAGCCTTTTGCAACTCTTCACGTACTATATCACGGATGAGTTCACGTAGACGGTCGTTGCTGGTTCTAGTGGCGGTGAAAATGTCGGCAGTAGACATGCCACTGACTTGCCTGTCGTATTGGTTGAATCGCTGCTGCAGCATTTTTTCCATTGTCACGGCCTCGGACAAGAACTCCGCGACCGTCTTCGGAGGGCTGCGCACGAGGCCGGCAAAAAGCTGGTCCTTTACACCGCACATCAAGTGATGCAACTTCTTGTCCTCCGTCATTCTTGAGTCGGCCCGTCGGAAGAGGCGCGTCATGTCTTCGACGTACGTGGTCACAGTTTCGTTTGGCAACTGGACGCGGGCCAGAATAGCTCGTTCAGCTCGTTTTTGGCGATCAGCACTGGCATAGGTCTGCAAAAGTCTACGAGAGAATTCTACAGCACTGGCCACGTCGTCAGCTGCTCCTCTCGGTTTTGATACCACGTACGTGCCCCGTCTTCGAGATAGAAATAGACACGACCCAGTTTCGCCGCGTCATCCCACTGATTCAAGGTGGCTACACGCTCGAAGTCCGCCAACCAGTCCTCAACGTCCTCGTGCTCCGTGTCATGGAACGTCGCCGGTGCCCGTGGGCTTTCCAACGTATAGCGGTTCGACGTCGTGCTTCCCGTGCCTGTTGACGAGCTTTGCACCGAAGCGCTGGTCATGTTTGTCGACGTGGTTGGAGCAGTATCGTCGATTTCCGGAGGCAATCCCCTGATTCGGCGGCTGGTCCTATGCACGGGAGTATTGATTGGCACTTGACTCGTATCACGGCTTTCTGGGGGGGGGGGGGTCTGCAGCATCCGTGAGACTACCCAGCACCTCCACCAGTTTGTCACGATGAGTCACAAGTACTGGGGGATTTATTAAACCACCGGTTAGCAATCTCTAGGACGATACGTCAGTCGTGGCTGGCTCTCGAGCAGAGAAGAAGCACGCGATCTTTTTTTTACTCCAGACTGAGAGCCGCTTTGCTGTCGACCCACTACGTGCTGGTGGCAATATTAAGACATCCTTATTTGTGGACTGAGTTTTTGGTTAAAGTGGTGGGAATATCTTAGACGGTGCCTCGGAATGCGATGGCCTGATAGTGCAGGCAACGGAGGCGTGCGGGTCACCACAGCGGCGACACGGCAGTGAACAGCCCTTCCCGTCATAGCCATAAACACCGCACCTTTCACAAAACGGAGCTCCAGCTCATGCGGAAGTGCCCACTGTCTCCACATCAGCGTCCCACTCGCTGGATTCTTTCGTAGTCACAGGTCACTCAATGGCCTGCGACCTTGCGGGAGTTAGGGCACCGGTGACGATGTCTTTATTTCCATCCGAACATATC
The DNA here is from genome assembly GCA_013436015.1 of Rhipicephalus annulatus. Taxonomy (NCBI): domain Eukaryota; kingdom Metazoa; phylum Arthropoda; class Arachnida; order Ixodida; family Ixodidae; genus Rhipicephalus; species Rhipicephalus annulatus. The sequence goes on along the minus strand of WOVY01011099.1, from coordinate 482,895 downwards.
GCGTTTCAGTGGTCACGGTTGGGCGCGACCCCATAAGTTCTCTGCTGATGTGGAGTACATTCCGGTAGGGAGACAATGCTTGTGCGAAGACCTAGCGGGGCACTCGGCACGGCAACAACAGAACGGTGATTTGAGTGACTTGAGGTCCCGTGGGCATGACAGAAACGCGCTCTCCTTTGATGTTGAAGTATGATGCGTCCACGATTTGAGCCAGAACGGCTTCACTGTTAACGGGGACTTGGTAATTTCGGCCTCCGAAGTGCTGTACACAGGAGACCTTTTTGGTTCCTACTATTCAATTGTCGCAATCGGGAATAGTCCCCACTGGACGTCTACGTCGAAGACTAGCGCCTTCTTCGGAGGTTCGCTTTTCTTGCTACGACGGGCGTCCCCCACCCAGGAACGGCCTGACTTGCCAGCAAAGGCAACACGTGCACAGAAGCACTACCATCAATGTGTGTGTAGACAAAGTTGTTAACAATTTAGGGTACGAAGTACTCTACTATGGAAGAGCAGAAAGCCGTCCTGAGGGCATTACGTGATACTGCCTACTACCACTGAATGAAGCGGCAATCCAATGGGTTTAGAAAAGGTGGTTAAAGATTTCAAGTATTTAGTACTCGACTATGGGAGAGCCTAAAGCCGTCCCGTCTGGAGGCCAGGAAAAATCTACGCACAACAACAAAGTGAGTCCTCAATGTGTGTTTAGAAAAAGTTGTTAACGGTTTAAAGTACGAGGTACTCTACTATGGCAGAGCAAAAAGCCCTCCCGCCGGCACGCCTGCACCCCTGTTAAAAAAAAATGTTTCTGCTCTGTCACGAAAACACGCATGCAAATGAATGCACAAGTAAAAATGTAGACGCCAGCAATCCATCATTATCTATAGTTTCCATGTTTCCCACTGAGCTAACCATTAATCTTTACAGGAAATCTACCTAAAGGCACCATTATTTTGCCTTTAAAATTTCGCGTGTAAAATACTCAAAAAAGCATACCTTATAATCAGGCGCTCCGCTATAAGATAGTTGGCTCGGAACAGTCAGACTTTTATGTAAACTGTGGACAACTTTGTGAAGCTTTAATCTAGCAAGAACAGCAACCCCGAATTGTTGAAGATATCGTTAAAAGAGCGGATGCAGTGAATTGGAAGGATTCGTTCCTCCCCAAAAGGCAATATTCAGTTCGAGAACAAAGTAATCTGGTCTTGAGACGCTCAGAATTGGTGTCAAATGTTTCTTGAACTCTTAAAAAGCATTTCGACACGACTAACGTGGAGGGCTAATCCCAAATTATTCTTTCCAGTGCCGCCTCGAGTAGTCTTCAGAGGGTGTCGAAATCTGCATGGCATCTTAACTTCATATAAATCAAGGGTTACCAATAATGTCGGTTGTCAATCTTGTATAGGAAGCCACGTTGCAAGGTCTGCGTGACTATGACGACGACACACGTCGCTAAGAGCACTGCTTCTGATTTTTTCTATAAAATGAAAGGTCGTCTTACGCGCGATTCCTAAGACTGCATCTATTTACTCAAATACTCCGTCTGCAGATGACAGTACATTGGACAAACCTTAACGCCTTTCAGATACCGAGTTAAGTGCCTAGTTTCCAGTGTTTCTAAGCTTCGGACATCGAAACATATTCATTTGTTTCAAATGGATCTATTCCTTCTTTTTTTCAGGAATCTCTGTGTATGTGTTACAGCTAATGTTGCACTAGTACGTCACAGGCTACAATACTTGTGTATATGTATACTTACGATCAACAATTATTTATTGTTTTTGTATGCGCTACATTATTTCGCATTGTGTACCTTTTATATTTCCTTTCTGATTCCTCTCAATTGTGTTGTAGTAAGTACTTTTGATGGTCGGCGTGCCTCACTGCATTTGGAGCACAGGCCCCTTGACAGGCTCCAAAACCTTTGCATTCGCTCCATTTTCTATTCACGTGGAGAAACAAACAAAAATTGAGAAATACGAATAAAAATGTTACAATTAGAGTCCTTGAAACTGATTTCAGTTGCCACCGTAAAATACAAACTCCAAAAATTATAATTATACTGTAAATATCAAGCTGTTTCTTGTGGTATGAATAAACGTGCTGGCAAAGTTCCTCTCGACCCACTTAATTTTTGTGGAACTTTCCTGCTATCATTACCGCTACATTTTCACACAGATAGGTTAGTTTTCTATTTCAATTCGTTTTTGTTGGCAGATCCTGACAAGATGTTGCAGTTGCCCGAATGTTGATCGATAATCTGCTCACAACTGAATCTATCACTTCTTATTGTTTGTGCCGGTGACACGTGTATTATTGCTTCTTTCTTTTACTCCGTTTGGACGTGTGTGTGTGTGTGTGTTTGTGTGTGTGTGCGAGTACTCCTTTTCTTGCCCTATCACGTGTGTTATTTCCCCACGTGCTTTGAACAATCGCTTTTCAAACAGTAACAGTGCTGTACTACGTCACTGGTTGTCTCACATTACGTTAATACCACACCGCAAGCCTGTGCCGTGCGGTCGCTTCCACTGCGCATGCCTCGTAACGCGAGCCGCCATTTGCGTTCGTGGCCCACCCGCAGTAAATGCGAAATAGCGGGTGGCGTGTGCGGCCCGCAAACGCTGCTTTCGAGGCTGCGGTGTCGCTGCGATCGTGCGTTGCGGTTTGCAGGAAGGCAAACGCTATTCCAAAACTCATATGGCACCAGCTATGCCCACAACGCCCGCACCGCCTGTAAACGTTATTCTAAAAATCCCTACTGATGCATACATGCATCACTCGGACGAAGGCATGTGTCGCGGCCGAAACATCAGTCTGTAAGGAAAGAATTTTTCCTACGCGCTTGATATATCCTCCCGAGTACCAGCAATGGCAAATTTGTCCGAAATATTGGACATCGAAGACCGAGCGAATACAGCTTTTCCAAAGCTCCTATCGCCGTAAAACCAGTTGTCCAATACCTTGGACAACTGGTGCTGCCATCTGTACCGTGGTTTTGAAATTAGAGGTCTCGAAGCGCCGCTAGGAGTATTCATAATGACGGCGTTCAGTGGTGCGGCGTTCAACAGTGTCAACCGCAACCGTAAGTACTTTTTTTCGCGCTTTGAGCTTATTTAATGTCATTTCATCGGTTAAACGTCAAATATAATGTTGCAGAGAGCCCACGCAGCTGAATATTTCAGCTCCTAACGTCCTTTATTTTGCCTACGCGGTGTGAGCTTTGACAGGTCCAAAAGATTGGACGTCGGGACTGAACAAAGTTGCTTTGTGTGAATTACGTGGCGCGCTGTTGTGGCAACAGAACGTGCTTGCTTCCGATTGCTACTAGGATGCGGTATATGAAATTCGTTTTCATTTAGGAAAAAGGCCACGCGTCAGTGATAAGGCGGCCGAAAGAATCCATGAACGAATCGCTGGAACGGCCACGTCCAACATTGATATTTCGGACAGTAACGACGACATTTTGGTAGACACTACATTTTCGGCTCCACTTGATACCTTGAGCTCTGAAGAGGACAAAAATAGCGACGATGAACGCCCGTCCACCTCGAAGACGACAAAGGGGCAGTCATTGAAACGCCACGATGGGTAAGGAATAGTAGTAATATGCGTTTCGAGAAGGGGGGGGGGGGGGCTAATGTATTGCAGGAGTGTGCATTGTGACGGTCGGTCATTGCCATGTGAACGGATCAAATCAAAAGCAACTCTGCTCTTTTACGCTGTTTTTCTTCATGCAGGCTGCTTCCGTCTTGGATTCCTGACTTCACATTCACCCCTGATGACAGTAAACAACGGGTTTCGTGGAGTCCAAGTGACTACCTCGTTCAGTATGTGCCACATGAAGTCTTCGAGATGATGGCTTTTGCCATGAACACGACACATGTCCAGGAGACTGGAAAAAGTCTGGAGACCTCAGTAGAAGAATTCAAAATGTTTTTTTTGGGGATTTCACTGACAATGTCCTGCCTGTGCTACTCGCAGATTCGCATGTACTAGATGAAAAAGACAAGGGTGCCTCTTGTTGCGGATAACATGACAAAGAACCGGTACTTTCAACTTCGACGCTGGCTGAAGCTAGTTAACGAACTTGATCTAAGCGAGCAAGAAAAAGAGAAAGACAGGCTCTGGCGCATAAGACCACTGGTGTCATTTCTACTGGAAGGGTGTCACAAGCTTCCTCGGGAAGAGAATGTCAGCATCGACGAACAAATGATCCCGTTCAGTGGACGAACGCAGCTGAAGCTGTTCGTACCACGTAAGCCAAACCCAGAGGGGCTCAAAAACTTTGTGCTTGCAACGCCAGGTGTATTAATTCTCTATTTTGAGATCTATCAAGGAAAAAAGGCAGCATTGTATCCAGGCAGCTCTGGAATAGGACAATCCGGAGTGCTGAGGCTCACTGAGGCACTCCCTCCCGGAACAAAGGTCTACCTCGACAGATACTTCACATCAGGGCTACTGCTGGATAAGCTAGCAGAAAACAGAATCGCTGGCACGGGAACAATTATGAACAACCGGATCCCAAAAGGGGTGAAACTATCCATCGAGAAAGAGCTAAAAGAAAAAGGAAGAGGGACGTCAGAGATGTTTGCGAGAAACGACAAAAAACAGGCAGTTGTACGTTGGTATGACAATAAGCCCATTACGTTGATGTCCTCTATCCATGGCCAGCACCCAGAAGACACATGCCATAGGTGGTCCAGGAAAGAAAAAAAACACAGTGATGTGCCCCGGCCAGATGTTGTACGGTTGTACAATCTCAACATGGGAGGAGTTGATCTCGCAGATCGTTTGATCAGCTATTACAGAAACAAAGCTCGAGTGAACAAGTGGACCATCAGAAGCATCTTACACCTATTCGACATTGCGTTAAGCAACTCATGGATGGAGTACGTGCAAGACATGTGGGTGCAAGAAAGGCGCCAGAAAGAGATCGTGAAATTCCTGGAGTTTCGATTGTGTGTTGGTGAGGAACTAATCGTGCAAGCTCAGAGTCAAATTGAAGTGGAGAGTAACTCCGACGAAGAGCGGTGCCGTCAACCAAAGAAGGCTCCGTTGCCTCCGGTCAAAGCAAGAGCAAAGACGCTATGCTATTCCCAAAACTGACAGATGCTCCGAATGCGGCCTGCTGCAGGCTCGAAGGAGGCAACAAGAAGACGAAGTTCTTCGGCACAAAGTGTCATTTGTTCTTTTGCGTCACCAAAGACAGGAGGTGCTTCGAAAATGCTCACACCAAGTGAAAGAAGGAGCTCACACAAAGTGAACAAAGCAGTTTATAAATAAAATGTTCCTACGTTTACCTGATCAAATTATTTATCACAAAAAAACATCTTGGGTGCAACAATACGACTGCATTAGAAAACACCGAATAGAGTCCCAATGTCCAATATAAAGGACAATGCGGCACACACGTCCGAAAGTTTGCAGTGAATAATAAGTTGTTATTATTATATCCAGAGGCCTTCATAAACTAATTTTGAAAGTTTCACAAAAATTCGTTGCACTAAAATCAGTCTGGGACTCAGGAGGATATTCTTTTGAGCTTATACGTCCGGGTCCTGTGGTCGTTCTTCTTCTCGTCTTATATATATATATATATATATATATATATATATATATATATATATATATATAGTCTAGTAGATCCTCCGTGAGCGGTCACAACGTGGTTTATTTCGACGTTTCGGCCTAGAGTCTGGCCTTCCTGATGAAGGCCAGACTCTAGGCCGAAACGTCGAAATAAACCACGTTGTGACCGCTCACGGAGGATCTACTAGACTATATGCAACGCTACGGCCACTCAACCACCATGCCTGCCTATATATATATATATATATATATATATATATATATATGTATATATATATACCAAAAACAAAAGTGATGTTTGGTCCGGGTAAGATTATCCGTATAGGGAAGAAGACGCACGTACGAAGTAGTTTTATTGAGGTTTCGGCCGCGGGTCCGGCCTTCATCAGAATCTAGCTATATATATATATATATATATATATATATATATATATAGCTCTGCACGCACAGAAAAACCTTTTCTTTCTGATTAATGTTTCGGCCGTGCCATGGTGCCCGTGAACGACATATGCAGATTACATTGGTGCTCATTGGCACCAGCTCCGTACCAGTGAAAGAAAAGACGACGATGTTCGTGTGTCGCACGCTTAGCGTCCTGTTTTCTGTGCTGCAGCTGCCGTGATTGCCTTCCTCCGTCTCTTGCCGAAAGTCTTCCGAAGAACACGCTGGCTGAATTTGGTGGAGGTGCTGGGTCCTGGTCCTCGTTGCTCTCGATCCCCATAACTCATAATATTTGTAACATATATTACAATCAATGACTGAAACGCAGAATCCAGTCCGAACAATACACTCATTCATTTCTTGGAAGCTAAAGTTGAGAACATTGCAATTCTTCTATGATAATTGGACTCTTATGCTTTGGCAGTGCACCTAAGTTGTTCTCTACATATTGAATACATAATCAATAAAGCTAACAGCATGCTTGGCTACTAACGTCACAAGTCTTCTAATGCCCCATCCTCCTTAAAATTACTACTTTCTCAGTTATTAGTGCATCCAAAATTAGAGTAAGCTGCAGCAGTGTGGGACCCACAGAACAAAAACCTCATCTCTCCAGAGCTTGTTCAAAACAATTCTGTTTGATTCAATTTTTTCTAACCCCTTTTTCTAATCGTGATGCTAGTGTCTTCCGTCACTAGAATCCCGGAGAAAATTAGCACGCTTAACCCTGTTTCATAAGGTATACCATAATCCATTTCTTCAAAATGACTTTACTTCACAGCCACATTACTTGTCGCACCGTGTAGAAAATAGCTTTAATGTCGGAACACAAGCAGCAAAACTAATACCTTCAGCCAGTCCTTTTTCCCTAGAACATCTCGGCAGCGTAACCACCTTCCAAATGACATAGTCACCATCATTGACAACAAACGTTTTCGCGATGCTATAGCTAACATTGTTTAACTTGAAATTCATGACATCTTGCTATTGTTGTCGTAAAGGTGTATAAACAGGCAATATTGTCATGTTACCTTGTACGTGCATAAAATAATTGCAAAGCATTTACTTACTACATTGTATGTACTACTATTTTTAATCTATTGGTTTATTGCGTTGTTGTATTGTGTTCTTGTGATATCGATATTTACTACCCAATTCCCCTATTCTGGATAATTTTTCGTGCACCAATCCCCTCTGTAGTGCCCTTGGGCCTTGAGGGTACAATGGATAAGTAAATAAATAAAAAACAAACAAACACACACCCATATATATATATATATATATATATATATATATATATATATATATATATATATATATATATATATATATATATATATATATTTGCACATAATGAATCATGACGGCACGAAGGGTATGGTAAAAGCTACCGAGTGTCTATGTGAATGCTAGCGTAGTAAGATGCTACTCGACAACATGCAACCAAAAGGCGGACCTCTGTACCGCTGACATTTGCCGCGACGCCTGGAATGCGGGCAATGAACTGTTTATGAATTCCCCAGCGTCTACGGCTCCGATTGGGGAATGCAACTACTATCCTCGAAGGGTGGGCTCACACAATGTTACGAAACTAACTGCTTCGACGTCACACATCGCTGAGTTCTTTCAGAGGTACAACTTCGATATGAAAATATATATTGCGCTTCAAATGTTATCAATGGCGGCAAATACCTAAAAACTCTGCTGACTATCTTTTTGCGACTGCCTCCATCAAACTTCGTTAGGCGCTGTCTGCTTCATATGTAAGCTGAAAAAAAATGAGCAAGAGCTTGCATAGGAATTTCTATGATTTCATGCGCTCATGTTGCTTCATGTGTTGCTAACAGTCTGACGTCCTTACTCAGATCCATCGTGTCAGGCAACCCACACCTGTCTGTCACTCTGCCTAAATGCGACGGTGCTTGTGAACACACTGAGCAGACGTGAACGGCACGTCAGGATGTTGCTCTCGGCTGCATGTAGGCAGACGAAGAAGGGAATACGAACTGCTTTGCGAACTTGTAAACAGTGTTTTAGCCTCAGTTCATCAAGATATGGTGATGGGCTAACGTTCGCCAAGCCTTTCAGCGAAGTTCCCAGAATTCTGTCTCTGCCAATCGTGGGAAGTTCCTGGATATATTTTCCTATTGTTGGTGAGCATAGTCGTTTCCGTATTTTAGTAATGCTCTTACTGTCCTTCGCAATAACAAAAATCGCTCTCAGAGACAATCTAAAAGCTGGCTTTTGAAGCCATGAATTCAATCTTTAACAGTATCTCGATACCCTCTTTTTCTTGCTAACACAATAGGGGACCGGTAAAATAGGCAATCGCACAGAACAATGGGATACGACTGCTTCTGGTTCGACGCACCACGCGAATTAGCCGCGGCACGCGAGCATTTTTGTACCGCTCCGTTAGATGAATCACCTCTGCGTGCAATGTCAATGCTTTAGAAGTTGTTTTTTTTTTCTGCTAACCGTGACTGCATCGATGCTAAGGTACGAAAGCCATGGACGGTAATGAAACTTTTTCATTGCACCAAAATGATCTGCAATGCTTTTATGCTGCTTGGAGGTACTGTAAGTTTGTCTAGCAGTAATACGGAACAGTAAATACAGAACACAGTTTTCAATGTATGATACGTTACTTCAGATAAAAAATCACCATTTTTAAGATCTGAGAGAATGGGGATGACTGTAGCAGTGTGGCAAGAGTTCTCGGGATCGCTGCTTCGGCCAACATCGTCGGTCGATTGGCATGAAGCGCAGCATTTATTGAGCACTTTTAGGTATATATATTTTTTTCAAGCCTTCAGCGCGCTATAGGATGTATTTCTTAGTTGAAGTCGGATGTTTATTTGAACTCTGATCTTGGTCAAGCTGCACGGTACGGTGGCAAATAAACGAACAGTCAGACATAGACGGCGCCGAAGAATCGAAACCCTGCGCTTTTTTAACGCACGTATTTCTTTGTGTGCCATCCCGGCGCACAGTTTGGCCAAGATAATCGTGAACGTACTCGTTCAGCGCTTTGTGTAAACTTAATGTTGAGTGAAGCTTTCGCGTTTCTCGTCGTATATATGGGTGCTGAGGCTGGCTCTCATCTCATATATGGCACCTAGATTTCGCCCGCGCATACCCATAATGTATTTGCTAGGTGCGCCTGCGTGACAATTTATTTGTTGATTTGATATTCGCAGTGAACTCATGCGTAAGATTTTTATTAGTTCACAATACACAGGTATCTGTGGTAATAGAATTCACACACTTTGGCTCCAAAGTTCGGTACCCAAAGGCTACCTGTCGCTGTGGCTTTCCTGAAAGCCATGGCCCAACTCGATTTCGTTCCTTCGTTTCATGGGAATCGATTCATGTGTTTGCCTTTTACGCTCGAGATAGAGCAGTCAACGGCTGAACAAGCGACCATGGTTTAGCAGGACGAAGATAAACGGGCGACCGCACGCGCGAATCCCAAATAATCTGAGGCTTACGGCAGAGCGGTTCGCCGTCGTCTACTCCCCTCGAACCGGAAGCCGGCAGCAAAGGGTGCATCCCACAATCACTCGCCCTTTTACTGGTCACCTATACAAAGAAATAATCATGGTATCTAGGATAACTTCCTTTCTTCCGCTTGACAATGCACGGGCAAGAAATAACAAGCAGACCGTAAGGATATAGGCTGTTTATGCATTCGGTGGCATTGAAAATAAGATTCCGTTAGACAAAGCCACTCGTTGGCAAAATATATTCGTATATAACAGTAATAGAAACATAGAAGAATTTGACAATATATTTTACGTCATTTATAGTTGACGAGCTAACTTCGTGGTGACATGTTCTCGAAATCCGGATGCCTAGGACTGGCTGAGACGTCAGTCGTTTTATTATACGTGAGTTCATCGCGGCAAAAATATTAGCACCTTACGTACGTGGGCGCACGATCTGCGGCCGTAGAGTGGAGCTTCGAGTATTGCGCGCACGTGGTTTCCAACATAGGGTCCATAATTAGGCCTGTTGTAGAAGAATTGTTGTAAAGCACAAGTGTAACGATATAGGTCAGAAATTCACCCCTTAATCGCCCACCTTCGGCGTGGTTATGCTGACCTCATTCGAACAGCGCCAGCAAATGTATCTAGTGGCACGTTGATTACTATGATTGGTGATAGGCATAAACTTGCTAACGGCATTTTAAAGACTGAAAGAGCCCATGCTTGGCCATATCATATGATTACGTCATTGTGGCGTATGCTGTTGTAGGCTGACAACAGCCAATTTTGTGGTGATGTACGCTACGTGATCGTTGTGCTTCGCAGTTAGAGCGCAAGAGAAAAGAAAACAAATGCCGGCATACGTACCCAGTGAGTCATGACAAGTGGGCGAAGCAGCGGCATTGTCCGTTGTTACCGTAACTCATCCATGACATGACCCACTGATGCGTGTGAATTAATACCAAGTGGTGTTCAGTGATATAGAATATGTCTATAGCGAGAGAGGTCATAACTTTTTTGGTCATAACCGGTATGTCGTGTTGAGTTGCACATTTTTTTCTCTTCATTATTACGGCTTTGCGGTATCGAAATTATCGGCTATAGCCTGAGGATGGCAGAGACTAGATCTGTGCACGTTCTTCTGGTAGTTGACGGTTGCTTCCAGTTATACTAAATGCATCGTAAGGGATATCGATACGTCATCTACTGCAAAAGACAGTTGCCGTCCATGCTAATTGTCATAATGATCTTCTTCGTCACGAATCTCATCGTCATGTCGCATGGTGGGTACTTCGCATGTGCTGTGCCACGATGGCTGAAAAAGAATGTGTGTCCTGGAACGCGCTTGCATGCTCTTCATTGTCATCAGCATCAGCGCCAGCAGCGGCTACGGCACACGCCACCGCCAACAGACACGCCTCGATCACAAGGAGCTTTGTCCCCAAAATGAAATGAACTTATGCAGTCCGCGTGGTGGTGGAGCATTCTACTTCAGTATTCTGACAGGGGCAGGTGCGAGTGCCAAAAGAAGGCGAGAGAAGCGATGGCTGCTCACTGAGGAGAGGACGTCATGGAGTGGTGATATGTGACAGCATCACGACGATCCTCCTATCGCGGGGCTAAGATAGTCGTCCGCCAGATAATTAAATGAAGTATTTTTTTAGGAGCCAAGCTCCTTTTAGTTTAACCTTGACCTGTGTCAGGCGTAACCGGCAGTATCGTTTGAGGCGCGGCGGATCGTGCTCGTCGCCAGATGGACAGACAAACAGGCAGGCAGGCAGAGGGGCAGACGTCATTCCGCCCCACTCACCATTAGTCACTCCGTAGATATGCCGTGATTTTTTTTCTTCTCTCTCTGCCACTGGTATATAACTCTTTCTGATGTCTTGTGGTCATTATCAATAGCGTGGATTTAATGTTGTCATTTTGGTTTACTCGAACGCTATACGTGTGAGTTCATTGACATATCTTTTTTTTTAGAATATCACACTCTTTGCTTTTGCTCTCTACAGCGGCGTTGCAATATTGTATGCTATTCCGAAAAGCCGTGGAACAGCATACGAGAACATGTGGCCAGCAAAAATATGAGTGCAATGATCTACCATACAAACAGCTGCTCTACGGCTCCGTGACTCTTTGATGGATGCTCGTAGGGGATGTCAATCAAAGAAAGCAAAATAAAAAAAGATGAAAGTGGAGGGTAAGGGGGTGTAAAGCGGGGGAGGAGACGACGTAGCATATGAGCAATGCACCACGGCACTCTCTGCCTTGTGAAGCTCGCTAACGGATGCCTGCATAGATTTTCGCGCCGATAGTCTCACGTGGCGGCAATAATTTAGCGAAGTGCGTTCAGCTGCGTCTTGTGGCAATGCATACATATTTACCCACGTAAACCATTGCGTTCGTCGCCGTGCGCCATTGTCGAGCTAGTGTTGATCAATCTTGCTCTATCGCGCGTGTGTGACGCCTGTCGACTGTTTTTTTTTTAGATGCGGAGCATCTAATACGCGAGGCTTGTAGTGCGGCGCCGTCCGCAAGCTTCCTCCTCCTTCTTCCACCATCTGTGCATCCCTTCCTCCTATACATACCGCGCGCGCTTCACTCCTCCACCATCTGTGCACCCTTCCTTCTCTACACACCCAAGGAGGATTAAAAAATTGCTGGAGTGGAAATGATTGCGCAGATGTGAAGCCGTTCCCTGGCAAGATGGCGGCTGTGGCGGCCATCTTACTAGGGGCATGATAAAGTGTCGCCGTTCAGCGATCGAAAACGAAGCGTTTCCCTCGCACGCCCAACGAGTTTAATGCAACCAACATTTTTGGGGCCTCATAGTGCTCCAAGTGCGTCTTAAAGTCACTAGTTTTCCGTAGTGAGCCTCTAATTGGAGGCAAAGTTCTTTGAAGATTCAGTCATCCATGTTTGTTTCTGAGTGTTATTTCGTCAGGAACAACCATCCTTTAATACAGAACTACCGTAGTATTTACATAACGTATCAAAGCCACTTGATCTTTAAGCGGGCACTATCAGAAAAGAGCATGTTTCCGCCATCTTGGCAGTGGCAATAGGTGGCTTCACTTCTGCTGGCAAGGCATCGCAGGAGCTTCCACTCCAGCAACTTTTCTTTAAATCTCCTTGTACACACCGCGTGCGCTTCTCCTCTTCACGAACATTCGCTAGCTGTATAATGTAGCGCGCATGCGCCGTCACGCTTCGAGAACATCGGCAGCTGACGCGCGCGCATGCGCCGTTGCGCTTCTCCCCCTTCTCGAACATTCGACAGCTGACAGTGCATGCGCCGTCGCGCTGTATATATACTCAAGGTCGGCGCTCGCTCGCTCAGTTGCCGCTCGTCGGTTGGTTTGTACGGCGCGTCGACGTCCAAGGTCGCGGTGAAATGAATTCCAACGAATCCACAAACACAATGATCGACGTCCCTTCGACCAGCGCCGCCCTTTCGCATACGTGTGTACGTGTTCACTCATTTAACACCCCCTCCTACAACCACGTTAACCAATTTAGCCATCGACCCAAGTAAGTCGCAATTTAACACCCCATTTCACAACCACGTTAACCAATTTAGCCATCGACCCAAGTAAGTCGCACTTTAACACCCCGTTAACCAATTATATGCTCCGCATCCTCCTCAGTGTTCCCCCGAGGGAAGCTGCGGGCAATTTTTTTTATATGAAATAGTGTTCTGAAAGTCTTAGCCAAGTTACAGGCGGGCAACTGAATTCCTCGGAGAAATGAGAACCGAGGTTGAAGACCACATTTGCGTGCGCATGACATTTTCTAAGCAAAGTACAGTGCCGATCTTGCTGAGGAAATAAGTGCTTAAGAATTTGCCGCTGATGCGATTATGCCTAACCCGTCCGTCATTGGCATTGCGAGGGTTAGCGAAGCCGAGCGCGTTTACGAAGGACGACGTCGTTTACTCGAGCAAACGCTACGCGAAGTTTCGCTTCAGACCGTTTTTCCAGCACCGCGTCGACACCCGTTTCAACCGGGTCAACGCCATGCTCCCCACTGCTGCTTCGGATCACATTAGGGTTCCCCTCAGGAAGATAGCCCAAGTTTTTCTTTTTGATATAAACATTGTAGAAAAAAACATTTTATCTGAGAAAGCCTAAATTATTGTGTGATACAGCTCTTTTATAGCAGAACGGCACTCTAAGGGATCGCTTTTTTTTCTTTGACTCAACATTGGTTAGAAAATAATACAATCTAGCGAGAACGAGTACAAGGGGACGTTTTGCATCAACTACGGTATAAGCGTATTCAAATGAGAGGGGTACTGACATAAATTTGCAGCTGTTTTTTTTTCTTCCAAGTGAAATGAATGGGGTAGCCTTGAAGAGCCAAGAAAGTGTGTTGCCAAGCAGGAGTGCACTCTTACATGTAATTGCAGTGTTGTGTTTGTTACGTAAGTTTTGATTTCTACTGTACTTACATCAGAGCGCGATATTAGGTCTTCGTCGCGTGCTGGCGCGAGATGTCATGCGTTTCCGTGACCGCTATTCACTGTTCCTCCGTTGATGATGCACAAGTGATCATTTTGAAAGTTTGGGTGCCTGGCTTCATCACAACTAGCTAGACTGCTGCAGGAAGTGAGCAGATTTCGTAGCATAGCCTGACGTCTATCTAGTGTCGATGTCGGTAAATGCGCTGCAGTATAATCTAGTTTAATATGAAAAGAAAGCAGCCGTGTATCTGCGTAAGTTGCTGCAAAGAAAGGTTAAAAACAAGTCTTCTGTGTGGAGGCAAAGCGTAGAAAATACCCGCTTTTTCGTTCATAGCATCGCAATGTCAGCGCAGTGTAATAAACACTGCGGTTTTCAGAATTACGTATTACCTAGTACTAAAGTATTAACGCTGCACCTCAAGTGTGCGTTCTACTTCGTTTTAATTGGCAATGTTCACAGGCATGAACGCCGCCAAAACATAAAGATGCGTGGGTCTAGAGCGAGGGCTTAAGCTGTCACGGGGGGTTGCATTATTGAACACACGCACCAACAGTAAGATAGAGAGACGATGATTTCTGCGTCGAATTATACCAAAAGTGACTATCGTCCTTACAAAAACATGTTACCATTCATTGTGATGCCTCACAATCGCTCCGAGTCATGTTTTTTAAGGGAGATTCGTATGACATTGCAAAAAAAAACCTCTGAAAAATAGTCTCAGTTCCCAATTAGTGCGGACTGAAAGAGAAGTTGTCATTAGCATGGACCAAACCTGCCACCTTCAAATAACTTGTCCCAGGCTTTACCAACTGAGCTAGAGCAACGGTCATCCACCCATTTACTTGAGGTAGTAGTAGCAGTAGTAGTAGGAACTTTATTGTACTCACACGGAATAAGGACGAATATGGAAGGGTTCCTTAGTCCAGGACCCCCGTCGGCCTTTGCGGCTCGCTGGTCCTGTATATATGTGCTTTTAACACGGGGAATGTAAGCTACCGCCGTTAAAACCATGGCAATGATTGTGGAACCCCCTTTTTGAGCCTACTGGCGTCATTTTGTATGTAACAGTTTTAACGTGTTGGCAGCTAGCGTGTATTATCTGGCACACTGAATTAACGTTTCATAACTACCAGAACGAGATCATCGCCTTTAACGAAAACAAGAACGACGCTTAAGGGCTTATGTTTCTTCGTGAAGAAAAACAAGCACCTGAAGGCAGCCCTGACAAAAATGAGCACTGAAAGCAAAGTTGCGTCAGTGCGAATACCAACACTGGTAGGAACTACAAAAATTTTATATAAAGCTATATGAAACGCCCTTAGCGTAAATTTCTTTCTATTTCTTGGAATACAAATGGCATTGCCTGCACTGACACGATTTGTTAAAACAAAGCCTAAATTTATGCCCTGTTGACAGATGGTGTTCTGAAAGACCAATTATTGTGGAAGTTAAACGCCAGAGGCGCTCATCCAAAAAATCTTCTCACTCAGCACTAATGCGCGCGAAAAAGCCAAACCCAATGCACGTTGTTACTAAGCAGAGGCGGTGTCGCATCCTATCAAGTGGGCTTTGAACCCAGGTGTCTCCTATCTTAAAGTGAGTGTGGGGACCACTAGGCTACGTCGCCCATCCCATTCCTTAATGTTCGGGCAAGTCTCGATATTTCTCATTTTATCCGCTAGGATGTGCTTTGAATAAGTCCCCCCCCCCCTGGAAAACTCCACTGCACGTTTACTACGTCGCTTCATTATTGTCTCGGCTTCAAAGCGTCGCGTTTAGGAACCATTGGCTTTTCGCTTGCTAATTGTCCAAGCTACGTACGCCCGCAGCTTCCAGACCTCAGTTCTGCACCGATGCTTGGCTTCCGCTTCATGAGTTTGCGGCGCTCTGTTTCTCGCGCGCCGACATTAGCTCACGCGAGTCTATACGATTGGCTGGTGAGACCCCATATGCGTAAGAAAGCATGGCTGCATAGGTTCAAAATGATATCAATGAAAGAGAGATAGAGAGAGAAAAGCAAAACAAAGTCCGGGAGATTAAGCAGGTTGAACCCTATTGCCTATCGTACAAGATAGAAGGGGAAAGGGGAGAAAAATAACAGAGAAGTAAAGATAGAAAGAGAGGACAAGTACTACGCTTGCACTCTTACCAATGTGTAGCGCTCATGGCTAAAATGGTCATAAAACTGTGAACTGTCACAGAGTACGGGTCGACTTCGACCGCTTTATCTAGGAAGCACACTGCAATACATGATGCTGAAAAAGGCTTGAAAAGACTGGCTGCAATACATGTAGAACTTGCAATGCACTTCGGCTGGATGGTGTTGTCAATATCTGAAGAGTGTGCGCATTGTGCTTATGTCAAGAAGATAAACACAGCAATGACACGTAGGTCTTACTCGCAGAGATTGATAATTAAGTCTTGTGTCATCCCTTTGTGTCTGCGTAGTGGTGATAAGAACAGGTACCAAATGGCCCTGGAACACAGTAAGACACACACGTACAGACGTGTACTTTGAACTACATTTATTTTTTCTCGACATTCAATATATATAAAGGCTAACTTGAATGCGCAAGCAAAATGTATTGCATGGTCACGAGCTACTTGATTACGACCCCTGCAAAAATTTCCACTGATATCAAGGTATGAAACGGAAGTTTCGCCTATGCAACACGAGTGGAATGCACCGGAGGCATAATTGAAACACATTAATGGTAATGAAGCGGGTGCTGCAACTGTTGCGTCAGTGCTAGGAGTGAGATCGGCACCAGCTGCGCTCATTCGATGCTCTTCTGCGGCAACACGTACAGGTTGACGCAAAGCAGGCATATTCGTAACTGTCTGCCTACGCTTTATTTCGAAAGCAAAGGTTATCGAAATCAAAAATGTGTAACTCCATGTCTTCATAAAAAATCAGCGTGTTCTGAATTGCTGCGTTTTGGGCGTATACCTTCGTCCACACGGATAACTTGTTTGAATTTCTTTTCTCACTTTTTTTGTAGGACAATATCAAACTGCAGCTGTTTTTAGGTCTGTTTCGTTCACACTATTTTACCTAATGGGAAGGTTTAGCGCAAAGAAGAAAACACATTCACAAGACGACAGGAGAGGACAGCCCGTTCTGTCCTCTCGTCTTGTGAATTTGCATTTTGTAGCTCAAAATTTCATTGAACTTTGCACCATTTTGCCGCGTTATTGATTTTGTTAAAGCAGTCTTTTCGCAGGTTTTGTAAGGACGCTAGAGGTGAGATGCACAATAAGCGTTACAGTTTCGAGGTGGCGCATGCTCTGATGGTATCGTAAAAAGACACACTTTTGAAAATGAGTCTACAAAGAAAGAGGAAAGTCTCAAACCGAGTACCAAATATTCTGAAGGCGCATATATTTAAGCGCGTTTCTGGTCCTTCATGGGTAGTGGCGGTTGGCTAGATCACTTCCATAGCTTTTCGCACCACTCCTTTGAAGCGAAGTTTTGTCGGCCTATTTCTCAAGCTTTTCACAAGGCCGCCATTTTATTGGCTGACACAGAAGAAAAAACTCGAAGCCTTCTTTGCATTCAGCTGTACTAGAACTTGGTCGTGTTTATTGTACCAGGTGTTTTAATAAATGCGTCCAGAATCCCCCCCTCCCCCCAAACTTAAGAAAATTCCTAACTGTTCCCATTCTAGGCTTCTGAAAACGTCCTGTAAGCACGCAGTGAATAGCATTGGAGAGATCGTGTCCCCCTGCCTTACACCCTTCTTTATTGGTATTCTGTTGCTTTTTTTATGAAGCACTATGGTAGCAGTTGATCCCCTTTAGATTTCTTCCAGAATGTTTATATATATTTCATCTACGCCATGATTCCGCAGTGTCTGCATGACGGCTGATATTTCTACTGAATCAAACGCCTTCTCGTAATCTATGAAGGCTATGTATAGTGGTTGGTTATACTCTGAGCATTTCTCTATTACCTGATTGATAGTATGAATGTGGTCAATTGTTGAGTAGCCTGTTCTAAATCCTGCTTGTTCCTTTGGTTGATTGAATTCTAATGTTTTCTTTACTCTGCTAGCAATTACCTTTGTAAATAGCTTGTATACTACAGAGAGCAAGCTAATCAACCTGTAATTCTTCAAGTCCTTGTTATCTCCTTTCTTATGTATTAAGATGATGTTAGCGTTCTTCCAAGACTCTGGTACTTTTCCCGTCAGGAGACACCTCGTAAATAGAGTGGCTAGTTTTTCTAACACAATCTGTCCCCCATCTTTCAGCAGATCTGATGTTACCCGATCCTCACCAGCAGCTTTGCCTCTGTGCATGCTCTCCAAAGCTTTTCTGACTTCTTCTATCATTACCGGTGGGGTGTCGTCTGGGTTACTGCTAGTTCTTATAGTATTAAGGTCGTGGTTGTCTCGGCTACTGTACAGATCTCTGTAAAACTCCTCCGCTATTTTAACTATCCTATCCATATTGGTAGTTATTTTGCCTTGTTTGTCCCTTAGTGCATACATCCGCCTTTTGCCTATCCCAAGTTTCTTCTTCACTGCTTTGACGCTTCCGTTTTTCAGAGCGTGCTCAATTCTCTCCATGTTATACCTTCTTACATCGCATACTTTACGTCTATTAATCAACTTCGAAAGCTCTGCCAGTTCTATTTTGTCAGTTGTACTTGATACTTTCATGATTTGACGCTTCTTAATTAGGTTCTTCGTTTCCTGGGAAAGCTTGCCGGTGTCCTGTCTAGCTACCCTGCCTCCAACTTCCACTGCACACTCCGTGATGATACTCGTCAGGTTATCATTCATTGTATCTACGCTAAGGTTGGTTTCCTCGCTAAGAGCATGGTACCTGTTCTGCAGTGACATTCTGAATTCCTGTACTTTCCCTCTCAGTGCTAGCTCATTGATTGGCTTCTTGCGTATCAGTTTCTGTCGTTCCTTCTTCAAATCTAGGCGGATTCGAGCCCGTACCATTCTATGGTCACTGCATCTCACCTTGCCAACCACTTCCACATCCTGCACGACTCCTGGGTGTGCAGTCATTATAAAGTCTATTTCGTTCTTATTTACACCATTAGGGCTCCTCCATGTCCACTTGCGGTTTTCTCGTTTTCGGGAGAAGGTATTCAAAATACGCAGATTATTGCGTTCTGCGAATTCTACTAGTAGCTCTCCTCTGGCGTTTCTAGTGCCGATGCCATAATCTCCTACTGCCTGGTCTCCAGCCTGCTTCTTCCCTACCTTTGCATTAAAGTCGCCCATTACTATAGTATACTGTGTTTTCACCTTACTCATTGCCGATTCCACGTCTTCATAGAAGCTTTCAACTGAAGCGTCATCATGGCTGGATGTAGGCGCGTAAGCCTGTACTACCTTCATTTTGTATCTTTTATTCAGTTTAATTACAATGCCTACCACCCTTTCATTAATGCTATAGTAATCCTCTATGTGGCCAGCTATGTTTCTGTGAATTAGGAACCCTACTCCCAGTTCTCTTCTGTCTGCCAAGCCCAGATAGCAAATGACGTGCCCATTCTGTAGCACAGTATGGGCCTCATCTGTCCTCCTAACTTCACTCAGCCCTATTATATCCCATTTAATGCCTTGTAGCTCCTCGAATAATACAGCTAGACTTCCCTCACTAGATAACGTTCTAATGTTAAACGTTGCTAAGTTCAAGTTCCAATGGTGGCCTGTTCGTATGCAGAGACTCCTAGCACCCTCTGCTGCTTTGCAGATCTGACCGCCGCCGTGGTCAGATGCTCCGCAGCTTGTGGGGACTGAGGGCCGTGAGTTAATTGACGAATGCCTACGGGAGGGGGTGGCCAGATACTGCACCAGGGTGGCCAATCCTTCTCTGGTGAGATCATCGGTGCGTACCGGCTTTAAGCCGGTACGATCAGACAGTAGTAAAAGGACACCAACCGGACTGTAGTTTCAAAAATTAGGTAGATAAACTTTTGCTTATTGGAACAAGCCGTTTCTTTCAAAATTGAATTGAAGTTCTCCATTTAACCAACTTGCCACAGGTTCACAATATAGAAAAAGCGGCATCTAGTAGTTGTTGCGGCGTAATAAGAATACAGCAGATTTCAAAAGCAAAGTGGAAACTCGCCAGCAAATCGGCGCGAAAGGCATACGACCAGAGTGACGCCATGTGTTAAAGAGATTGGTTAAAGACAATTAGTTCTTCCGTGTTCGTTAACGTATATGCGCTATATGTTGCACTTGCAGCTGCAGCCTGCAAACCCACACAACAAGAGCGGTTGACGGTTGATATAATTTGGCATGCTAATCTTGCAAGTTCTAGAAAATATGGCTGTTGTGCTCTGCTGGATTTCGGTGTTGCCGCTGAATCGTAGTGAAGTTCGCTTCTCGGAAATAAATACTACAGGGCGCTTTGCTAAAGCCTGCACTGGGTACTTCGAAAGAAGGATTCCAATTCTCCCATTCGACATAACCATCTAAATAATTAACCTCTTAATTCAGTTAAAATTTGCAATCGCTGTCACAAATGATGCCATTCGGCCATTCTAATAGGCTTTCTGCTGGCGAAAAAATTCTGGAGAGAACGATTAAGTGTGGCGTTTCCGGACATTTTAAGGAAGTTTTAACACATTTTTGAAGCGTCCGCTTTGTTTGCGCAATAATACAACTGATGTCTCCATATCGCCATCGCAACGAACCCACATGAAGAGAAAAATATGTCACATAAAGGAAACCTTGTTACGCCTACATTTCGTCACATAAGGAAACCTTGTTACGCCTACATTGCAATTAGGTCACTAATGTTAAGGGCAACGGGGAGGGGGCTCATTGGAAAATGGTATTTGCGCATCTGGAGAAGTTTTGTGGTTCTGTGAAGCTTTCCATACAGAAACATTAAGGAGCTGTGCATGCGCAACTTGGTACTGACAATGAGCACGTGACATTTTTCGCCGACTTTACATTTTTTCTCTTGGGCCTCAAACTTAGATGACAAGGGCACCTGTAGTATAACCTGCTGCCAAATGCGGACTTTACACATAAACTGCAGGCTGTTCAGGGCACCTGTGACATTGCTGGGATTCATGCTCCCTCTCCCGGTTTAATTATGGGCAGAACCACAAACTTGGACATGATTGGGGAGGTTTCGGCTCAACTTAATTGTTTTCCTCAAATGACCATCATTTTCACCGTCCATGGGTCAGCGCTGTTAGGAAAAGAGAAAGTAAGAGGGGGGGGGGAGGAAGATAGCACCAAGAAGAGCAAGCTGAGCAACTAAATATGTTCTTTGGTTGCGTGGAGCTGCTCGAAGGTGCCTCCAAGATTAAAGGCACCTCGTCCCCCGTGATTGGTGCAACGTTCACGAGGCTTCGTCTTCATTGTGACATCAATTGATGTCGCCTAACATGATGTCACCGTGACGTCCTAAAGACACAATGATGGCACAATACTTCATGATCTATGAGATTGTCGTGCTGTTATATGGTGACGTCATCACGTGATAATGTTTCGTTTTGCTTCTTTTGTGTTATCGCCGCTAACTCGAGATGATGGTTTATTTTTCGCCTTAATTATTCTGTCTTCTTCATGAGCATGTCGTCCATTGACAGCTTCTGATTGGTGATCTATCTCCGTTTTTTTCACGCACTGCATTTTTTCGTTCTCGTTGTTGCTTGTGGCAACAGAATTATTGTTGTCCTCCGCAGAGAGATGAAGGTCCTATTATCAGCATGAAAAAAAAGTCAGAACAGTGCATTGTACAATGCAAAGTAAAGAAGCAACAAAGGAAAAAAAGAAAAAGAAACAAGGAAAGTATGAAAGAGGGCGAGCAATGAGGAAAGAAGGAAACAAAACATGGTTAGATGGAAGTGAAAGCGGAGAAAAAGTGACACGAAGGAAGAAAGAAAAAAAAATGCAGTAGTTTTACCGCGAAAGAAACTTCAGTAAAACTTCATTTCAGCTTAGTTGGTTCATGATCACAGAGGTACTTATACAGCGCCAACAGACACACCACAAAAAAAGAGGCGACACGGAAAAACTGCAAGATGCATCAACGAGCAGCTCAAAAAGCACTCGCAAAATGTTAACAAGAATGCCGATAAAGAAGCCCATCCTGTGGCACATATTAACACTCGCTGCAATTTGGAGGCACGATTTGAAGAGACGGCGATCCTTGGCAGGAGCAACAATGAGCATGCGCTGCTGGCTTTGGAAGCCTATCATCTCAGAAAAAGTGCTCATCTTTGCATGAGTGACACGTGTCTCTCCATGCACCCATCCGAGTTTGATTTTGTTTCTTCGCGTACGTAATGCACTGCTTCATTTTTCAACTCAATTTACAACCTTGAGTTGATCGATATGTGGAGTTTAACGTCCTAAAACAACCATATGATTATGAGAGACACCGTAGTGGAGGGCTCAGGAAATTCCGACCACCTGGGCTATTTTAACGTGCACCCAAATCTGAGCACACGGGTCTACAACAATTCCGCCTCCACTGGAAATGCAGCCGCCACAGCCGGGATTCGATCCCGCACCATGCAGGTCAGCAGCCGAGTACCTTAACCAATAGACCACCGCGGCGGGCCAGATTACAATGGTTTCTGTAATTTTTTTTGTCAATTGCATGACGCATGAAAGAAAAAAAATGGGCAGATCCCAAGTACACTGGGAATCAATGATATGCGAAGCAAAAATGAGAAAGATTGATATGTCACTTTAAAATCAGCACAATGTTACGTGGTGGAGGTAAATGATGCCGTACATGACTTCTGTGCCATGATTATCATGTTTGGATGTGTCGTTTACCTTCGTCATCTATTCATGTCACGTGATACTAAATTTAGTATATGTGGAGCGAGCGGAACGCCCGCGAGCACGCTATGAGCGTTGTATGTTGTCATGTTCTTACATGACACGCGTGTCAGGATTATCATGTTTGCACCAGTGATATATTTTGTCATCCATCGACGTCACGTAACATCAAATTTGGTATATGTGGAGCTAGCAAAACAGACCCGAGCGCATCAAGAAGGGTCCAATATACTCCAATGTAGCGTTGATGCGCGCACACGTTGGGCACACCGACGCTACGTTAACCAAACGCGAGCACTCTATAGTCTGACGCTAGGTGCGATCGACGTGACCAGCGCATAGATAAATAAAAAAAAGGTTAAGAGTGGACACTCCTGTAGACCACAGCGGCCCAATCGACCCTAGCACACCTGGTGGTTGGTTAGAGCAAGTGGCGTGCGCTTCCTGTTTTGGTTTCACTGGCGCAAATTTTGAATTACTTGGCGTAACCAACGTTTGGCTATGACGTAAGTTCATGATGTCAGACCACTTTTATTCGCCCAAATGGATAGTTTTTGTAGGTCGTTTTGATTTAGCGATTTCCTGTTTTGTTTTGTTCCATGGTTCGTGCGAATTGGTCGTGACGTAATTTTTATTTCGATTAAGTTATAATAAAAACAAGCTATTAGTGCAATGGTAGCCAGGAGTGCAAAGGCTTGTCTTTTATAAGTGATCCGGGAAAGAAAGCAGCGTTGGGTTGGTATCATTTCGAAGATGAGTTTTTGGAACCGAGCGCTCAAAACATGACTCTGCAAAACGGTCACTACAAAATCTGCTTTCTGGAGACGGCATCTAGTTGTCCTTTTCTGAGTTACTGGCCCACTTCTTGTATATTTGATGCCTCGAGGTTGGGAAACTGCATATAAGATAAACCAAGCACCTTCAACACACCTCGTAAAAATGCAATCAACTACCACAATTTCCACTCAGAATGCGCTAAAAGTAATATAATGTTGTAGTACTAGGCGTGGAATGTCTTTGCAATGACATTTTTGGTCGATGCATACAGTGTACGGTGCTACAGACCGGCATTTTATTAAAAAAATGGCAGCATGTCCACGGGGTGGATGATGGAGAGTGGGGCGAAGCATCCGTCCATGTATTCGTTCTTGCTTCCGTGCGTCCATGCGTCCATTCATGCGTCCACCCACGCGTCCATCCGCCCGTCCGTGCGTGCGTCTGTACGTGCGTGTGCACGTCCATCTATGCGTCCGTCCATGCGCTCGTCCATGCATCCACCCTGCGTCCACCCATGCGTCCATTCGTTCGTGCAGCCATCCGTGCGTCCATCCATGCATCTGTCTGTGTGTCCATTCGTCCATCTAGTCAATACTCCAAGTACAACAATTTCGCATCTTTTCATTATATATTCCGCATATAGAAGCACCGCCATCCAGCAGACATTCCAAGGACTAAACGAGAGGTGGCACACGCACACTTTCATACGGTGGGCGCTTCGTGTCTACTTCCCACCTTTAACCACCTCGAGTTCATGGTATATACTAGTTCACTGTATTCATGGCACTGCGGCCCAACGCTCGCTAAACCTTTCTGAAACAAAGGAGGTTACGTCCAGAAAGTATAACGTAGCTAACTTTTCTTGTCAGATAATGCTCAATGTACATGCCAATGGCTGCTAATGGGGAATGAGAGACCGAAGAATTTGGCTTTTAGTTAACGCGAACGCTGCAATTTTTTATTGTTCAACAACGCACAGGATAAATCTCCCACCGGCACCCCCTTGGAGGTGAAAGCGTAAGACATGTTACGTACAACGAAGGATGAACGGGTGCCGCTTTAAGGAGCTTCGCCCCTAAAGAGAGATGCAGGTAATGATAATTCACAACGGTTTTATTCATCGCGCTTGTGTTTTAGATGCGGAGCATCTAATACTCGAGGCTTGTAGTGCGGCGCCGTCCGCAAGCTTCCTCCTCCTTCTTCCACCATCTGTGCAACCCTTCCTCCTCTACACACCGCGCGCGCTTCACTCCTCCACCATCTGTGCACCCTTCCTCCTCTACACACCGCGTGCGCTTCTCCTTTTCACGAACATTCGCTAACTGTATAGTGTAGCGCGAATGCGCCGTCACGCTTCGAGAACATCGGTAGCTGACGCGCGCGCATGCGCCGTCGCGCTTCGAGAACATCGGCAGCTGAAGCGCGTGCATGCGCCGTTGCGCTTCTCCCCCTTCTCGAACATTCGACAGCTGACGCGCGCATGCACCGTCACCCACCATCTGTGCCGCGCGCGCTTCTCCCCTTCGAGATCATTCTACAATTCTGATTCTCCAGTGGACGCGCATGCGCCGTTGCGCTTCGAGAACATTCAACAGCTGACCATGCATGCGCCGTCGTGCTGTATATATACTCAAGGTCGGCGCTCGCTCACTCAGTTGCCGCTCGTCGGTTGGTTTGTACGGCGCGTCGACGTCCAAGGTCGCGGTGAAATGAATTCCAACGAATCCACAAACACAATGATCGACGTCCCTTCGACCAGCGCCGCCCTTTCGCATACGTGTGTACGTGTTCACTCATTTAACACCCCCTCTTACAACCACGTTAACCAATTTAGCCATCGACCCAAGTAAGTCGCAATTTACCACCCCATTTCACAACCACGTTAACCAATTTAGCCATCGACCCAAGTAAGTCGCACTTTAACACCCCGTGAACCAATTATATGCTCCGCATTCTCCTCAGTGTTCCCCCGAGGGAAGCTGCGGGCAATTTTTTTTCTTTTGAAACAAGTGATCAATGTATATATCAGTCAAAGGGACAGAGTATCCGCAGTGTTTTATTCAAAGGCAAGGTAGAGTGTGAAAATATAAAAAGCACAATATGACAAAGGTAGAAAACAACTGCATCTCGCCTTGCAAATAAATTGTATCAAATATTGTAACAAATATAGAGAGAACACAGACAACGCACACATCGCTAGAGTTGTCAGAAGCCGACAAGCTGGTGAAGTAAGACACACCGGGCCAGTGGGTAAGTAAGGATCTATGGCAAAAACACAGCGCACAATGTTGATGAAGAAGGAAGAAGTGACATATACATAGCAATGAAGTCGCGAATCACGCCTGGGGTTAACCGAAATAATGCATAGAAAAAAAGAGCGCACAGAAACCACACGACACAATATAGCAGAAAGGCAAAGGTGCAGTGTGCTGGCTGTGCTTAAGAACAGCTAGCCCAAAATGAAAAAAAGCAAACTTGATGCCTGCTTGTCTTCAGAAAGATAGGGCTTTGCAGCTTGCTCACTACGTGAAAGACAAACTTTATGCTACAACACTGGCAGGTCTTCTGGCTCTTCTAATGTGTCGCCTTCATAAAAAACTTAAGATCCCAAGTGATTTGCGTCTGGGTGTTGCTGTGACGCTTGCGAGATAAAATAGATTGTAGTCATCACTTATCCAGAATTGTGGACCTTAATTGGTGCTTCGAGAGCGGTATTACAGGGCTAATAAATAGCAGAAGGAAACCACTTTGGCTCATTAATTTTCACAAAGGCTCTACATCGTACGTTATCACTCACAAGCTATATAAAAATAAAATGGCAGCATCCGCAGCCCCATCAAGCGCTACAAGTTTGGGTGTTCTTTTGAAAATTTTGATGGGCGAGATGAGGAGGTTGATGAGAAGCTAAAATACGAAAAGCGTGATAACGTGAACCGTGCCCACTTCATACTGTGTTGCTTACCCACTCGAAGACATTTCAACAAGCGGTTTTGTTATCGATACATTACTTGAGCTGGAGAGATAAAGCATACACAGTGACCAAGCGACCCACAGTAAAGTGTGCAGTTCGCCCGCATTTGCTACAAAAATACAGACAGGATACCCAACAATCTATTTAAGGTTATGCAAATCACTTCGAGCGAATGCACAGTGTCCCTACTCCTTATAGCGGGTAACCAAAACAATGTTTGCAACAAAGGAGTGGTTAGTCCAGTTGAACTGAATATAAGCATATAAGACCATAATAAAGTCTGTTGTAACGAAGTAATAACATAACAAAGCTATTGCAGGATTCGGCTCAACTCGAATACTTTAATGTAAACCCGCCGCTAATTGCTAGCCTTTGAACTTGTCAAGCTGTATGGCTGAGATTGAAGACTGGAACCTAACCTTTTTAAGTTTCGGTTCACAAAACGCACATGCCAACATAAACGAACCCGGCAAAACATATTCAGAAAATTCGCGCGACACCCAGCAGAGCAAAAATGAAAATCGCCAACACTTGACAGATGGTGATACAAAACATCGCACACTTTCAAGTGATGTGCAGTGGCCTCAATCATGGCAAGAAAGTGAGATTCAAGTTGTTGTACGTATGCAAAAGCTGCTTCTGATGGCACAGTGAGATTCCCAAAAAGTTTGCTGGGGACGTGGTATGCTTTGAGCATTGTGAAATACTGGTGGGTACCCTTAAGCGTCTCACAGTCGTCTTTCAGTAACTGTAGGCAACTGCAACCATCACATGCATTCCGAAGGAAGTGTTTGATGAGAAAACCAGCTACATAATATGCAGCCGGAAAGTCGTCAAACGTCTAGAGCGGGAAAGTCGTCAGGCTGTGGCTGTGCACACTCCTCATTATCCACAAGAGACGCACTGGTGAGGAAGAATGGTGAGAGGTGCTCCTGGAGGAGGTGAGATTCATCATCGTCAACATTTCCTATTCTGACTGCTTGAAGAGTTTTCTTATGCAGATGTGCTTCAGGCCACAAATAAATTGTGCTATGTTGGGGTTAGTGTTGCAACCCTGTTTTTGCCTAATGTGGCCAAATATGTTCTCAAGAGGATCCTGTTGAAGCCTGCGTGTTAACAGGTATTCAAAATTGTATTTATGGAGAGGTCGTCCCATAGTTGACAAATAGCCTGAATTGTAATTTGCCAACCTACGATGGTTTGTGGTTGACGTCTGCCAACAAACTGCCATGATGCAATCCAGGGTAGCTGGCCATGGAGGAAGTCAATCAGCTCTGAATCATTTTTCATGATTGCATGCCGCAGCTTTTGCGAAGTTTTTTTTTATTCGAGCTGTTTAAGGCATCGAAAATTCTGTTCATATGATCACAAAATTGAGCTGTAGTGATGGCCGAGGCAGGCAGCACCTTCGCATACACCATTGCCGTGATAGCAATCGAAACTGATTCACTGAGGACCTGAGTTGCTCTGCTGACCTTCATATTAGAAAAAAAAAATAATGATGATCGTGCCGTTCAGTCAACTTTGGAGCCAATCGCAATCGCAACTCATGTGAGCATTGGTAAAGGCTTACAATGTAGTAGTAGTAGTAGTAGTAGTAGTAGTATTTTTATTTACAGTAAGCCGGATACAGAGCTCACTGCAGGGGCAAAGGGCTAAAGGCGAACAGCCTGACAAAGGCCCTTGTTCCTCCGCAGTCAGTGACAGTGCAAAGCTTAAACAATATATATATTCAATACATTGGTTTCAAGCAACCTGAAATTGTAAACACAAAATTCAAACATAAATAACATAAGAAGTTTACATAACACATTTTAAGAATTAAAGGTCAATCTCGTTACAATTCACAACTAAACAATATCAATGAAACAAACTCAAAAACAGACACAAAATGCATGCGGATACAATGAATTCCGCTGTATACACTCGTATAATTGACATAGAAGTTTATGAACAATTTAAGCATTTGCAGAGGCATGAGACTCCATTACGTAGTTTCGATAGTGTAGACCGGTGGTTATGAATAAGTTCTTTATTTGTTTCTTGAATGTCGCACTACTAGCCCTAAAGTTCAATTGATCTGCAAGGGTATTTAAAACCTGAGGTACCTGGTAAGCAATACTTTGTTTTCCATACTTGGTTCTTGTTCTAGGAGCTCGTTTCTTTTGTTCTCGCATACTGTAGTGTGGTCTTTCGGTGCAACTTTCTTCATAAAGCTTAGTCTTTTGTATTAACTGAAGTAATTTAAAATGATATAATTGATCAATTCTGAGTATGGAATGTTTAATGAATAGTGGAGCAGTGTGCAAGTCATGTAGATTCTCCCTGTAATTTTCAAAGCAGCGTTTGTACAGTTATTAACTTATGGTAATTCCCTTGTGATGTCGTTCCCCAGACTAACATCCCATAACTTACTTTAAAATGGAAGAGTGCATAGTACATACTTATTTTTAACCTCAATGGGATTAAGTGCATTGTTTTAAAAAAACAACCAACTATTCGCGCTAATGCGGTGATCAGATGATTTACATGTGTATTCCAGTTTAATTCCTCCTGAAACCATACACCAAGAAACTTTTGTTCCGTAACATGTGCGATGCAATTTCCTTCGAATTTTACAGCTATGTTACTAATAGGTTTGTTTATAAGTCGGAATATCATATAGGTTGTTTTTTTAGGAGCGAAGCTCCTTAAGGCGTGGGCTGTGCGTCCCCTGTATGTAGCCACTTCTCGTTTAGTTCTTGCAGTGTTCACTAGATGGCGGTACCGTCGCCAGTATGTAGCCACCTCTCGTTTAGTTCTTGCAGTGTTCACTAGATGGCGGTACTTGTAGCTGATTAGCAGTAGAAAAAAGCAGTAGAAAGCAGTAGAAAAAGCAGTAGAAAAAAGTTTAAAGGACGGACAAATACCGGACAGTTGGCGACAAAGTAGAATGAACTTAATCTATAAAGGCAAGGGAGAAAAGGACAAGATTCGCTCGTATAGACCACTAACCATTACATCGGTACTATACAGGATGGCGATGCAAGCAGTAAAAATGAAAATAGAAACATGGGCCGAACATAACGATATTTTGGGAGAACTTCAGAACGGATTTCGAGTCGACAGGCGGTTAGACGATAACCTGTTTGTTCTCACTCAGTGTATAGAAATATCTAAAGTAGAGAATAGGCCCTTGTACGTGGCTTTTCTAGACATCACTGGGGCATACGACAACGTTAATCAGGAAATTTTGTGGGATATATTGAAAGGAATGGGCATGGGCGACGACTGTATACAGCTTTTGAGGGAGATATACCGAGAAAATACAGTTTGCATAGAGTGGGAAGGAATGCGTAGCAAAGAGAACGTTGAGGTTAGCAAGGGTCTGAGACAGGGATGTCCTTTGTCCCCGCTGTTATTCATGCTGTACATGGTGAGTATGGAAAAAGCGCTAGAAGGTAGCAACATTGGTTTTAATCTGTCACACAAACAGGGCGGCATGATGATTGAGCAGAAGCTTCCAGGTTTATTTTATGCGGACGATATCGTCTTATTTGCGGACAGTCGAGATGATATACAGCAGCTGGCGAAGATATGCGGAAGGGAAGGTGAAGCTCTTGGACTAGGATTCAGTGTAACGAAGTGTGGATTGATGGTTTTCAATGATCCCTGTGATCAGACGGTGTCCATACAAGGCCAAGAAATACCGAGGGTAAGCGAATACAAGTACCTTGGAGTATGGGTAAATGAGAGTGATAGATACATGGAGGTACAGGAAAAAGCCTCGGCAGCAAAGGGAAAGAGGAATGCGGCAATAATGAAGCACAGAGCGTTGTGGGGATACAATAGGTATGAGGTGCTTCGAGGTCTGTGGAAGGGTGTAATGGTTCCAGGGCTTACTTTTGGGAACTCAGTGGTGTGCATGAGGGCAGAGGTGCAATCGGGAATGGATGTAAATCAAAGGACTGTGGGACGCCTCGCATTGGGTGCTCACGGGAAGACGACAAACGAGGCTGTAAAGGGCGATATGGGGTGGGCAGGTTTTGAGGCGAGGGAAGCGCAGAGCAAAATAAGGTTCGAAGAAAGGCTAAGAAATATGAAGGAGAGTAGATGGGCAGAGAAGGTGTTCCGTTATTTGTATAGGAAGAGCGTGGACACACAGTGGAGAAAAAGAACTAGAAGACTCACTAGTAAATATACGGCTGGTATTGTAAGCCATATGTCAACAAAGAGCGTTAAGGGAAAAGTCAGGGAGGCGGAGAGGATTTACTGGATGGCAGCTATGGAGAAAAAACCGGCTTTGAGTAACTACCGAAAGGGCAAAAATGAAATAAGGAGGGAGGCATTTTACGATAATTCAAGGGGAAGCGCTTTACTGTTTGAAGCGAGATCGGGTTGCCTTAGAACGCGTAGTTATAAAGCAAGATTCAGTGAAGAAGAAGAACAATGCACATGCTGCGGGAAAGATAAGGAAACGGCGGAGCATGTTCTGATTGAATGTGGAGATATCCACCCAGGTGTACGTTTGGGCACGAGCCTACAGGAAGCCTTGGGTTTTAGGGACAACAATGGAAAGCTGAACACACCCGTGATTGAAATAAGTAAGAGACGGTTAGAGTATTGGTGGCAGAAAATTAGAAAGGACAAAAATAAATATTGGAAAAATAAAATATGGACAGTGTGCCGTAAATGGCAGAGAAATGAAGCTGAAAATTTACCTTTTTTCCATTAAGATAGAATTTATCGAAGTAGAGGCATTAGGCCAACATCAAAAAAGAAAAAAGGGTTTTTTTTTGTCGAGCCTGGTGGCATACTTGTCAACACCCCGTTATAAAGGGGACGCTCATAGCATCCATCCATCCATCCATCCACGAAAGATGCGAGATGTTATAAAATAGGAATGATGTCACATATGGCGTGTGTCATTGGTGAAAGGCAATCGATCGATTTAGTGCGGCGACTTACGCTAGGGAGAGCGTTGTAATAAAATCGAGTGGGCAAAATGTACGGAAGATTCATGCTTTACCAGGTTTACCTCCGGAGCTTCGCCCACTAATCATCATTCACTTCATGGATATGGCGGCACTTTTTGCATTCAAGCGCAGTCCATTTTGCCTTAACCAATTTGAAAGATTGCTTAGATAAATATTTACACTGACCTCAAGTGATATTAGATTGTTTGATGAAAAGAAAACTTTGTATCGTCAGCGTACATTATAAGTTCAGGAGAATGAGGTATATCGACAATATCATTTATATAGACAAGGAACAATAATGGCCCCAGTATAGACCCTTGGGGGACTCCTTGGTTCAACTTTTTCTTTGCAGAAATAGTGTTATTCAGTTTTACATATTGATAACGATCTTCTAGGTAACTTTTAAACAGTTGTAGTGCAACTCCACGCACCCCATAACTTGATAATTTATGAATCAATGATTTGAATTGTATGGAGTCAAAAGCCTTTTGAAGATCGAGGAAGAGCCCAAGAGTATATTTTTTGTTTTCCATATTTTCGATTATCTTATCTTTGATATACAGTAGAGCTTGTTCTGTTGATTTATTTTTTTGAAAACCTACTGACTTTTTGTTATTATTTGGTGCTTATCAAAAAAGGATGCAAGTCTATCATAAATAACCCCTTCAAATATTTTTGATATTGTTGGAAGCACGGATATAGGTCGATAGTTCGCTAAAGTATTGATATCACCACCTTTATGTACTGCAGTGACTTTTGCTACTTTTAGCTGCTCTGGAAATACACCGTTAGTGAGGGTGAGGTTGATAATATAGGCCAAGACATTAGATATCAATGGTGACACCATTTTTAACTCAACAAAACCTATTTCGTCAATCCCTGATGCAACATTGTTTTTAAGTTTTCTAATTAATCTTTCTACTTCAACCGGATCTGTGGGTGCGAGAAAAATAGAATACGGCAAAGGAGATTTACCAGGAGTTGGAGCATTATCTCGCCTTTCATCCGTTAAAATAAAGGAACCCGCATTTATGAATTGTTCATTCATGACATTGGCCAACCTTTCACCACTGAAAATATGACCATTAATTGTTAGGTCCTGTGTCCTATTACAACCCTTTTTTCTGTTCGTAAGCCCATTTATGACCTCCCATAGCTTCCTGTGGTCATTGTAAATGCTTTCAAATAATTTTTCATAGTAGTTCTGTTTAGCCTTCCGTATTTCTGAATTTAAAACGTTTCTGTATTTCTTGTACTCAGCTAAGGCGTCTGTATTCCGCGAACGGATGAAATCATGATAATATTTATTCTTTATTTTTATGCGCCGGTAAAGATCACGATTTGCGACCAGTTAACAATGTCATCCCCGATGTATAACTTGTGTGCTTGGACATTATTGCGCGTTGTTTTAATTAAATGCGGAAAATGAAAAATGTAACACACCCACTCACCGTTAACATAAAAAAAGGCTTTGCTATAGTCACTCTTAGTTGGTTAGCGAGACTTACATTTGAACTGCCCTGGTCACAAATGACTGCTTTCACTGCAATATTAATGCTCCTAAGCTCCAAAATGAGTGACGCCAGCAAGTTATGCATAACAGATGATGGTGTTGATGTGTGCCTCATAGTAAAAGCAACCGGTTAAACCCACTTTCTCGAAACAGCAACAAGAAGAAAAACCAGTGCTCGATCAGCAATGGTTGAAGTGCGAAGAGTGCCATCATCTGTAAAACCCTGGACAACGTCTCTTGCAGCATCATAGTACAAATTCTTTTTGAGTGCTATTTCGTCGAAAACTAAAGCGCACACTCGGTCCCGTTCATTCCAAGCTTGAGTATTTGTTGCAATGAAAGAAAGGATTCCTGGAATTATGCCTGGAGTCTTCTTTACATTAGCTAGCCACCTCCTTAATGAACGCCGCGAGGGCAAAGAAAAATATGGAGCCAGAAATCGGTATGCTAGCGGACCTCGGGAGTTTAAGTGAAGTGCGAGTTTCTTGAACCACACGGGAAACCGCTTGCCCTTGCGTTTGGGCCTCAAGCGAACATGTGCAGAAAGAATTTTAAAAACCTCCTCGGTGACGTGCGGTCGGATAACTCCAAGGGCCTTTGAAGTCGATGACAGTGCTTGGTGAGGCTGCCTCCGCAGTCTTTTGATAGTTTTCCGCTGTGCTGCTACTTTGGCTTGCAGATGTTTAATGATTTGCTTGTACTTTATTGATGGAGACATTGTCGCTGGCACACAGGAACGCACTGCAATAAACAAAAAAATGGATGTTAAAGCGAAGAACAACTAATCCCTTACGAGCACTTTTCTCGCTCTTTCAGACCTAAGGTGCACAACTTTCTGTGGTGCAAAGATTTCGATTCCACTAGCTAAAAACAAACCATTCACAATGTTGACAATGCACAAAAAAATGAAAATCACTGGGAGCCCACCCTTACATTTTGTAAGTGCACACGTAGTGTCCTTTTGAGGATAGTTTCCTCAGAATGTTCTAAACATAAAATAGCACATTAAAGACAGCTGCAATAAAAGCATAGTCACCATTTTCTCTAAGGCACTCAGGCGTGGAGCTGTTGGCGGAAACGTCTTCTGGAGGGTCTTGTGAAGCTTGTTCAGTGCCTCGGACAGTACTGTCGGAACAATCTTGCGAGCGGCCTGCGGAAGTCTCTATATCAATCAACTCTGGTGTTGAAGTGCACATACAACTTACCGGTCACACAGGTTCCTTTTGTGACAGCTGAACGACTGGTAAAGGTTTTCTCCGGCAAGACGAAGTCAGCAGAAATTTTTTCACCAGCTTCAAGGAAGCTGCCACCTGCAGAGGTTTGGTCAATAGTCAATTTGGGTAAAAAAAAATCAGGACAATGAACGCACCCTGCTCGTCGGGGCACCTCAATGTGTGGGAGCCGCTTTCTGAAGCCTCTACCGCAGGTCCTGAAGAAATGATATTACGACAATGTGTCAGTAAGAGGCTTAAAATAACACAAACTGAAGCTCATCCGCACCTTGCAGTGCAGCTTCTGCAGTCATGTCACAGTCACTATTTGAAGCGACGCTCAGAGAACCTGCATATATGTGCAGTTGGTACAAGTTACAAAGCTTGTAGCATGGGGAAACTTAAACAGCTCTTTCAAACGCATAAATTGGTCGAACGTGAAAGAAAAGAGAAGGCACCAGCTAGGAAACAAATAATTTGTGATTATTGGATTTATCAACAGTGGCAGCTTTCACTGATGAAATGTATATGTACATGTGCACTCAGACTTGAATATAACGTGAAATAGCCCTTCAAAGTCTTTCAAAATAAGTTGCGCAGGTCAAGAGCATCAAGAAATGACAGAAATGTAAAGCTGCTGTTAGGAAGGTAATAGCCCACAATTCACAAAATTAAAGACTTTCCAAGTGTTACTTCTATAGTGAGGTTTGTCCATCGGCTACAAAGAACTTCGCGGTCAACTGTCGCCACTGATTCAATACAAGTGGCTGCTATTGCACATATTTGAGTTTCAGTCAATCACTTACATGGTGCAGCTGGTTGCACACTGGGAACAGCCATTCTTGTAAGCCTTGTGTGCCCAGGGTCCTTGAAACTTTGAGCAGTAAAACGGTCGCTACAAACCCGGCACGTTGCGTACAATAGGCTGGCCGGCTTACTCAGGAGATCATCACGTCCAGCATACTGCATCCATGCTTTCATCCTGCATTAACAATGAACTATCAGCTGAAAGGGGAGGTGCTTGAATAGTGATTTTTTATTGTTACCCTCACTGAGCAAGTACGAACAGAAAGCCTAAAGACATGCAAACCATACAAAAGCTTTAACACACCAGCCATTCCGTGGTGTGCGGAAGAAAGTCGTCCCAGGCTTCTTGTGGGTTCGGCCATTGTTGAAGCACCACGATACACAGCAGTAGCTGCCGTAGCTTGGACCGCCGGATGGCATGGCCTCAGCGCGATCTGAAAATGTTAGTAAGTGGATGCTTCACTGTCAAATTACGAAAAAAGATATGTGCACGTCATAAGCGTACCAGGAAACCCCTTTGAATGATTAGCTAATCGATGAAAAATACAAAACCAGTGATACATCTCTGACCCATAAAACTCTGACTTACAAAGATAGACGTTAAGACCACGTACAAATATCTTCAGAAGTTTCCAGGCCGCTATCCCTTGTAATGCAATGGTATCGCGGCCTGGAAACTTTAGAACCCCTTCGTGCGTACGCAGTATCAGCAGTACATTGGGAAGAAAAATCGTAATCGTAGTTGAAGTTTGTGCTGTAAAATTATATTGGAAACGTCAAAAATATTTGTGAGCAGCTTGCACTAGTGGCACAAGGCTAGCGAAGAAACGAAGATGATGGCCACTTGGCCAGTGTAGACTTGCCTCCAGCACACCAAGAATTATTCGTGTTCCGAGCCTTCGGGAAACGCGTCGTGAAGCATGCGAGGCCCAGCGAACGCTTCTCAATATTTTGCACCGAGCCACCGAGCCTATGACCTAGCTGCCCAGCTATGCTCAGCGCACAGACGCTCGCGTCAGTGGCAGACGCAGCACGCGTCGCCTCGGCTTGACGCCGTGCCGCCTTTGCTATACTGCATACGTTGCTCAATGTTCCCGTCTAGCCGCCGCATAGAGCCACAAACATTTTTTTTAGCGAACCTCCCCGTCCTCACAAGCTTCAGAAAAAGGTTACAACTGCGTGAATGAGACACCACGTAAGAAACAAACTCGCACACACGAAGCGCAACGTGTGTGTGTGTATCTTTCTATGTTTGTTGCATGGTGTCTTATTCGCGCAGGTGTAACCGCTTTCAGAAAAAATGACCCAACAAGCCCAACAACATGTCATTCAACAAGCTTCGCTTGAAAACGTGCCTCACCTGTTATCTCACGCACGAAAACGCCGCGCAGCCGCCGTTGTCGAAAGCGACGAAAGCTTCTCGCTGTCAGTCATGCATGGGCTTGTCGATGGGTGGATGGTGTTTATGACAGTACGGCTGAAGAAAAATAATCGCGTAAGGTGTGTTGCATAAATTGTTTTCAAGTATAAATAACATACCGAATTTGGGCATATAATAATTGTTTTGTAAAAACAGTTCGGTTGCATTAATTATAACTGTTTTTTTTTGCGCTTGCGTCCTCTGACGTTTGGTGAGAGTACTAGTTCGTGACGTAGTCGTGACGCACTTCCTGAGTCCAGGTTTCGCGGAGTGTCCTCTCTTGTCGTTTTCTTTCTCTATGACCAGCGTCCATTGGCGCCACCCGACGGCAACCGTCGTGAAATGCGACATACTGCATTTCGGGCCGATGCGTTACCAAGACAACGCTACATCTCCCTCTTTTCGTGATAGTTGAACGCCGGACGCACTCAAACGCGCATGCGTCGAAGGAACGTAGCGCAGCGCGCGCCTGCGAGTATATGACAGGACCAGCGCCTGGCGTGGCAACGCCAGCTTGACGCAACGAAAGGAAGGCCGGCGAGCACACGCACCGCGTCACGTCGAAAGGTATTCGCGCCTTGACTGGGGCCTGTAGTCATGTTCTCACATGACACGCATCTCATGATTCTGTTGGGATTATCATGTTTTTGATGTGTCATTTACTTATGTCGTCCGATCGCGTCACGTAATACCGAGTTTGGTACATGTGAAGCTAGCAAATCGGATGCGAGCACATCATGAGCGCAGCATGTAGTCATGTTGTTACATAACACGGTGTCCTATATTATCATGTTTGCACCAGTCGCATACCTTCGCCATCAATTCACGTGCCGTAATACCAAAGATTGTATACGTGAGGCTGGCGAAACGGCTGCGAGCGCGTCATGAGCGTGGCATGTGGTCATGTTGTTACATGACACGTATGTCATAGTTTTCATGTTAGGGTATATAACATGTGTTCACCATGCAATCATGTCATACCATACTAGTTTTGAAACATGCCTCGTGGACGAAACCACCGCAAGAGCTGCACGACCATGAAACGTAAATCATGACATTCATGGCATACCTGTCATAACTTTCATGTTATGACTAGGCAGATATGTTCTTTATAAAGTCATGTTATGTCATACCAAGTTTTGTATTGATACCGTTATCTAAACGACCACAGAGAGCTAAAAGTCGTAGGTGGCTAGATAGATAGATAGATAGATAGATAGATAGATAGCTAGATAGATAGATAGATAGATAGATAGATAGATAGATAGATAGATAGATAGATAGATAGATACGCTCGAATTCGCCGAATTTCGCTAAGAAATGCTTCGGATTTAAAAATCAGCGCTTGCATGTGTCGTCTTTTCCTTTGTTGTGTGTCTCTGTTTGTACTGTTAAAGTACTTCAGCACGAGACCCCCGCAATGAATGTGACGGCAGCAATTTGTAATATTGACCCGATTGGGCAGTGAGTCTTTGACTGTTGTACAAGGCAGTTTGCTATTTGTGCGTGGTGGAGCTTTTCTGGCGGCTAGTGGAAGATAAAAAAGATGTTCGCCTTGATATTAGCTGACGTGCTGATATGACAGATTCGTTATCAGTATGTTATGCACGTTCTGCGGCAGCAAATGCAGATCTGATGAATACGTTTCGGCATTTACTACCGAAAAACGTAAAAAACTGCATTTGCTATGGGTACCGGTTCACCGCGAATAATATTTGAACAAATGGCGGACTCTTTAGCAGCAGTATCCCTGAGAGGGTTCACCATCCCAGTTTTGCCAGGTACGGCTCACGTGACAGCGCTAAGGTTCCGAAATGCTTGTTTGCAACAAGAAATAGGTAATTTGGATAAATATAAATATTTCGAGCATTTGAGGTATTGCCGGAATAAACAGTGGGGTGTATCTCGCCAGTTCGTGGTCAGTTATACAAGATTGCGCTGTGCATTTCCACAACTAAATAATTACGTTAACAAAGCTCTACTCAATCGTCACCGCTGTGCATTTTATGCAACGAAATTGAAACAATTGAACATTTCTTTTCATTCTGTCATCGTTACTATCAGAGAAAAAGATTTTTAGTAGCCCCATTGCAAAAGCTAGGAATACAAGTAAACTTACCGATACCTTTATCACCGGGTGGCACTTCATTTGGTTACTACCACAGGGATATATGCTCTACTGCGTTTGATTACATCAATGCAACTAAAAGATTACCGTGCTAGTGAACCCTAACCTTTTCAGATCTTTATTTTATAATTTGTAGCAATGTCTGTCAAAAACAAGAGATGGTTCGACAGCTTGCTCAGCAAAGATTTTTGTTTATTGGTATTATTATGTCTAAACTAAGTTTTCAGATTGACTTTAATTTCATTTTGGTTTCATTTAAGTATCTTGCCGCCCTGTTCTTGGGCCACCCACCTCTTTGGGTGAGCGCCAGCCATCTCAGGTCATCAGCATCAGCATCAGCTTAGATTTTATTGTTCATCGTTTACCGCACGGAAGGTTCGAAAATATTTCACACGAATAAATTTTCGTGGTTTAAAGCAAGCTACCTATTACACAGAATGCATCTATATGTGATTGATTTATATGTCAGGTTTATTATCCTAAAACAACCATATGATTATGAGAGACGCCGTGGCGGAGGGCTCTAGAAATTGGGACCAGTATATGAGAAACGCTCTTTAACCTACACCGAAACCTGAGCACACAGGCCAAGAGCATTTTCGCCTCCATCGAAAATGCAGCCACCGCAGGTGGGATCGGATCCCGTTAATTGTGGCTTAGCAGCCGAATACCTTAGCCACTATACTACCGCGGCGGGGCGGGAAACGCATCAAGACAAACGTGCGTAAAATAAATGCAGTTGACATTACAGAGTTTAAATAGTTGGGTGCCCAAGTGGCTTCCGTACGCAAGACGATGGGGTGGCGGCACTTAACATGCGCTGCTCTCTGCGCAAGGGAGCCCGGTGTGCCAGGCTGTGCGTACGCTTTGCCTGCACAACATTTCAAATGGTAAGTACAGGAGCCAATGCATATTTTACAAAACGCTATGGCACTGGGAGTGCGCATGACTATTACGCGGCTTCGCTTCAGAGAACAACTATCAGGCACGCCTCTTAGGATGCGTAACTAGACGCGTACTCATGCTCGTTGGAAACCCTGGTGCCAGCCTACACAGCAAAAAGCTCTATATTGATGCACAGTTGTGTGAAAGTGTGTGGTGATTGAGTTCAAAAGAGATGCGCTGCAAGCGAAGTGTGCCTCTTCTCTTCTAATCAGCCTGGTCTGAAGGTGCTAGCCTGTTTCCGCCTGCCACCTAGGTCGTATAACATGTAACAACTCCATACAAGATTTATTGGCTAAGTGAACCATGGGGCTTGGTCACTCAGTGTGTGCTGTCTCAGCAGACACGCCAGAACCTCTGCATACCTTATCGCAGCTGTGATCATTATCGGTAAGGAGGGAAATGCAACGCGATCCACTGGCCCATCAAACTTTAGACTGCTCATCGATATGACTTTGTGGAATTAAGCCAATGCATGCGCTTATTGGAGAGGTAATGTTGGTGTTCGCTCTTGAGCGCATGACAGCACGCAATTTCTTTCTGTTTGCTCTTGAAATTTTGCTGCAATATATCGTAGCAATAACCTCCGCAGTCCCTGGGTACCCAAATGGGCACCGTTGTTTTTAATGCTACAGATCATCATGGTTCGATGACCGTGTGTTCAAGTTCATCTAGGAACAATTGGAATGATTTCTTTTCATGAAGTCCTCAGAAGTGGCGCCGTGTGTGTAGTCATCTTTGTAACACGAGCGAACGAAAATGACTGAGTACTGCACGAGTGCTCGGATGCGTGTTGCCCGAACGCTCGTCTGCGTCCTTGTGCTAAGTTCGTCTACAGGGGACTCCTTTAACTGTGGACCGCTTGTAGATTACATTCAAAGTCATTCCAATCTGATACCTCGGTGTCACTCAATCGTAGAAACATCAAAAGATGTGGAGTACACAAATAGGTACCATCAAAGTTTGAGACAACCGTTCAATTTTTTGAATTCATAATTTTCTGCGTTTGTTTTTAAGGGCAGAGATTTAAATATTACAGTTTAACGAATGCTTTTTTATTGGTGCAATCCCGAAACTGAGGAGGTTAAAACAACGTACATCTGTCTATTTCTTTTTTACAAATCGTCAGGTCACGATGAGTCCCAAACAATAACAGTTTACAGAAGATGGTCTACGTTCACCATGGCAATAAAAAGTTTCATCTACTGTTATCTTACGTTAAAGGGACTGTCTAACGTTCTTCATTGCTCTCCTGTTCTGTGTCGCAACAAAAAGGGCACCATGTGGAGAGTCTAACCTTGCAGCGGTTTCTCTGGCTGGCGTGTAGAATTTTTTTAAAACGGAATGTTTATGTCCGCATTATGTCTCCTTCCATCGGTGGGATGAATGGCGACAACGCTGGTGGGTGCCGCTGGAAATTGCAAAACTGAAACCACGTGTGGCTATTGCAGGCTTTATCAAGTTTCGTTATTGATAAAACAATTACCTCAGTGGTCTTTTTAGGCACGCACACGGTTTTTTGTTCTTCTCATGAGCGGTGGCGGACGCCATGGTCGCGTTTATCAGCCATTCGCAGGGAAATATGCAGGCAAGACATGGATGAATGGATGGAAGATGGATGGATGGATGGATAGATGGATGGATGGATGGACGGACGGATGGACGGACGGACGGACGGACGGACGGATGGATGGATGACTGGATGGATGGATGGATGGATGGATGGATGGATGGGTGGATGGATGGATGGATGGATGGATGGATGGATGGATGGATGGATGTATGTATGGATGGATGGATGGATGGATGGATGGATGGATATGTACCCTTTTGATCGGGCGGGGGCTAGCGCCACCAAGTCGTAATACTTAATGAACCAAAAACTAGATTTACTTTTTGTTCTTTAAAAAGTGAGTTTGACGATTCGTACTTTGCAGTGAAGAGTTTAATTTTCACTCGTGCCTTGACTTTAGCCACCAATCAGATAACCTCCTTCTAGTTAAGTCTACCCGCTTAAAGTCTATTTTGCCCTCCCGGTTCCTAAACCCCAGTGCTTTGGAAAACGCTGCGCCATCATCCTGAACAAAAGGGTGAAGCTCTTTAGGGAACATTATCAAGTGTTCGGCAGTTTCTTCTTCCTCTCCACACGCACTGCATACTGTGTCTAATCCTTCGTATTTGGCCCAATATGTCTTGGTTCGCAGTACTCCCGCCTTGGTCTCAACAGTAGAGAACTACCCAGAGTATTATCATAGATTCTTTCTTTGGCAATTTCCTGCTTAAAAGTTCGATATATCTCTAGTGCGGACTTCTTAATCATGCCCATTCTCCACATGTCAGTCTCCGTTTCCTTCGCTCGCTTTTTAACCGATAGTTTTTTTTTTGGTTTGGCCACCTGCTGTTTTCTAAGTATTTACCAGTCAATTTCCTGGTTCGCTTCCTCCATTTGTATCGACATTCTTCATGTACAAGTAGCTGAAAACCTTCCTAGCCCAACGCTCCTCCCCCATTTCTCTCAATCGTTTCTCAAATTTTATCTTGCTGCTAGCTTCCCTGCCCTCAAACGATGTCCATCCCATATCACCTTGTACTCCCTGGTTTGGTGTATTCCCGTGAGCTCCTAAAGCAAGCCTACCTGTTCTTCGTTGCTTAATTTCTAATCTTGCTTGAACTTCTGATCTCATCCACAAGACCGCATTGCCGAACGTCAGCCCAGGAACCATGACCTCTTTCCCTACTCCTCTCACAACATCATACCTATTGTAATTCCACAGTGCGCTATTTTTCATGACTGCTGCATTCCTGTTACCTTTAGTCGTCACGTATATTTCGTGTTCCCTCAGATACTCGGTCCCATTGCTTATCCGTATGCCCAGATATTTGTATTTATCTGTTATATCTAGCATGACCTCCTGTATTCTAAGCTCACTACCTTCGTTGTCATTGCAAGTCATGAGTACTGATTTTTCCTTACTGAATCTAAAATCTAACCTATATCCCTCATTACCGCAGATGTCCATCAATCTCTGCAAATCTTCCTTGTTGTTCGCCATTAGCACAATATCATCTGCGTACATTATTGCTGGTAGTGCCTGATCAAAAAGTTTTCCTTGTATGACTAAAGAGAGGTTGAAGCTCAGTCCACTTCCCTCTAATTTGGCCTCTAACAACACACCGCCGACAGCACCACCGGGCGCCTATTTGAACGGGTGACAAAAAAATAAAAAAATGCCTCTGACACAATACTAAGCTACCTCAAGTTCTGAAAATGCAAAATTCCAGTTAAACGTGTTTGTTTCTATAGGCAAAATGAGTCTACCTGAAACATTTTCTTTTCCTCTCAATAGATTTTGAAGATTGACCACATTCGCTGTTGTGTGACATCAGTGGTCACTTTTTATCGACTTTGAACATCAAGTTAAAATTATTGTTAAATTTTTTCTGGCACGAAAGCATACTTGTTGCCACCAATGCGATGAACGATCTTTTCATTGTTGCCACAATACAAAAATTTTTCTGAGCGGTAGAGATTTCCAATAATGTTTCTTTGTACTTCAGGTAGGTACGATATACGGAAGCAGAATGAAGCGGCCTGGGACATGTACCAGCGGTACGGCCCGGTCGTAGGGGAACAACTCCCTGGAAGGCGAGTCCTGGTGCACCTTTTCAACGCTGACGACATTCGAACCTTGTACCAAGAGGAGGGACGGAAGCCTTACCGAATGGGAGCACTTCCGTTCAAGCTCTACCACACGGAGAGAAATGAGTACTTTGCTAACGCTGGCATACTCAACGCGTAAGAAAGGTTTCAGTTTCTTTTTGCTTTATTGCTACGTTAAGTCACCATGGTCAATTTAACTTCTCTTACGGCAAGGCAAGGACATCTGCAATGTTTCTCCAGTTAGCCCGGTCCTGCGCTTGCTGCTGTAATGTTAACGCCACGCTTCTTTCTCTGGCTGCGTGGCGCTCTTTACTTTTCTTAAAATTCAGTATGTTACTCTTAGGGACGAGAGCTAATCTTCACTTCTTGATTCATGCCCTGCCCAAGCCTAGTTCTTTATCTTCATTTTGACTAACAGCACGTGATGACACGTTTGTTCCTTGACACACTCTGCCGTCGAAAACTGCGCCTAAACCTCTTCAGAAACGTGTAGAAGCATGGAGGAAAAAAATGTGGCTTACGAAGAGGGATCAACTTAAGTTTTTTCTAAGTGTTTCTTTCTCATGCAATGGTGAGCGTTTTACCAACGCCATTTGTTAGTGACGACAATACGTAATTGAAATGTCGGTGCACTCCGGCAAGAAATACTCTCGGGTTAAAACTCACAGCGTAACAACAAACTGAATCTAGCATACTCGATGGCAAAATCAATATCCTACAACTTCTTTGCCTTCTTAGTATAGATGAATAGATATTCCCAAGGCAGCCTCTAAACGTTTTCGGCACCTGACATTCCGCCTCCAGTATATCAGGCTTTGCCAGCCTCCTGCTCGTGCTTTGCAGTGTCTTCATGGTCGGTCCACCTTTGATCAAGCGATGACATCATACGATGACGTAATTCACCGACGTCACGTCATGAAGTGATCAGAACGGCACCAATGTTTCTATGCTGTGACTTTTCATAGTGACGTCATCACGTGATGTTTACAGTTTTTTATCGTTCAGATGAATATGGAAGCGGCTTTTCATTGTGTCATAGGTTCGGCAGATGGAGCTCTGTGCGGGGAAAGAAGGCGCACATGTGGCTTGCTGTTGCTCCTGCAGACTTCCTGTCAGCAGCAACGTTAGGGTCGGACATGGCTATTGTTCCAGACAGCAGAATAGTTCTTATTCGCCTTTGCTGAGCAGTTCATTCAGAATGACGAAGCCGGAGTGAAGAAAGTACCTTACCTTTTTTACCATTAATAACAGCTGTCATGAGGGGAGGATAAAATGACCCTGAGTGTCGGAGGAGTAAGTCAGGTTGAAGACACCGGAAGCAGCGTCAATTAAAGTCTGTAAAATTGGTCGCCAATCGGTGATAATGATTGAGTAGACAATTCCAGTGAACTGAGAGATAATTCTCATTATGACTTTTTCTCTGTATATAAACGCTATCCCACACTTGTGACGAAACCTGAGATATGCGAAGTATTATTGGTCTTCCGGTTGCTCAAGAATGTATTCCGTGTTTGTAAACAGCGGTAGGCACCGTTGACATATAGGCGCTTGTAGTAACGTCATAACAAGTAGTCTCCGCCCAACTCGAAGCTTGCCTCCGCCCTCCTTGATCACTTGGCAACTTCCACAGAGCTGCCTCCGAGCACAGAGCATTGACA
Organism: Rhipicephalus annulatus; assembly: GCA_013436015.1. Lineage (NCBI taxonomy): Eukaryota > Metazoa > Arthropoda > Arachnida > Ixodida > Ixodidae > Rhipicephalus > Rhipicephalus annulatus. Next base: position 438,088 of record WOVY01011099.1, on the reverse strand, counting down.
AGCCTCCCAGGCGTGCCCCGTGATTGTATAGGGCTGTGGCAGACTTTGAGCTAGGCGGAGCCTACGCAACGCGACGTCACCAGAAGCAGCTGAGTATGTTGACGGTGCCTACCACTGTTTAATAACATGAAATAGGTCTATACAAACCCTAACGCACGCGCAGCAAAGGTCGCTCTAACATAGCAACACGACAGCGTTCATTGGCACCTTTACTAACCACAAAAAATATTACGTTATTTTTCTATGCAGGTCTTCTTAATTCAAATAAATAAAAACAATTTGCATCATTTTGCCTAGAGAAAGCTTGGCTATGTGTTGTATCGACGGCGTAATATCGATCATTGATATGTTTATATGTGGGGTTTAACGTCTCAAAACCACCATATGATTATGAGAGACGCCGTAGTGGGGGGCCCCGGAAATTTCGACCACCTGGGGTTCTTTTACGTGCACCCAAATCTGAGTACACGGGCCTACAACATTTCCACCTTCATCGGAAATGCAGCCGTCGCAGCTGGGATTCAATTCCGCGACCTGCGGGTCAGCAGCCGAGTACCTTAGTCACTAGACCACTGTGGTGGGGTGACAGTGTTACATTGAAATACTGACTATTTCAAATCTCGCATGTAAACGTCATATGGTGATTTCATGCTGTCATGTCGCATTCTCCGCAGACAAGAAGAAGAATGGCACCAGATACGGTCAGCGGTTCAGCCATGCACCTTTAGGCCTCGGACTATTCAGCTTTACGCTGAAGCGATGGGACATATTGCTGAAGATGCCGTGGAACTAATCGCCAGTGACCGCGATGAAAATGGAGATGTATCGGATTGCTACAAAATCATGCAGAGATGGGCATTGGAGTGTAAGTGTAATCTGCTACAGTATTGCTCTCAATGCACTGAAATTCCGCAGAACATGACCGCACATTGCAATCCAAAAAAATAAACTAAGCGCTTACGGGTGGCCGCTCCATATGTTAAAAGTGGATTCAGGAAAGTTTGAACGGCTTCACTGCTGTCATTAGAAGTAAGCTCAGTGGCTAGGATACCTTTTCAAAATTGCACCTGTTTGCTTGCATGAAACTGAACTTACAGGACCTTATTTTAAAGAATGTAGGCATGCAGGTGTGATCTCATGATACAGACAATGCAAAGGCGTTCCTGTTTGTTATGTTTATTTCATACTTACTTTTCCTTATTTGGGAATGCTTTTCTCTGACACTTTTCTACTACCTTGTTAAACATTATGCCTTTTTAACCTTTAAGGCACGAAGTATCGTTCGGGACACTATGAAAAATTTGGTTTTTAACAAAATACCCATCATGCCTAATTTTCGCATTAAATTTTTATATATAAGGTAACTATAATTGATCATAACCAACAAAAGGCTGACCTGCAATTAGGCAATTTTGTGTTGTCGAAATGGGCCTGCGAAATTGGCCTGCAGACACAGAAAATATTTAGGCTAACACAAGAGAAAAAATGAACTTTTTGCTCTGGACAGGAACATGTAAAATTTTTACGGCTGCTTTCCGCGGTGCGGGAAGAGATAAGTTGACAGTATTACGCTTTTTGCTTTGAATGAGCTTTGGGTTCGTTGAAGCGACAGTGGCAACCAACCGCGCAGGAATATCACTCTTTAGTCAAAGCAACAAAGCGCAACAAAAGTCAGAGAAAAAAATTGGAGGACCCCACTGCTTCGTATTTAGGTGTTGAAAGCGATAGCGATATTCTCTTTCTAGTGAATATTTCATTTACCCATCTCAATCGCTTCACTGGCTCAGTGGCGATCACAATTGGCTGCGCACCTGAAAGGCACTGGTTTGATCACAAAGATTTCGCAAATGTCCGCAAGTATCGGTGTTTCTTTGCGAATTAGTGAGAGACAAAGTATGGTGAAAATGCACACTAGATAATGTCTTCGGGGGACAAGGACAAAAACAACAAGAGAGAAGGGAGGGAGGTAAAGCAGGCACATGTCCGGTTTGCTACCCTGCGCTGGGAGAACGGGAAGTACGAAGATGAGAGACAGAGAGAAGAGACGGGAAAGAGATGATAAAATCGTCAGTACATAGGATAACGCTTATCCAGTGGTGGCATTACACAAAAGTTAAAGGCGTTCACATAGGCCAATAATCATCAACTAGCGCAAGACGGCTACTCACGCGCGCTGAAGTTTCCGTGCTCTGCGGACCGCCAACAGCGCAGGTTGTATATAAATGGTTCGCAGTTTGTAATAGGGTTACTTGCGGTTTGTGGTCAGGTGGATTTCATCGCACGCCGTGAGGTGAGAGTTCAATGCTTTGACACCCGGCTAGAGACTTTTTTGCACTCGTCGTTTTTATTGCGATAGAAATTTATATGGACACTCTAGGCTAAATTTCACCGCCGACGTCGGCATGGGCATTGATGTGGACATCGGCGTCAATATCATGCACTGTATATGTATACGAATCTATGTATATGAGAACGCAATAAATAAAACGAAAATTCCCAGAAAAGAAGACTCTGGTGCGTGGAATCGAATATGGGACCTCCGCGTCGTGAATGCAAGGCTTCAACCACTGAGCTTCCGAGAGGTACTTTCTTCAACGTTCAAACAGCAAGCTATTCATATATACCACTTACGGCTGTCGGTGGGCATCTCGGGGGGAACCATCGTGTTTTTAGCATTATCAGCAAGATGGCGCAGAGAGCGTGGGCATGCACTCACATTTCTCACGCGTACTTTGGCACTTATAAAGAAAAAGGGCGTGTACGCTTGATCTCGCGCCCTTATCTTGCAGAGGGGCAAATTGTACGTCTTGACTAGCCTTTTTAATTTCGTCGGAATTATTCTGTTGTAGTTACCGGGCACACAATGGTCATTAAAATTGTTGTATAGCGTGCATTTGCGGAAAGGGCGCGCTTTTTAGACACAGCAAAGTAGCAACTGATACGCTTATTCGCGTTCATCGGTACTTGTGAGTTCGTTTTGTGCATCATTTGTGCGTGAGAAATGCGGGACACCTTTCGATCTGCTTGCCATTCTGTGCGTTACCTTCCAACTTGTTGCTATTGTGTTCATTGCTTCGCCTTTGCGGCAAAGCTGTGACTTATTATTGCTTTTTCAATCTCGTCATAAATATTTTACAAGGTCATTTCCGTGACGTAAATACGTCAGTGGAGCTGTGGTGGACCCTGCGTACAACACTTTCGTGGTAAAAAGAAATAAACAGTAAAATAGATATAATTTAAAAACACTTGAATCTGGAACTTCAAAATAGCTCATATCTCTCTGTCATCAAAACTGATTTCAACAAAACTAAAGTCACCATTGCCGGGTATATGACACACATTATTCATTGTATATAACTTAAAGTAAAAGGTTACATTGGGCGAGATACGTCCTATAAGCTATACGTATCTAGAAGTATGAGGCTGAGAACGAGCGCATTAATAGTGTTGCTTTCTTTCTTTTTCTGCAGCCGTCATGTTTGTCTCGATGGACAGGAGACTGGGTCTGCTCGTTAATCCATTGCCACCTGAATCAGACGCAGCTGGCATATTGAATGGAATTTTTACCCTATTTTCTTGCATGGACGAACTCGTGACGAGATTTCCTTACTACCGGTATTTTACTACGCCCACCATCAGGAGGTTCCAACAAGCCGGCGATTACCTAGTCTCGTAAGTATACTCTCACAAAACGTGTGCGTGCACGGGAGTGTGCTGGCAGAATGGGCGAGAGAAAAGTTGAGAGCCAGATTTTCCTCGAGATTATTAGGAAACACACTAAACAGAAAATAATGGTTGTCATGCAGGGCCGAATTTTTGTCTTGTTGGTACGACATATCTGAAGGTATTTACCGCGGTTTTGTTCGAGATGGAATGAGACAAAGGGGACACATGCTACGCCTGCATTCGTCTTTTTCTTGAAAGGGAATTGGTGCTAGCGTGTCTTCTTTGTCTTGGGCATCTGGAGAATTAATAAGTATAATACGTGGGGCTTTACGTCCCGAAACGACGACATGATTATCAGAGACACTATATAGCGAAAGACTCCAGAAAGTTTCATCATCTGGTTTTTTTTACGTGTACTGGCATTGGAGAGTAGGCGGGCCTCTACCATTTTGCGTCCATCGAAATGCGAGTGTCAGTCAGGACCAGCATTGATTCCACTTCCTTCAGGTAAGCAGCCGAGAACCGTAGCCTCTGTTCCACCGAGGCAAACCCGTCTGCAGAAAATTTGCGCTTCAGCAGCTTCATACAAGTATGTGTCAGCTACGAGTCGTTCCCAGCACTCTCACAGTTCAACCATGAGAGGATGCTTAAGAGGCTGGGATAACTCAACCGCGACTAACTAGGTTCATTGACTGCACCATCTGAAAGTGCGATTATTTTGTGCAGAGACACTGAGCCATCTTACGGATTCTCGCACATGGCGTGGAGGGGGAAGTGAAGTCAACGCTTAACTTTATGCATGACAGGGTGGCCCAACTGCCTATACTTTATTTATGGGACCTTGGTGATTGTTACATATAAAATATTTGGTGAAAAGTCACAGGTTTGCCCGTAAGGCGATGTAAGAATAGAGAGTGGTTGTATCATTTTGCACATTGCCACTTGGTTTTAACTGTTTCAATCGCAGAACTTCATTCTTGGCCGGAACAGAGTTTAATCGGAAATAATGGTGAAATATCATGGAGCGAATGATTTTTGCTCATGAACTCAAATTTGCCAATTTAAGTTCAAAAGAAATAAGATGGTTAATGTGAGTGACCACCACGCACTAGAGGTCTACTAGCCATATTCTCATATTCTGTGAAAGCACAAATCTTCAGTCCTTAGCGTTAGCTACTCGTATAACATCCTTTCATGCACCATCAACATATGAAGAACAGCATATACCTATATATCTATAAATAAATCTTGTGTCCATCGCATAGCGAGCTTTGAGTACCATGACAGCCGGAAGAAAGCAAGTGTAACATGTCTTATTGAAGCCCAAACGAAGTAGCACGACCTGTGTGGGATTGCCGAAAAGCTTTAAATTTTCGACATTTAAAGCCCAACAAGCTGAGCTCACATGTTCAAACAAGAAAGAAAATGAAAAATAAAGAGGTGACTTCGGGGTACCATCGTGCTAAAAACTGTTAAAAGCATCGCTAAAACTCGTTTCATTTGCGCTAGCATAACTCTGAAACGCCCTGACGAACTGGCAGCAGCTTAACATAGCAAATAATTACACATCATTACTTTGCTGTGTTTCCAATGGTGTCTCAAAAGGCAATGCTATCGACCCTTTACTTTTTCTAATCCACATTGATGACCTGCCTCATCTATAGGTCGGCAATTTCTTTCTTCAGTCAAGTCACTCAGACTCACGCATACTCAGATCAAGTCATGAGTCGAGTCTGAGCTTGCCCAGGTGAATAAAAATTTTTGTGAGTCTGAGTCCGAATGAGTCCAGTTGAAAAAAAGCAGTAAGTGTGAGCCTCAGGAAGTTCGGCTTAAGAAAATTTAGGTGAGTCTGAGTTTGAGTGAGTGTATAGCACAACATTCATTTCTTGAGGGAGTCTGAGTTAGTTGCAATTGCGTTTACCGGCTTATAGACCTATACACTCCACTTTATAATTATTACAGCCTTGCCTGGATTACATTTATACTTACGTATATTCAGACATGTTCCGAAGCAGAGCCATTCATACATAATTTTAATAGTAATTGATCAGAGGTTTGAAATAAATAGGGGTGCCTAGTTGTCCCCTCCGCCCATTTTTCCAGGGATGATCTGGATAAAACATAGGTTACGTAGTTACCTCTTCTAAGAAAGAAGAGCTAACTAATTTGCGAGTGCGCATAACTCGTACTCTGATGTACTATATCAAGCGACGCCAAGAAGACCACTGATAATGCAAAAAATGTGTGTTAAATTTTATTAACCCCTTGGTAGAAACAGTGAATTCCAGGCTAATGCACTCATGAGTGCACTCACACGAGCTAACTGAAACTCATAATAAACAGTGAGCCTGAGTCTGAGTGTCTGGATGAGTTATGTTTTGGTGAGTGTGAGTCCGCGTGAGTCTGGCTCAGGAAAAGTTGGGTGATTAGGAGTCCGAGGCAGTCCAAAGCGCGGAATCAGTCTCATGAGTGAGTCTGAGTGGGATCTACAGTTTTTGCCGACGTGTGCCTGCTTGACAACATATCACCACTTAAATGATTGATTGACACGTAGAGTTCAACGTCCCAAATGCACCATATGATTATGAAAGATGCCGTAGTGGAGGGCTTCGGAAACTGTGACCACCTGGGGAGCTTATGATCAAGCATGCGCATATTTGCTGATAGCATTTGCCCTCCTATCCGCAGAAGTGGGGAAAGTGTTGCTTTTGAATAAGGTTTTGAACGTATGGGTGAGTAGTGCAAGACCTGGAAGATGACATGAAATTTTTGCTTGTGCAAAAGAACCACGTGCAGTATAATTTATTTTATTTGTTTATTTCATCATACTGCAGGCTGAGGTTGCCAGCCCAAAGCAGGTGGGGCGTACTTATGTAAGAACATTGACATGAACAAGCGTATCTAAATAATATATTTTATTGCTCTTTACGAAATCATTAACAACATTGTAAAACACGCTCAGCATTACGAGCACCGAGACATAAACTTAACGCCTCAACTTTTCTGGTTAACGCATAACACTTTCATCTGTGCTGACTTGTAAAGCGTCAAAGTCACCTGGCTTTTTGAACCGTAATACAAAACACTCCCTCCTCATACATAAACATAATTATTTTATTCCGATTTATTATCAGGTTCTTCTAGACCATTTAGAAACTAAATCAATAATCGTATCAGCAATACCTGATGAACATGTTAAAATCTATTGAAAAAAGCAAGTCGATTCATTAAGCATAATTACAGCTAGCCATCTAGCATAATATACATTAAACAAGGGCTTGTACTGAGGTCTATAAAGTCTAGTTGTCACATTTCTTTTTATAACATTTCCACAGGCTCACTGACAACAGAAAGATGTCATCTGTTTACCTTAACCTAGCAGATAGAATTTCACACCTACAACGTATGTAGATTAGCGTATCCTGCATATACGCTGAAACCGACACTTTTAACATATTGGCATTTCCACGAATGGTTCGTTTGTATAGTGATGCACCAAATATCTCGCATCAGACGTATATCACGCAGATAAACATGGCTGGTTGCTCTTATTTAGAAATCTGATAACAATAAAATGAAAATTGTTATTACAGAGTTATTTCATTCATTTCTTAGTCCACAGGGAGAATGAAATAAATGTGAAAGCAACAAATCGCAAAGTCACGTGAATAATGGCCAACACCTTGATATTTACGGCTCGCACCTCAAGCGGAAAGCACGCACTGAATGAGCGTACACAGGACAAGCGCGGACTTGCAGCTGTCACGGCTCGACTCCTAAAGCGCACTGTTCAAACAAGAAAATGCACGAAACGAACCTTACGCAGGATAATTGCAAAAAAAAAAACTTCCAAGCTTTTCCCCGAGGGTGAACATGGTTAAGTGCGAATGCACGGGGTGATGCTATGAGGGGTATTTATTAATTCGCACTATTATATTTATTGATCACACTATGGTGCCTTTATGGTGTAATGGTTCCTGGGAATCGCAATTTGATCACACGGCGGAGTTTACGTTAACTCACTGGCGAATGCCAACGAATTTCAACTTTACTCCCCCTCATAGCATCACCCCGTGCATTCGCACTTAACCATGTTCATCCTCGGGGAAAAGTTTGGGAGTTTTATTACTGATGATGATGATTAAAGTGTATATAATGAATTTAAGTGTTGTTTGTCATGAAGCAGTTGTACACAGATACTATATATACGAAGTATTATTTATTTACACTTCACGATTTTCGTACGATGCATTAAATGCACACATCGCGAGCGCGTCACACACACACAAACTACACTACATATTAGGACCTATTCGTGTTATCGTTGTAGCTCACGGTTAGTACCAGCGCTTTGTGATCCGAGAAATGTACGGTGAGCGGATCCGGCAAGATGGAGCCGACCGTACAGTTCCTACTGAACGCCAAGTCTATGAAGCCACCGTTGATTGTGGTCGGAAACTCGAGAGACAGACACGTCATAGTAATTGTTCAGCATGTGGTCAACCAACCAGCCATTGTGCTTTCTAACGTCCACGTTAAAGTCACCCACCTCCACAATCGGAACCGAGGCACGCGCGCGCACAGACTCACTCTCCATCGCCGCATCCATCTGCTCCAAGACGTCATCTCTCGAGAGGTTCGGGGCCAAGTAGACGGTCACAACCAGGACGGCATCGCCGGAGTAGGCACTGGTGTAGACGGAGGCATACGGCGAGTCGTCTCTGAGCGGCGCTTGCACTCGGCCTCGCGAGCACGCAGTTCGGCCTCCGCTGCACACTTCGCCCGCTTACGTTCAGTCTCACGAGCCCTTCGCAGCGCCGCCTTGTCTTCCAACGTCGACGAAACCACCGCGGTACCGTCACCTCCAACGACGGGTGCAGTGCTGGCATTCGGTTGTACTGCATTCGTTGTTGATGGTAGCGTGTCCTCCGGGACATCCATCGCACGACCCGCTCTCGACGGGAGACTGAGAGAGAAGGCGGGCGCGCGAGAGAGAGGGGTGCGCGCGCAGCTGCAGCGAGCGAGGAGAGCGGAGGAGCGAGCGAAGGGGGAGGGGGTATAAGGCACGTTACTGACACCGATATCAGCGTCGCGTCCGTGGCTTATTCGGTAGAGCGCCGCGCTGTGGCCTGCCAAGTCTTCTTTCTTTTAAAGATACAGAGAAGACTGCGGACGCCGCCGACAGCGGTGAATGGTTTGGGGTCGCTTATAAAGTGTATTCACACTTAAAACTTTCACAATTCTTACCACGTGTGCAAGCAGCGTGCTCCTTTCGTAAATGCGGCCGCGGCAGTGAGCGCAGTGACCGTCGCGCTCTGCTGAACCAAAAGTCTGATAAGCCCGCGCGCACAAGAGACCACGATTCGTGGAGGCGGCGCTCATCTTAAAGCGAGAGATGATGACACCGTGCCCGACGCTACCTAACGCAAGCCCTTCACACAATCTCGCTACTGATGAAGCAAACGCGCTTAAGTTGCAGAACTTTGAGGACCACGAAATGGCATATGGAGTACGTACATATCTTACCGTCCGCAATCTTGACCACGTAGGCTTCGTGGCTTACAGTGGTCAGCGGCGTGCGCCGGGAATCAAGAAATTGATGCTTCGACGACCAGTGGCAGAACCTTTCTATCTCGGTTTTAAATACGATAATATTTCTTGCAATCCTTCGACACAAAAAAATTCCCAGATTCCACGTTCATCGGAATCAATGATATGTGAAGCACGAATGGAGAAGGTTTATTTGTCACTTCAAAATCATCACAATTATGAGGAGGACGTAAATTATGCCGTACATGACTTATATGTCACGATTATCATATTTGTGCGTTTCATTCACCTCCGTCGTCGATTCACGTCACGTTACACGAACATTCGTATAAGTGGATCTAGCGAAATGGCCGCGAGCACAGGATAAGCGTAGAAATTAGTCAAGTTTTACACGACATGCATCTCATTATCATCATATTTGGTCGTGTTGTTCACCTTCGTTGTCTATTCAAGTCACGTGCTACCAAATTTGGCATATGTGAAGCTAGCGATACGACCGCAAACGTCCTATGAGCGTAGCATGTTTTACATGACCCGCATGTCATGTTTATCATGTTTGGTCATGTCATTTGCCTTCGCCATCTGTTCGCGTCACGTAATACCAAATTTGAAATGTGTGAAGCTAGCGAAACTGCCACTAGTAGATCAATAGCGCGGCATGTATCCTGTCCTTACATTACACGCATCTCATGATCATCGTGCTTGCACCACTCATATACCTTCGTCGTTCATTCACGTCCCATTTCGGTTTGTGTGAAGGTAGAGGAACAGCCGCGAGCGCGTCATGAGCGTAGTATGTTGTCATACTCTTACGTGACACGGGTGTCATGATTATCATGTGTGAACGTGTCATTTATCATCGCTGTACGTTCGCGTCACATAATACCAAATTTGGTATATGGGAAGCGAGCGAAACGGGCGCTAGTGCATCATGAGCATGACATGTAGTCATGCTGTTGCATGACTACATGCAATATAAATACATGACTATCATGATTATCGTGTTTCCAGCACTCACATACCTTCGTAATCCAATCAGGTTCCGTAACAGGAAATTTGTTATATGTGAAGCTAGGAAAACGGCCCCAAATGCATCATGAGCGTGACATGTAGTCACGTTTTTACATGACACGCTCGTTATGATTATCAAGTTTTCACCAGTCATATAGCTTCGTCGCCTATTCATGTCACGTAATACCAAATTTGGTGTATGTGAAGGTAGTGAAATGAGTGCGAACGCATCATGAGTGCGGCGTGTAGTCATAACTCACATGTCATGCATGTCATTATTGTCACGTTATGATCTGTAACTTATGTTTGTCATGCCGTCTTGTCAAACCATGCCAGATTTGCGATATATCATATGAACTAAACTACCGGAACAACAGCAAGACCATGAATTGTGAACCTTGGCAAGCATGACATACATGTCATAATATTCATGGTGTGACTAACCACTTATGCTCGTCAAACAGTCACGTTATGCCATACCGATTTCGATATTGATGCCATTATTGAAATGGCTAAAAGAGCTAAAAGTCGGAGGTGGCTAGATAGATAGATAGATAGATAGATAGATAGATAGATAGATAGATAGATAGATAGATAGATAGATAGATAGATAGCCAATGATCAAAGCCTACTCATGTTGATCAGGTAGCTTCGTTCATACTACTGAAGAGAACATTGTCAATCAAAAAGCAAATATTAGGCATACATGAGGTGCAACATCAACACAAAATTACGACAGATAGTGGGTTTAGTTGCAAAATTACACACACATTCAGTTGCAAAATTACACACACATACAAAATTACACACACACGTGCACACACATCCAGGGAGTCCTAAATTTTTTATATCTCTATATCTCTATCATCTTTCTGATCCTTTTCCCCACCCCCGTACAGGATAGCAAAGCAGTTCTTCTAGGTTAACTTTCCTGTCTCTTCCTTTTATTTATTTCTCTCTCTCTCTCACTGATAGATACGTAATTCTAAAAACCACAGTTTTCATTACGCTGCGCTGTCAATGCGGCGCCATGAATGAAAAGCGGATGTTTCTTACGCTTCACTAAAATTACGTAGTGCTGCAACCTACAAGTAGTTCTCCGTCCTAAAAACCTTTTGTTTTCTTATTCTATTATGAGATGGTGCCATATGTCATGCAGCGCTCAGCGACCTTCTTACGTAGAACATGGAAAGAAACGTTTTATTCTCTCTCATGAGAATGAAGAATACGGTATTTCGATGTCCTTTTCAGGGCAGCATGCAGATACGATGTAATGTTTTTTTTCGCTGCAGTCTGCTGGTATATAATTTACGGCGTCATATTGGTGACGCAAATGCATTAGCGCAGTCGTGGAGGACCCCGGCATAGAACACCTCTTTGTTATAAATTAATCATGTCCTTAAATCTTATGATTGGCATTATTACATGCATTCGTACTAATAACACTGCCTTGTATGCTTGCGCACATTTGTGTTCTTGTCGTAGCCGGCTAGAGCAGGCTGTTGCCCCAGCCGACCTCTCTGCCTTTCTCAAAATAAACCTGTCTCTCTTTTTTTACGACACCACTGTTTTTCAGTTTTCGGCTTGTGTTCTACACACTTTGCAAAATTATTTGCGGTAATAACAATTTTTCAGTTTTTGGGCTCTGTTAAACTGCGGTTATTTAATAAGTTGCTTTCATATTATTTTTCGTATAACACCACAGCACCTCCGCCTCACTTTACTCTCCACTTAAGTATACTCCACACTTCATGGTCACTAATAAAGTGGAATTTTCTGTTCCATTCAGTCTGGTACCGATGTATCAAGAAATGGCAATGCGATAAACATCAGATTGTGCGTGGTTTATGTCTGTTACATGGTGCCCCGTACTTCTGATTGTAAAAAAGACCATCGTAGCCTGTAAACACTAAATTGCTCATTGGGATAACTTCTTAGATTAATTGATTAGATTTCATGTCCCAAAACCACAATATTGTTTAAGGGCGTCTTGGTGGAGGGCTCTAAAAATTTCGACCACCTAAGGTATTTTCCTTAAACCTAAGCACCTAAAACTAAGTACGCCCACCTCGAGCATTTCGCGGCTATCTAAAGTGCAGCCAGCGCCGCTGAGATTTTATACCGTGACCTTGGGGTCTGCAGCTGAGCACCGCATTGGGTCATCTTGTACTAAGAAGTAGAGTGTAAAATTAAGTGCAATGATGACGGCGCACACGGTCGACAGTCGTCGAACCGGTGAAATGCGTTTGTTTTGATACATACCTTAGCAAACCATCCAGCGTTTTCACTGGTATGGCGTCAGCTCTAGAATAAACTCTAGTTCCCAAATTGTGCGCGTGTCTGAAAGTAAGTCTGAAGCATTCAGGAGCATCAAGCCACGTGACTCAAGCAACGACGGCGCGAGCCCCTGGTTGGATGAGTGACTGGCTAGTTGCATGAAAATAATAAAAACGAGCCCACGGGGCAATATTACGTTTAAAAGGCGCATACTAATGAAACTAAAGAGCATAGTGACGAGTGCACACGTTCAAACACGGTTACTACAAAAAAAAAGGATCACATGCATTCGATCTTCACTGCAAAGAACGTCGAAAGACGATAGCCTTCTGTCTGGAGCTAGTTCTTGAGATATGGCACCGGCTGGCAGTAATATGAAGAAACGAAAATGTTTCTGAACGCAGAGCCACTGGCGGGTGGCCGCACTGGAGTGTTTTAGTTAAAGCCCCCGAATGGTTCAGCGAAACGTAGGATGCACCCGTTTCTTCGATCTTGGCATCATATGGTCAGCGCAATGGGATAAACACTTCATTACTTTCAATTGCGCATTTATGCATTTCCTAACAAAAATTGCAAATTCCATGTTCCTTGGGAATCGACGTTCGTTATGCGAAGCATGCGGATGGAAGATGACTTTGTTATATTTTTGCAATGAGTTACACGTCATGAAATGACGCTGGATATATGTACAAATTTCACACGCACAGATATATGTTGAACAGTGGCGGATATTTATACGACCAGTTGTCCGCACTTGCGCAAAGATGCCAACAACAACATGAGTATAAGCAATGCCAGAAGCGACGAGCTAATATGAAGCGCTGGTGCTCACGAAGATGGTATAGCCCTGGACACTGCTACAAATATCAACGTCTGCGCATGGCCCCTAACAGAAATTGACGTTAACTCGGGGTACAGGAGTACGTGCGTCATGTTTTTATAATTGAATAGTCAGCGCTACAACCACAACTGACGTTTCACGAACGTTGGGGTTTGTTTGAAAAGAAGTTCGGAGACCTCGCGTGGCTCTATCATAAAATGCTTGATTTCCATGCAAAATGCTGCGGTTCGAGTCCTGCTGTGATCCTGAAATTTATTCTTTGCATTCATCGAGTCAATGATGCCGATGTCAGTACGCATTTCTTGACGCTCACTCTGTACCCACGCCTGTTTTTGTCGTTACTAAGTAGATACTAAGTGTCAATCACTTGTGACACATACCCGAATTTCAGTGTATGCGGGTATACGAGCCCACAAGTATGCGCCACTGCCTGGCGGGAAGTGTTTGGCGACGTATGTGACGGGAATGTGACTATATTGATATCTGGACCAGCTCATCATATTCGTCAGAGAAAGGGAAACGTCTTTATTCACAAAAGCATGGAGAAAGAGGGCGTGGGAGGAACCCCTTTTCCGGGGTCCCTGGGCAACTTACCCTCCCATACTAATTTTAGGTCACACCAAATTTAGGGTGCGATCATGAGAGCAGCCAGGCGTAAGCGGCTAGGTAGATAGCTAGATGAATAAATACGCAGATAGACGCCAAAAATTCTTCCAGTACGCAAAGAAAGGATTCGCATTTAATAAAAAGACGTACTTCGTAACACGTACGTATTAATAATGTTTCTCAGGTATGCGTAATATTTTCTTTTTTATTGACAAATTTTACAAGCGTAAGCACTGACACCAAGTAAAGATGAGTTGGTTTTGAGAAAGGGGTTAAAATGAATCGTTCACCACAAAGACCAGAAAAAATACAGACTAACCAAATTTCTTGCGTATGCCTTGTAATTACGTTGACTTTGACGGCTTTCTCTTCTCCCGTAGTAGAGAACAAAGTACCCTAAATTGATAGGGAAGTTTTCTGAAACCCTTGTCAGGATCGTTCACGTGACTGCGATGGTTTGCTGCTCTCTAATAGTACCTAAATTGTTATACATTCTCTCTAAACACAGAAAATTGTTACTTTTCTTCACAAACGTTCAGTTATTCTGTTCAAGCATAGTGACTTCTTGTGTTGCCTTTTCTCTTAATTTCCTTCGGTGTTGTGTGATAATATCACAGTGCTGTTACATCAGGTCGGTCATTTCTTGTCTGTAGTCATACTGAAGTCATACTGTTACACATTTTGAACAGTTGTACTCACCTGAAATGCTTTTACTAGTATCCAATCAACTTTAGTGTTTGAAGTACCCCAAAATAGACTACGTCTTTATAACAGTGGTGTCTTTACTGAAAATACTGGTTTTTACAGACGTGGCAGAACGAAGAGTGCAAACAGGAGTGAGCGAATGCTGAGGGTTGCTATCGGATCTCTTTAGATATCAAGCAAGTGACAACGTCTTGTGATCATGTCACAAATTCTGATTGTGAGTGACATCCTGATGAAGTCAAACCATGATATTTTCGCTCGATGGTTTTTTGCATCACTCATGTTGATGCCACCGAGAGTATATCTGTTTGTTTGCTAAATAATTTGAGTCTTTTGCCTTAAATATTGTTTGAATACACAGTCAGCGCTTGTTGCGTCTTCAAGCTTTTTTTGTTTGTAATTTTTTGTGCTGTTCATTAAGAATGTACTAACAACGCAGGTGCTATCAAGCTTTTTGAAGCGTGTAATAGTACACAATCTCATAAAGTCAGTACTCAGGAAACAAAAAGCTGCCACACAACAATAGCAAAATATTAAAAATAAGAAATAGAACATGGTGAAATCCAGTACCCAGCTCCTCGCACAGTGGTACCTCAAGGGTTCCGGTTTATGCTTCAAGGTTGCTCTTATATTAGCACGGTGAAGGAAGAAGCTTGTATAACCTTTAATCACTTTTGGGGGATTGCTGCTATATGGACGCTTCGAGCGCATTTTTCTGTCATGGTTATGATGGACGCCAAGTCCAGGTCAATCATATGGTGCCACGTGTTTTATGTTCTACGTGCGCGTGAAAACTCGTGAGTGGGGCTGAAGAACGTGGCTCTGAGACGTATTAAACGAGCAGGATGTGTCCTTCACAGGAGAGATCCCCCCCCCCCAAAAAAAATGGCTGCGCAGCATCTACAGAATAGGCGTCTTGTGATTAGCCGAGCATGGATGCCCGTAGTAGCTCGTCCTGTATCTTCAGAAGGAATCAACAGATGGCACTTACCTTTGTGCATGTTGTGTTCTCCCTGCAAAGCTTGCGTTGAAACCACAGACACCGTGATTGGAGATCGATATGCTTCAGCGGCCTCGTTTGCTTACGCCAGCGTTTTCTTTGAGTTACCATATGTCTTATGCTGAAGGAAGAAAGGAATCACCTAACCTCTAATAACATTTTTACCTCTTACAATACTCCACCACGTTGTTTAAGCATCTACTCATGACTCGGGTATCTAAAATGCAGACACTCAATCGTGTTTGCAGCGATACTTGGAATGGTTACGCTAGCAACAACTGCCATCAAAGATTTCTTGATGTGACCCCTACTGAAACGTTCCGTAAGATGCGGAGACCTCAAGTACGGAATTATTGGAATATGGAAGTCGTATGATGCGGACTCCGCATCTTATGGAAAGACGTATCATGCGGAAATTACTGAAATCTGTGCATGTTACGTCTGAATCTAGTGCAAAGCAATATAATGTGTAAATTGAATAAACGTCCACATCTTGAGTACATGCAATTCTGTGTACAAATCACAATATTTCTTAAATGTGCATGATGAGGGATTGAATCATCGGCATCTTTCTAATTGTCGTGATGCGGAAGCAAAATTACCTTTTAAATAAAATACATTACAAAACTACTAAATTAACATGCTAGCGATCATAAATGGTGGTTACATTGCAACACATTAATGCAGTGTTCTATGCAAGACTTAAAGAACTTATAAAGTTATTATTATCAATAGAGAAGCATTAATATACACATCAACCTTGCCACAATCAATATAATTTTTTATTTGTCTGTATGCTCCAGCTGTGAATAGTGACATTGCAGTGTTGATCATACAAAAATGAGGTGACTGCACCGTAATTTCACGAGCTCCACCTAAGCCACAGGATGGTGGCACAAAACACAATGTAACAGCAATTTTAGAACGAAATGTTTAAACATAAATAATAATCATAGCACTGTGAAAGTGTGGCGCTGTGTTTATCTCATGAATGCCTTGTGGAGATCGGCGAAATGCTGCTTGAGGCTCCGGCACTACTGTAAATTTCGAAGGTCACTGCCATAGAACTTATGTGTCCTTCATAGGCACCAAGAAATGAAAATAATTGGCACAAATATTGTCAGAGAGACATGTTAGCACAATAGTTCACATGCACAAGAAATATAACACACAGAATGAAACTGAAAATGTAAGGCACACAATCCTTCATGTTATGCGTATGTGAATAATAGAAAGAATGAGTGTATAAATTAGTTCTGCCACATCAAAAAAACAGCATGCTTATCACAGTGAAAATAACTAGGTTGTCACGATTTTAACTGGTAGAGATAATCGATTAATATGCCCTTATGAAATTATGATTCAAATGCTTCCTGCACAGTAAAACTTTAGGAACTGCAAGCGAAAGCTCTCAATGTACATTTAATAGTGTGTGCATGTACATCTGCTGCCTTTGTACTTTACATTTTGTGCACAAAATTGGCATCTTGAACAATTTTGTTAGTTAAATCTATGCAACTTATGAAGGTTAAAATCACCATGAAAGCAAGCTGGACCAGGCAGGTGCCATTAAAAATCTGTGCAAGCCAGATAACTATAACCGAACTGCACACATATAGGGGAGCAAGAGTAACAGAAATTCGGCTGCTGACCCGCATGTCGCGGTATCAAACCCCGGCTCCATTTCCGATGGAGGCAGAAATGCTGTAGGCACGTGGGCTCAGATTTGGGTGTACGTTAAAGAACCCCAAGTGGTCGAAGTTTCCAGTGCCCTCCACTACGGCGTCTCTCATAATCATATAGTGGTTTTCGGACGTGAAACCCCACATATAAATCAAGAATAACAGAAATAATCTGCCAACAGAAAAGTTGCGTGCATGTGCTATCTGTAAGTGCTTACACCTTACTACATACAGCATGCTCATTCCATTTTAAATACCGATATTGTAAATAACTGCTCTATTAGGAATGTAAAAGGTAAGGTAGAACTGAACGACTCTAGAAAAAGTGACCCTAATATGACATCACGTTTTCTTATAACAAAATTGTCTAAGACTCTTAAATATCATTATGCAAGGAAAAAATCTTCAAAAGAACAATCAAGTTTGAAGTCATAATTTTTATTATGGCTCATATGACTATAACCAAGAAATCGACCTCAACAGGGCTAATGTTAGTTTTTAAGGCCTATGTTCAGTAGACAATGAACTATACCACAAAAAGCACAGCGTTCAGGCAAAGCACCACACAAAAAAAGAAAGCAGTCCTTTTTGTTATTACCTACAATGCCTTTAAAATGGTATTTTTACCTCTACTTTCCGCTTTTTATTTAGGTAACTGGTGTGAAACAAGTTAGCTGAAAATGCACTGTGCCTACAAAACCTGTTGGTTGAATCTGAATTTTTAAAAAATGGTGAAGCTTGCACTAAATTAGGCTCCACAAGCCTTAGAACAGCGAGACTACATGTTTCTTAGGACTATTTTGGTTACTTGTGTTCTGTTTCTGGGCCTAAGCATAAAGACAAGGGCTTAACTGAATTGCTGCTAACAAACAAATGCTTTCGAAATTGCCCGAGCGTCAAAGGATGCTCAGCCATTTGTTGTTTTTTGCACTAGGCTATTCTACACCAAACATACAAACCATACTGCCTGGCGACCATCGCAGATGTATAGTTTAAAAAATGATGGTAATTTACTCTTCTGAAAATAGTTATTTGCAGAAATATTTTGAAGAGAAAAAAGTAGTGGTCACGTGGGTACCTTCAGAATTTCGCAGAATGTCGTGCGGGTGTTATTTGTGAGAAAAATTTCAAAGTACCGCTTTTTCTTGCCATATCAAATTTGATCTACATATTAGGTAAAGGTGCTTCTTAAAGTATTTGAAGCCGAGTAACATTAGTGCAATTTTTCCGCTACATAGGCTTTGAAGAATTCAGCCAAACTGTTTATCGTTTGCATTTCTTGTATGGCAATACTGCATTTTGTATGAATATTTGAGCCACAAATACTCACTGCACAGAAGTTATATTTCACCAAAAAAAAATAATGTTAGGTCCAGATTACAAATATCACTACATAATCGTTTTTGTTCACATTAATATGCAATTTGAGCTGTGTGTTTGTCTAATTGAAAATTACTTTTATGTGTAAGTTGAAAGCAAATAAACAGTTCTTGTTACATGGCAAGTGTTATCATTACAATTTTTGTTTAAATGAGGAAAATGATTTTTGAAGCCTCCTATTGAGGGCCATGGGGACTTCGGAACGGAAGCTGTCGTATATCAAATGCAGAAAACAGCCATCATAAGAAAACTTCAAAAATTCATTTCTACTTTAAGACAAAGTGTAATCATATAACTTGCCATTTAAAGAGAGCTGCTTCCTTGCTTTTGATGTGGCGAAAAAATTGCACTAATATTACTGAGCTTCATGCACTACACACAATCACCTTTACTTAATACCTAGACCGAATTTGGTGTAGAAGACGCAGTATTTTTTAAACACTTTTTACTTTTTACAAACAACACCCAGACGACATCCTGGAAAGTCCAGAAGGCACCAACGTGGCCTAATAATTTGCTCTCTGCGATATACTTTAGCAATTTCGCTGTTTTCAGAAAAATACAGTAAACGAGCACAATATTTTTTTTCAAAACACATTTAGGACGGTTGCCAAAATGGCTGGGTTGTTTGATGCGTAATTGCCTCACTGCCAGCATTTATTCTTCCGAAGCTCAAGCTATCACCTCTCTGTTACTGCCTCCCTCACATACAATGCCTACATAGGAAAGAAAAAGAAAGGCAGGTCCGACAAAGTTCACAAGGCAAGATATTTTCATGTTGGATAAATTAATTACCATAAACAGCAGCAAAATAACATTCATTTTGAGTAGTCCAAGAGACAAGCTATATACCAGCATACTAAGAGCCAAGCACAAACTTTTCATTTGAACATGTGTGGTGATAGACTGGAAGCACTTATTGCACGACTGATCAGTCTGTAATTGACTGAATGAAGTACAATGCACTGTTCAATCCAACACCACATAGGCATCTTTGCTATAGCAAAGCCATGTGTCATTGATTCATGCACTAGATGGGACAATGCAAATGTTACAAAAAAGGTGAAAAAAGAAAACAAGGGAAAAAAGAAGAAAAGGGGGGATGCAAAGTAGGATCAGTGTAGCACTACTTTTACTTTGCGTTCCCCTTTTCTTCTTTTTTCTTCTTTTCTGTCATTTATCTTTTTTTTGCTTCCCTTACCCCCAACCTCCGACAGGAGAACACTTTGCATCATCAGCGCAGCCTAACTTGAAAAGAAGCAAGGGCTGCACTCTTCTGCGTTATAGGTTTTTTTTCAGACAAACATTTCCAACAGACACACACGCCTACACCAAAAGATGATGTCATTACTGACCCCATTTAAACTAACACGCCAAGGATGACAAGGTGACTTCTAAAAAATAGGTCCTCCTATCGCAACATCGGCCAGCCTGTCTGAAGCACTTCTACTGTTCACCCTGATTACCCTACTAGATGTTTCCATCTGTCGACTCACATCTTCATTTTGGATAACACTAAGACGAGCTTACATTAATGAATACGCACGAAAGTTTTGTGATGTATCATGTATCAGATTAACCAACTCTGTTAAAAAATTATTGATAGCTTGCTTCCAGGCTTTTTATACTGTAGCCTGAAACTTCGTAATGTCTTCTATGCACATGAACCAGATTGACAACGTAATGCACAACATGCTTAAGAATACTGCGAGGAACAAGATAACGACAAAACGACCAGCCACCCAAATTTTTCGCTGTACATGTTTATAAAATGTTCATGTACCCCAAACGAGGTGCTTATGATACAAGCCGAAAAAACCTACAAGTAGGGCCTTGGAGTCTTCTGGAAGTAGACGTGTTGCATTTTTTCTGTAGAGGGCTTTACACCCATAAGTGAGGAACAAAACTTCTGTATAATGAAGAATGTTGGCAGCTATCAGTTATAGAAAAACCTAATGCAGCTAATCTTCCCCGACACATCTGTACATTTAGAGAGGTGACGTAGCTTCTGTGATTGTGGCAGTAACTCCAACAGGATCAGTGCACAAATTGGCACTACTTGGCTGAACAAATGTCCAAACATGCCTGCCCGACTCCCTCTAGCCATCCTGGCTGAATCTGACACATGATTTTTTAACTGCTGGCTGGACAAAAACAAAACCACTGAAGCACTCACAATACACAGCGTGAAGTTCCTCTGGAGTGGTCAACTTCGTCTTCTGCGATAAAAGAGCAGCACAGTGTATTGATAAGACACTCCTTGCAATGGTTTTCAATGCCACACAGTGACCTTGCTGTTCCTGTCGAAGAGAGCTTCGGGAGCTTGGAGGGTGCTTGCTCTTTTCTGGGGGCTGCTGCCGCTCCTCGTTGTCTGCTCAAGGTCAACCTGCACAAAGTTGTAGACGAGGCTTTAGGAGTTGTATATAATGATATACAAATTTTCGCTGAACACATATTTCCTCGTGGCACACTGAGGAATTTCTTATAAAACTTAAGGCCTCGCATATGCAAACATTTACAATCGATCCAAAGATGCACTCGACTCTAAAGGAGCAAGTTTGTTATGTAGTGTATATAAAGAAAGGTAATTCAGCACAACCACAACTACAGTTCCACACGAAAACGACATTTTACACGATCCTGTTTATTTACATGGTCCATTTTATTTTATTTACACGGTCCATTTTACACGGTCCTGTTTTACACGATCTGGTCTGCATGAACTCTTGAACCGGGCACCATATAGGTTGAAAGACACACACAGAGTTTGAGACAAACCTAGTTTCCCGTGGAGCATCCTCTCGCACTATAACAACACATCTAAATCTAGTTAGTTGGTCAGAACGAGGTGAAAACAGCTAGCACTTGAAAAGCACGGGCAGAAGGAATGACGCCTGCACCCTGTGCTCCCTGTACATTCTCGTTGAGGGTGCAGTTTTCACCTTATCCTTATGCAATTTCGCATTTATAACATTGTTCGCTGCATAATCTTTGTGGCATTAAAGTGTGTGATACCGTCATGTGTATCCAATGTAATTTATAAAAATGGAATACAAGATAGCTTGATTCAAAAATAACAAAGTGCATCCAGCGCCATGTCCTGTAGCCATTCTTTAGGCAAGTGGCAGAATGATTTATTCTTCAAAACATATCCTACTTGTAACCACTACAAGAGCTAACTCATACACTGGCACATTCTGTTTGCCTCTTCAGATTAAAAGGTACCTTTTTTACACAAGAAAATCTTCAAGAAGAATAAAAGTGTTGTAATTGTGAAGAAAGAAAAGTAGAAGAAAAAAAAGATAACCTGCCCTGTACAGGGACCGAGCCTGCGAACTTCGAATAACATGTCCGATGCTCTATCAACTGAGCTACCATAGCGGCTATCCCTCTTCCATTTTGTGCGGTATATATGTGCATTTATACACGGAAGAGTCAGTCAGCGCTGCCTGTTACCATTATGGCGAGTGTGGGACACCTTTTTTTGCCTACTGGCAATCACATTACGATTGCAATTACGTTACGATTACTTCCAATATCCCTATACTTCTTTGGCAGCATTATGCATCTGTCAGTTCTCAGAAAATCTGCTAGTCACAGGAGGAAGCAATAGTTTGCCCTCCCACCTAAATGCATGTACTTGAACACATGCACAACTGATCAAAAAAAAACAAAACAAGTCACACACCGCTAAGATTACTGAGATTCACTGTTTCAGATTCATGAGTAAAGGAAAGAACTATAAATTTAAGGGTTTGTTGTCTTTGTTGAACACATTATGATGAGAACTAGCAGAAAATGATGCCAAACAAACTATAGGGGAAGTTATCAAAAGTAACTTTAACAAAATTGTGAAAATAAAAGTGAACAAAAACGTAACTTGGAAACGTTTTTTGACATTTGAATTGACATTACTTTTTATAACATCCCTTTATTTTACTGGGTAATGTTGTCGGGTAATTCTCATTATTAGAGTGGTGAGTAGGCTGACAAATAAACTATATGGCATTGATACTTCTTTTGAACACCTAAAAGTTTGAGGACCTTAAAAGAGTGGAAGCTACTTTGAGTAGACCAGAATATTTAGTTGGAGCGAAAAAAACGTACCTATTTTGAGACATAAAAATGTATGCTGCCAGTAATGTGAAGTACCATTACTTTTGTCACACTATGCACTGTAGCAGGTGTAGTTACAGTGGTGATAGTGAAGTATTAATCAAGCACGCCACCAACTGCATTCACATCAATGGTCGCGTATTTTAAAAATAAACCTGCTGTATAGTAAAAAAAATGTAGAGCATTTATGATTTTATCCAAATCAAGTTAAACCGACTGGGTAAGCGAACCACTTGTATAAAATCAAAAGGCATAAAGTGATTCATGTATTATAACTATGTGAACAATTTTAGCAACGCAGGCCAAAGTGACAACAGTTCTATTAAAAACCCCTCTCATTATAACATGCATAAAAAGCACCACATCAGAATATTTTATAGTGCATGTAATATCGAGACTACTAGACTGTCTATTGACCGTTTAGAAGAAGGGTATCTCCTTCACGTTCAAGGGGCAACCACTTAGCCTTTTCCTGAGCTTTTCTGTGAATATTTCCTGAATTTCGGATATCATTAGGATTGATTTAGAGTGAACAGATTTTGCTTACGCATTGAAACCTAGTTCTGTATGTAACTGCAATTATGGGTGCCAAACCATCTCCAATTAATTTTTTACATTTACCTTATTTTTTTCTTCAGCAGCACAACTAGCTATGGGTGCCCAAGGAGTAGCTAGAAACAATACCTTTACCTCTTTGAGCCTTTTGGAAGTGTTCAGCTTCTCAGTGTTCACCTTACAACATTTTTTTAAATACGTGTTTGTGTGCCCACTGCTCTTGCTCCTTGTACAGTGAGGAGCAGCACATGGCAAGAAGAGACAAGAAAGAAGCATAGCGAAAAAAAGCGAAATAAGCGAGGACCTATTTTGTATCGTACAATGTGTGTAACATTACTATTGCGATAACATAAAGACAAATTATCACGGCTATGCATCCATTGTAGAGTCATACACAGCTGCAACTCCACGACTAAATTTCAACCTTGTGTTGGTCTAGGATCCCTTTACAGTGGCAAGCTAATGATATCTGCATTTGTTTGGCACATATTAAGATGCAGTGAAATGCGATATGGTAATCTCATTTAGAATGCACGTCATGTGGCTTCATTGTATATGTGGCCACAAGTAACTCTGGTTGCAAAGCAATATGGCAGAGGCTAAACAGACGTCACCGCCCACTCCAATCTGAACTTGCCTTTGCTACTTGCCCATTATCATCCCAGCAAAAAATGAATAATTGAATCTGCTACAGATATGTGCTAGCTTATGCTAAGGACCAAGTATGAAGAGTGTTTTGTCATCATTGAGATCAGTTATTCGTTCAAGAACACTTGCTGTCAAACACAAATACATTGCTGTCGAAGCATCAAGACTCAAATATAAAGCAAAAAGAAGTGTCTCTTTAAAAATTACAGGCCACAAGGCAAGATAAATATTTGATATACTTGGGACGTAAGGCACGCACAAGAGGTGCTGCCATATTATACTTTTCCTTGTGTTGAAACCTGCTTGCTTTACTCACCCAACACATCTGTAAAGATGCCGTGAAAACACCAAGGAGCTGATGCAGCAAGGTTGAACACATGTCCAGGGATTCCACCATTCCTAAGCAGCCCTACAGCCTCCACAGTCCTGCAACCATTTGTAAGATAAATATAGTTCTGCCCAAAGTTCTTGGTTTACAGACACACATGCAAGACGCATAACCACTCTATAAGAAGTTTGCATGATAATGCGCTGGGTAGCAAAACGGATGCCAATATCAAGTATCCCGGCCTGCCGCTTCTTTCTTTCCGTTCTTAATTAATCAATCCATGGTTAATAAATGTTCCCCCAATGTGAAGTGTACTGGCAGTCCGGTGAAGAATTGCAATGTATTTCGAACACAGTCCGATTCATGGCAAGTAAGCATGCAATAGCGTTTTGTCAGCTCTTCGAGAAAAGAGCATGAAGTTTAGCTAAAACCCATGTTTTTTATAAACACCAATCAATTTGATATAAAAGTTGTGAGCATTATGTAAAGGAACACGGATTCATGTTTAATCAATAATTTCTTATAATGTACTTATATGAATGCAACTAACTGAATTTGAAACGATAATTTTTGCTCGAGAATTTAGAGTTATGAACACTATCGCACTTGCCAGCTGCATCTTGTCCAAAACAGCGGCAAGATAGGCTAGTTTCTGTAGGTGAGCTGTAATGAGCAGTGCAAAGTAACAACAAGATACACCAGTAACAACAGTATGGGGCAAGCCCAGACTGCGAACTGTATAATTTATTACACATAAGTTCGCCTGAATATCAGTCAGACAACTTGTGCAAA
The DNA here is from genome assembly GCA_013436015.1 of Rhipicephalus annulatus. Classification (NCBI taxonomy): domain Eukaryota; kingdom Metazoa; phylum Arthropoda; class Arachnida; order Ixodida; family Ixodidae; genus Rhipicephalus; species Rhipicephalus annulatus. The sequence continues at coordinate 412,931 of WOVY01011099.1, read as the reverse complement.
TGAAGGTCCAGTTGGGCATGAACAAGTTACGAAATCAACAATGCCTGCTTTCACTAACAGGACCCTCATTCACATAAAGTATGCAGCGATAGGCCCCTACCAGGTACGTCACAGCATGATGTCACTGGCACATGTAAAAGGTGTGGCTGGAAAAACACTCCCGCTGGTGGTTCAGCCCGGTACAGTCGTGCGGTGTTTGGCGCGAGTTTTAATTTTTCAAAGCTTACACTTCACGTTAAAATGTCGACATTAGCTGTAGTATGTGTCAGCAAACATCCAGCTGTGTGGTAAACTGTGTGCTAAAATATTTTCCACGCTGTCTGTTTATCTTGAAGAAGTGAACACACGTGGTGGCCTGTGCGAGCAACAGCGGCATAGTCTTCAAAAATGTGCACTGTTGATTGCGGCATGTAGTGTGCATTGAAAGGTATTGAGAATATCGGTTCAACTGAGAATGCTGTGTGTGGTGTGTGCAGTGTCAATAACAATGTGTCTTGTTTGCGAAGACGTTAGCACTCATGGCAGGGACCGGTCGATGAAAAAACTTGATTGGACATTTTAGTCAAGGTAAATATGCACTTGACGCGACCATCTGCGAGTGGGTACATTTCGGTGTTTGCGCTGTGTGTAGAAAAAAATCGCATGGTCACCGGGCTGGAAGATATCATTTGCTGAAGCTGCATGTATGAATCGCCCCGACGAGTACACAAGCCCAATAAAGGTATAACTCGTTTTATCGAAGGCCTCATATGTCTTCATGTAATAAGCAGAGATTCTTGTTTCACATATACTCAGTACCTTTACCGCTCGATATTCATGAAGTGGCAATGCAAACAACAAGTTTGTGTGTTAGGTCCTAAGGGAGCAATGTAAATATGCAAATAAGCTGTAGGCGTCAGATGCAGCGATGTAACTGCGTAAAAGATTACGTATTTATTAGGCTACAGGTTTAGAATCGCATACATCTCAGTGGTCTATCAGGAATGTCACAAACAACTTCCTTGCCAACCGGCCCTTGCACGGAGGGAGGGAATGGCTGGCACGGTGCTCGAAGTGACGTCACACTATTTGCAAACATAGAGAGGTTTCTTACTTAGGCAACATTTTGCACAATATATTTTTTAGATGCAAGACTGCACTCATCCACATTCATCATACTGATGTCTTTTGTTGTTACTTTGTGCTGTGAGTTACTAGGCATTTAGTCACCATGATCTTTAAAAGCTAATTTCAGTGTTCTCTCTCATATTGCTGGCAACTGTGTTGTTGCATAAATTGGGCAAAAAAGCAACACAGAAAGGCTGTCTCAATAAATACACCAACATGGGTATTCTCCTGCAAACAAAAGTCGGCACTGGTCCTGTCATTACCCGTCTTCCTTCTCTCTTTGCCTTGTTTGTGCTGAAACAGCCAAACACCTTATGAGTTAGCTGAGAAATATTAACGCATCAAAACTATAAGTGCATGCATCAGCAACTACACAACAGCGTGATAACCGCACCCCTGCCACACAGCAGCGAAACATATTTTGAACATGCTGGCAGTGTATTATTTTATAAAAAGCAACTCTGGCAGATTACAAAATCTCACATTGTGCATGCAAGTTTTCTTCAAAGTGAGGCGTACAATGTAGGTGCTGGCCGGTACATTATTAGTTACAAGCAAAGGCGTCTTGCAGGTACACATGCAGATTGCACGAACACCTCTCTCTCTCTACACTAGGCACACACATTATATCTTTCAACAAGTACACGCCACTGTTTAGGGGCATAATAACGCTCTACCGTGAACGTATGCTAATCAACCCACTTAGGCGGTTGGCTAGGTGAATCGAGCCAAGTTACAAATTGTATCGCCCGCGAACGTAAACAAAATGCTGCTTTGCATCAAATGGCACTGCAGGCTTCGTTCAATCAACAACGTAGCAAGCGCCGTGTGCGTCTTCCTCACTACATTGCACATATGAAAAAATCGATCACCATACACATGCATGTTGCCGCAGTTGTCTCGAATTAGCTCCAGTGAGGCCGCGCCGATGCGCCATGGCTCTGCTGACGTTAGCGTTGTAAAGCGAATCGGCAACCGCACTCGCAAAGGCGCGTAAGGTTGCCGTTTCACGACGCCTCGTTCGAGTGCAGCAACACACAGTTGCACTGAGTGGCATACTTGGTCTACATAAAAAAGTGTCCCCCTTATTTTTAGTTTTTTTCACACTGTCCTGAGGGAAGCGACCACAGGTGTCAGCCGTCACCTCAGGGTCCTTCGAGCGCCCGCCCAACCCGCCGATTCCTTGGACGACTCGCACTTGATCCGCACTCGAACAACCGCGGGAATAGGGCGCAATCTTAGTACATCACACGAACGAGGAACGACGCTTCCTTGCGTAAATTTAACATTTCGTGCTCTCGTGTGTAGCAGCGTGAACACATGAGACACGCACCGAAACGGCATGCCCACGAAAACAAAGAAGACAAACAACATGTGGCTTTAGCTGTGAATGAATTTGACTTGAATATCTGCGTGAGAAAAATAAAAAAAACATCTGTCGGTGCTATAAATTGAAAAAAATGTATGTTATCTGGCAAAATAACTTTAAAAGTGATAAACGGTTATTCAAAAAACAAGTTACAACTTATGAATATTTTCGCAGGTCATTGTTTTGTTTTTGCTCTAGCAGACGACAGCCTCCTACTGCTTCTACGACAGACGTAGTGCGGTTTCACGTTCAGTGCGTGTCGCCAACGCAAAGCTCTACAGCAGTGATATCAGGGTTATCAATTCTCAATGAATCATAGGATGGCTACAAAGCAGTAACATTTTGACATAGTGCAGTACGCAATCTTTCATGGTATCACATTTCTTTGCTCTGAAGCAAATCGAAGCAAGCCGGCCTGCGCAATCAGCTGATGTCGCCGCTACGCGAGGCTTGGGCGTGCGCAATAGCGTCGCGCCCCGCGCTCGATTAGTCATCAAGCGATAGAGCTACTAAGTGGAATACAGCTAGATGCAGGGATTAATGGCGTATCACTCTAATTCCCTGTGGTGGCCGACTCAATCGCAAGATAGCCCCGGGAAACAACCTTCAACTGCTCAAGCTTGTGTGTGGGTGTAAAAATACTTGTTTTCATCCGCGGCGGGGCAGCAATCTATAGTTGAAAGACATGGGAAAAGCATGTGACGTATATACAATCACAAAACATATGCACACAACAATAGATACGATCGCATATCGTACATAAATATGCCAACACATAGCGTGTAAAAAGAAAATTTATATACATAACTTAAACTTACGTGCACCCTTCAGCGCGATTAGCTTAGATAGCATTTTATGAACGTTTGTAGCTATGGACCGACCTTTTATTTCACACGTTTGGTGTAGACCAACGATATCTTTTATTACTGAGTGAAGTCTGGCCGCCAGAATTTTCATTATTATTTTGTAGTCTACGTTTGTCAGTGCGATTGGCCTGTACGCTGTGACGTGCCTGAGCTTTTCAACCTCGTCTGTTTTCGGAATCAGAACCGTACGCGATTCACCAAAGGATGGTGGTAATTTCTTTTCCTCATATGCCTCCTTAAAAACGCCCGCAAGTATTAAAGACAATTCGCTTATAAAACATTTGTACCACTTGGCACAAAGGCCATCTGGTCCTGGAGATTTTTCAGGATTTAACTTATCAATCGCCCGTTCAACTTCAGATGCAGATATAGATAATTCCAAAGCGTTTTTCACTTCCTCACTCACTTGCGGCATGCGTCCTAAATATTCGTCTTTAAATCTTTCTAGGTTTGCCTGTCTACACGCAAAAAGGTTTTCAAAATGACTTGAAAATACGGATAAAATGCTGTCCGTATCAGTTACTTCGTGACCATCCTCTATTTTTTCGATATGATTCCGTCGAGCGTTCGTTTTCTCCACCCCTAACGCTCTTTTGGTTGGCGTCTCTCCAGCCCCTAAAGCCTCAGCTCTAGCACGGACGAGTGCACCGCGGTAGCGTTCCTCGTCATGCAGTGCAAGTTTCTGCTTAATATTGCGTATGTCAATTTTATATTCTCCCGGTTGTTTGCACTCCAAGTCTATTAGTCTTTCCAAAGTCTTTCGGAGTTCTTTCTCTTTCTTTTTTCTTTCATAACTCAATGCGCAAGAACGATCAATAGCTTTTATTTTTATTCGCTGCTTGAACTCTACCCATTGTTCTGCAAGCTTATCTCCATCATCCATTTTTATTTCATTGATGCAGTTCATAACCTGATCTAAGAAATATTCGTCAGTGATCAAAGTGGAATTCATCTTCCACAGCTCCCATGAGAACGTTCCACCTTGTGTTTTCTCTCCCATATCACATTTAACTAAACAATAATCGCTAAAGTGTATTGGGTAAACAGCATATGTCTTGCAGTGGGCTATTAATTCAGGCGACACGTAAATGCGATCAAGGCGCGCATGGCTATTCCCCTGAAAATGTGTGAAACGCACCTCCCGCGTTCCCTCCATACAGCTGCCCACGTCTTCTAACTCGAATTGAGTAACTACGTCCGCTAGCGTCCTACTACTTTTATCGTAATTGGCGCGTCCATTTGCTCGATCTCGCCCATTGAGGACGCAGTTAAAATCACCAAGTAATACAGATTTCCTTTCCAAAGTGAAGTGCTGCTTTAGGCTTGAAAAAAAAGTGATCGCTCCTCACAAATGGTTGGTGCATAAATACACACTATACGCCACTGACATTCATTGAATACAAAATCACAGGAAACCAATCTACCAGACGGGCAAGCGAAGATATCTTGCACTACCAGACCCGATAACTTCTTAATGAACAAAACGCAGCCTGCAGACGGGCCTATTGCTTGACTTACAATTGCGTGGTAACGCGCCGTAAACCTCAGCACCATGCCCCAGGTCTCCTCTTCACCGTCTACTTTTGTTTCTTGTACAGCTAGTACATCCAGATCATGATCCACAAGTAGCCTGTAGACTTGGCTCTGTTTCCGCTTGGCGGCAAGACCTCGAGCATTTAACGTTGCCACTCTAAGTTTCGGTGCAACGGCCATGTCTACACAGTGAAGAAGTTAGCCCGGGGCATGGTGCTTACCTTCGGTGTCTAGCATAGAGCTAGACATCTTCGGAGCCTCCAGGTGGACCCGTGCCACTGGAGGACAAAGGTGGCCAGTGTTTGTCCGATATCGGGTTTGGACGCAGCCTTGTGCTGCTGCGTCTGAACGAAGTCGCCTTCGCAGGTGGCCCCTCTTCTTGCTTTTCGCTGGACGCCTCACGCCGTCCTGCAGACTGCTCGCGGGGTCTTTTGCTTGGCGCCCCACCACTGATACTCTCGCACGACACTGGAAGTTCGGTTAATTCCACCGGCTCAGGCTCCTTCGATGAGGTGCTTGTGAAGCCTTCTTCGGTTTGGCCGGCTGGCTCTTGAGTAACCACCTCCCCAGATGCTATGTCTGCTTTGGCTGTTGGTTCATCACCACCAGTCGGTGTAACTATACCTGTTGAAGCTTCAGGGTTCACCGCGTCGCCTGCGCCTTTCGCCGCGTCTTCAGCCTCGGTCACGTCCATCACCAACTATGCTGTGTCGTCACCTTTGGCTGATCCGATAGCCGATGCGTACGTGCGCATGCAGGCATCTTCGCTGTGGCCGAACCGCTGACAACGCGAGCATCGGGGTACCTTACACTCTCTTCTAACATGGCCGGTACCTTGGCAGCGCAGACACTGCATTGGCCGACTAGGTGCAACCACAAGTGCCAGTTCACCAGCCACCCTGATTTGATGGGGGAGATCTTCAACCTTCACGCCACACTTGAGCTTAAGAAGCACAGTCCGTGTGGTTGAACCCTTGTCGCTGACACCCTGAACACGCCAGTGCTCCCTTGTGACTTGTACGACCTTCCCAAAAGCCGCCAACGCCGTTCGCACGTCTTCATCGTTGACGCCGTACAGCAGCCAATGAAGACGCAGCCGCACCTGCTGATCCTGGGGGTCTACGATGATGCAGCGTCGGCCCTTCACTTTCAGCTCCTTCACATTCAGCAAGCGTTTCGTAGCGTCCGCGTTGTTCATGGTGACTGCCCAGACATGATTTATCTGGCAGGCCCCCAGTGCCAACACCTCCGGCAGCAGTCCTGTAGGTCCGAGCGCTTCTCGGAAATTTTCGACTCGATACGGTCTGCCGCGCACATCACCGTGTAAAAACACGGTGTTTTGCGCGACGCGTCCCTTGGGCAGTGGTGGCAAAAGAATCTCATATCCTGCGTCTTGGTCTTCGGTCATCCTGTTACCATGGCTAGTATGTGCCGCAAACGCGGCTCCTACGGAGCACATGATTCTTGCGTCCGACGCGCGTGAGTGCCGACGAAAGGTCGGTCCATAGTTACAAACGTTCATAAAATGCAATCCGTGCTCGATTGTGTTGACACCTGTCATGCTCGTGTGGCCATACTCCAGCTGGATCTGGAGAAAGCGTTTGATTGCGTTTCCCACGCTCTTTTGTTTGCAGTAGTGAAGCACATTAATGTTGGTAAGACAATTATTGACGGAGTAGCCGTGGCATATCGGAACGGTAGTACGAGACTAATTATCAACAAGACATTGGGCCCCCCCATAAGAATCGAGCACTCAGTGCGTCAAGGTTGCCCTGTTAGTCCGCTTTTGTTTTGCTTGTATATTGAAACTTTATGTAAGTCAATATTGATTGATTGATATGTTGGGTTTAACGTCTTAAAACCACCATATGATTATGAGAGACGCCGTAGTGAAGGGCTCCGGAAATTTCGACCACCTGGGGTTCTTTACCGTGCACCCAAATCTGAGTACACGGCCCTACAACATTTCCGCCTCCATCGGAAATGCAGCCGCCGCAGCCGGGATTCGAACCCGCGCCCTGCGGGTCAGCAGCCGAGTACCTTAGCCACTAGACCACCGCGGCGGGGCGTCAGTCGATATTGCATTATGACATCATGAGTGGATTTAGAGTACAATCATCTGAGGTCAAATTACGCACATACGCTGATGATGTTGCGTTTTGTAGCACTTCCTATGACGGTATTGAAGAATCAATCAGACTTTCTAAATCTTTCGCCGAAGTTACAGAAAGCCATATAAACTGAAGTAAATGCTTCGGCTTCTGGCATGGATATTGGCCTTCAACACCAGAATTTTTTGCAGCCATTAAATGAACAAGAACCCCAGTTAAATATCTCGGAGTACCACTCGAGTCATACAAAAGTACTGATGAATTTTGGACACAGCAAACGAAAGAAATTAAAGAGAAAGCGAATAAGTGGAATGCAACCTATCTGTCCAAGTTTTCTAGGGCTACTGCATGCAACTGGTTTTTTGTGTCTAAGCTGTGGTATGCGATGCAAGTGCTGTACTGTTCCCGGGTCAATGTGCAAAAATTACATCGGGTGTTTGCAGTATTTGTGTGGGGTTCTAACTGCGAAAGGTGCAGTCGCACGAATTTGTTCAGATGGGTGAAGTGTGGAGGCCTTGGGCTAGGACATCTGTTTATCAAGCAGTTAGTAAATAGGTTTTTTTTTTCGCGAGGCAAGAGATCCTTTCCTATTAACAGTGTGTCAAACAAAACTGAGTATACTGTTGCCCGAGTTTGTTGTGAGCACTCATGTTACCACAGCGGCTGTGCAAGGATACATGAAGGAAGTTGTGGCCAGCGTGCGGTTTTTGTGTGTTCGGTTTTCAACTGGCTACCTGTGGTCTGTTGGAAAGAAAAAACTGTACAAAGATTTATGTGACACGATGCTCCCCATCTCACTGTACAGAGCGCTATATAGAGCACGCAAGGGTCATAATGTACTTAAACGAGTTAAAAAAAATGCCAGCAGCTCCAAGTGCGAAAACGTTCTTTTTCAAATTGCACACTGGAACACTTCCTGTAAGAACCTTCCTAGAGGAGCGGGGGTTTTATATGCCTTGGGCATCTCACTGTCTAATCTGTAAGAAACCGGAAACTATTGACCATGTTTTTCTGCACTGTTGGGAAGGAGTTTATTTTTGGGACGTATTACAAAGGACAATCAAAAAAGAGTTTCCGTTAGACCCTCAGGGGATCAGGTATTTGGCAATAGAGAATGAGGATGGATTACCTTTCGATTTTATCATGATGACTGCCTTGCACAGTATATGGCGCTCTAGAATGGCTGGATTTCATTTTGACCCAGACAGAAGACCAGCAAGAGAGCATTTCAAAGAAAGCATCTCAAGATTACTCGAGGTAGTAAGAACAGACGAATGTGTACCTTCATGGGTAGAAAGGGTAGAAGCCCTACTGACCATGAAGGATTTCTAGGACGTGATGTGTTATAGTAATGCTTGACGGGATTAGCTATTTTTAAGTTTATTGTATTGTTCGTTGTGGATTGTTATATATTTATCTTAGCAACCCTTTTGTGATGTTGAACCGGAAATAAAGAAAAAAACGTATTAGCTTAGCAAGCTAACGCACTCAGTTCACGTACGCGAGCACAACTGAGTGGCGCAGGTTCGAGTCCCGCCAAATCTAATTTTTTCGTTGTTTTATTCAACGTTTTTATTGTACTGCTATCTTTTCTAATGCCTTAGGTTCTAAAACAAAATAAAAGCAATATTGCGTTTAAGTACGTATGTGGGACTGTGTTTTGTGCAACAGTTATTAGTATTTTTATTTTCATTATTATCTTTTATTTATTTCATATTATAAGAAAATTAAGGACTAAGGGGGACATTGGGTCTGCTTGATTGTGAAGGGACTCGAGAAGTGAGAAAACTCAAACCAAAAAATTATTTGAGAAAAAACTGAGCATTTCACAGCCAGACCAGATTCTTCAAGGGTAGGCCCTAGGTATGCGCGAGACTTGCTATATGACTCATCTCAAGCTGTGGCAGTTGAGGGAAGGCAATATCACCGAGAAGCAGTTTCAAAATATATTTTGGTTGATGTTTTTTGATTCCTCCAAAATAAGGGCTGCACAATTGTGATCGAGCCAAACCAAGAATTGCGGGCAGGAAGTCATGAGACAGAAAATGAATAATGTTGATTGTTTGAAAATTGCCCTTAATAAAAGGAAGAGTTATTGAGTGCTACGTAGCTTAACTCGCAGTAGGAATTTTATATATACATATAGATAGTTTAAAATGGACAATGTTGCACACACAGACATTGGTTAAATTTCTTTGCAGCACAGTTGAAGCATTTATGTAGAACTGAAGCATCAAGAGAAGCTCATGTGTCCTCACTTTATTGCGCTTTACATAGCTTGTATGCGTCCATGCAGCCATAATATGATATATGTTAAAGCATTTGTTTAACCTATAATCTTCTTATTCATTAAAGTTGGCCCATAAGTTGTGTCTTATGTAGCACTACAATGGAAGTGTAATCTGCATGGTGGTCTGAAACAATGGTTTTGAAAATCTCAAAACGACCCAGCTCTATACACGACCATCCGAGCATCAATCATAAGCACCATTATGTGTCCGTACATATCAGTTGTGCTCTCATACTTAATTATTTTTCTGACCACTCCCTCTGCCCCTACCTCGTTTCTGTCGTGAAGCTGTGGCAAGTTGTGTATAGCTTTATTTATATTGTAGGAGCACATACTATCAATAAAAATTATTTTTAGGCTACATGCAATTAGTTTTCATAGATTTTCATTTCTTTTGTCCGTGCTCAGGAGAGCTAAGCTCATGGTCGATATTTTAAAATGACATTTCTCTTTGCCAATGTTAATGAGAACAGTTTCATTAATATTGACAAGTTCGTTCACATTGAATTTAGTTCTCATTATTATTGTTTCTACCAAAAAACGAGCCCTTGAAGTTATCCTTTTTGCTTGATTTGTTTTCGTGCGACAGCATGCAAGTAAAATGACAGGTATTTTCATTCCTTGTGAATGACACATTTTCCGTTTGACAGACTTTAGCACCTGGTCATCTGCAGAAGATGTATTCATTCTTGAAAAGGGCGAACAGCGGTGACTGACAACACAGACTAGCCTACGTTATTCTTTTGTACTATATATGTCACTCTGCATTCATTTATAACTTTATAGAGCTCGGATTTTCTGCTGAAAATGTGACAACAACTGTAGAGTTTCCACATTTTTGCAACAATCCACATGCCTTTCATACACTATTGCACATTTTTGTTAGCACCTTACAAAATCTGTATATTTCCGGAAGACCTTACATTCTGCGTTTTCCTTATGAAAGCTTCTGTACACTCCATACACTTTCCTTACCTTCCATATCTTCCATAATGAACTCTCCGTATGCTCCATAAGTTTCCTTACCTTTCCATATTTTCCATAAAACTCACTCCATCCACGCCATAAAACTTCCTTATCCTTCCATATACTCCATAAAAAGCCTTCCGTATACGCCATACAATTTCCTTATCCTTCCATATACTCCATGAGAAGCTTTCCGTAAATGCCATACAACTTCCGTATATTTCCATAAAACTCCATATTGTTTTCCGTATGTAGCATAAGGAAAATGTTACGGAGTCCATATATTTTCCGTAAGATTTCATACGGAACATTTCAGTAGGGACGGTATGTATAGTCTCGGTTGAGGGTGGTGTGGCGCTTACCAATTCATTGGGCAATCTTATCACCAATTGATGCATGTGAGATAACTGCAACTGTGTAGATATTATTGATAAAATTTTGTGCCACTGTTCGCAATTCGAACAGGATCGCATACTTCACCTTCAGTGGAAACTTGATGATCGGCCCTTAACTTAATTAAAGACTGTGAGAGCCTGGCTTCGCAGCACATCCACCCAGAAATCTGCGCAAGCCATTCTGAATTAGTTTAAGGCAACAGCATTGAGAAACCACCTGGTTTGATTGATTGATAACTGGAGTTTAACTAACGTCCCGAAATTCGCATATGATTATGAGTGATGCCGTAGTGGAGAGCTCTGGAAATTGCGACCTGAAAAACCACCTGTGAAACCCCATTCTGTGTGTATTGCTAAGCCTTCTCTCTCTCTATCATACTACTCCCTTTAAAAAAAGCGAAAGCTGTTTTATATCACAACAAGGGTCGCGTGTGCCGTAGTTGGCCATCACGGCTTGTATTCGTATCCACTATGACAAAGATAAGAAAAAAGAAGTGTAACAAAAACACCAGACACAACGGGGTTTGAACCCCGGTACCTTACGTGCCATCCCAGTATTACATCACTGAACAATACCGGCCCTTCAACACCGTTGTAATCTGGCCATCGGCAGACTTGATGTCGTGAAAGAAATACGTTATTTGAGAAATAAAGCGTTTTCGAACAGCAACGATCATCCAGGCATCACACAATGAGTATTGTGTAACCAGCAGGTTGTAGAATGCTCCAACCCATTACAAAAGCTTCAGGCATAAATCTTCATCATCGTAAGTCGTAGCATAAAAAAGCGCTTCAGATTTCTTGTGTGTAGTGCTTACCACACTTTTCCGTAGAATGACGAAGAATGGCCAAGTGAATGCCTCTTTACTGCACGGAAATTATTATGAGTAATGGCGCAGTCTGTAACTTGTAAGTGTTCTTGTAGCAGCTGCCCAAAACACTTAAAAAAAGCTCCGAAAAGCTGCTTTTCCAGCTGTCGCTGTGACCAGATGTGCGGTGATCACAAGATGCGCAGGGTAGCAAGCTGGACGTAGTCTAGATAGCCTCCCTACTTTTCCTACATTCCTTATTTCTCTGACACTTTCTTGTCATATTCATTGCTTTGTGCTTGCCCTGAAGGTTTTACTATTTATCAGTGCTTTAAAAAATCAAGGTCACCTTCTACTGTATTGAACTATTTTCTCCAGCTTTATCATAAGATGTCAAAATTATTTGATACTTCCAATAATTTTACCTTTGTTCACACTATGTAAAAAGAAAATATTTGAAAAAGAGGATGGTTGCATGGCTCTTTGACAGACTATTCTCATTTGTAGGTGCATGTTTCACATGATGAAGGAAGCAGCGGAAGAGGACGAATCAAAGCATGATAGCAGTCAGAACTGCACAATCCTCCGGCACCTCTACAATCAGCAGAAAATGGACTTCAAGGAAATGTTCACTTTCCTCCACGATTTTGTTGTCGGCGGAACGGATACAGTAAGTCATTTTATTGTTAGTTATTTTTCTTCTTTTGGCTAGTTATGAAATATTCATTTTTGTAAACGCTTTTTTTACGTCGTGAATGAGCTCATGCAATCATTAAATAATGCGTATTCTCGCAATGGCTATTCAGTGAGTATTTTACAACTACAACGTTTCCTTCAAGAAAGAGTTTCACAAGACACTTACTCAGGACAACGCCTGCTCTATTTTATGAAGATGCACCCAATTTCAGCTGTTCAGCTCACTCTTCAAATTTTCGTTCACTTGTGTACAGATCCATGGGGCGGCGTCTTGCATTCCCCGTGTTCAAAATAGTGGCAGTCACACTGGCTCGGTGAAATATACGGTGCTTTGAGATAGCGTGTGACTGTTGGTGGCGGTATGCGGGCAACCAATGAGGAAGCATCACTGCAACGCTTTTGCATGCGCTGCTTTGTGACGCGGCGGCGGCATTTTTTCGAGCGAGAAAGAAGCAGCATGAAGGAGCGAATCTGACAGGCATGTGACATTGGTGTGGGAAACACTTCTATCGCATTGTCGGAGAAAAGCGCTCAGACGCACGTGCGACGCGAACAGCGCGACCCCTCATATAGCGCCGCATCACGGCCACTCACTGAATTAGGGCGGACCAACAGCTCCCGTGGAGAGACGCGCGTTTGCGCCGGCATTGAAATAAAAGAGGCGTTCGTCAGGATTAGTGAAGATCAGCATTTCCCAATGCAGGTCTGCGATGCGACTTGCGGCCTTTTGCACAACACATCTTCGGAATAAAAAAAAGAGACCAAGCCACTGCGGGAATAGATAAAATTCGAAGGATTCAGCAGGGAAAAAGTCATGCTATACATAATATACACGTCGAGATTCATATGTTAAGACCTCTCAATTATGTTTGTGATACTGTCACGTGACGCAATACTAGTCTTGATATATATGAAGCTAGCGAAACAGCCACGAGCACACCATAATTATGGCATGCAAATCACGTTGTGCATGACATGAAAAGCCATGATTTTTATGTTAACGCCTGTCAGTCATGTTCGTCATAAAGTCGCATAACGCAGTACAAGTTTTGGTGTACTTGAAGCAAGCGAACTGAACGCAAGTGCGTCATGAATGTAGCAAGGCAGTCAGGCCTTTTAGGTGTCATGATATTACATCACCAATTGCAATTTGTGTTCGTCATACTGTCACGTCATGCAGTGCCGAACATTTTGTATAAAAACGAGTGAAATGGCCGCGAGCGTGCCATGAGCGCGGCATGAAATTGTCGGACAAGCTATAATTCTGATATGATTTTTTTTCAATGATGTTCTTCATACAGTAAACTCATCGAATACTTGATTCGGTGTATATAAAGCTAGCGAAACGTTTGTGAGGACACCATAAGCGTGGCATGTCTATCAAGTGCATTACACGGATTTCATTATGTTAATAATGATCTGCCATTTATGTCTGTCGTAACGACGCATCAGTGAATGCGTAAGTTAGTGCATGTCAAGCTAGCGAACTGGTCGGGAGCATATAATGAGCCTGAGATGCAACTCGTGTTGCACAAGATGCGTCATTATTTTCATATCACCAATTTTAATTTATTTTGCTCACACAGTCTCATCGCGAAGTATCAAATTTTGTGCATATCAAGCGAGAAAAACAGCCGCAAGTGTGCCATGAGTGTGGCGTGCAAGTAATATTGCACGTGACATGTCATGATTTTCATGTTACCACTTGTCATTTATATTGGTCATACAATCTCGTCATGCAATACCAAATTTGATGTATGTCAAGCTACAGAATAAGCCATCATTGCAATATGAGCGTGGCGTGTAAATCATCAGGTACATGAGTTGCATGTCGTGATCTTCGGTTGTTACGGCAACCGAAGAAATAACAGCCGGTAAAAATGATTTTTTTTTATTTGTACAAACATGTGCCCAGAAAATTATGGCCCTGAAAGGGCTCCAAACCACCTGCGATATTTTTTCAGAAATTTTAATAAACACGCGCATCTTGTTGAAAATGCTTTTGCGATCCACGATGTCACACGCGGCAGCGCTACAAGCCGCCAACGCACCACACATTCTAAGAAACAATCATTTCTCTTGTCCGGGCCTTTCCAGCCTCCCCAGTGATGTTCGTGACGTAAGCGTGTAAAATCTGTGATACTGCCAGCAAATGAAGCTGCGTTTGGTTCAACATGGAATTGCGACTTACGGTCAGTCTGCAAGTAGCTTCCCACACTTGTTGCTGCCCTTCGTCGTGTTGCGTGCGTGTGCGCGTTAGCGAATCGGCACGTTCACTTGCACTGATGATGATCTTAGCAAGGTGTACGTATAAGGGCGCGCAGGTTTACCCATCGGGGCGAGCGGGAGATTCATCGCAGCCTCTCCTCCCCATGAAATCAATGTTTAGGGCTGACTTGGCACTCCATCTCCCCTTTTAGGTGACTACAAGGGGGCTGCCCTCATGCCCCTTTGCGTACGCCTGTATAGGCGGGAGTAGCAACGAGCGGGCAAAAATCGCCCCATGCACCAACCCGCCTCGTTGGCCGTGATCTGGGGAATGTGGCGACGGTACCCCTCACCTCGAGGGGATGTGCTCCTGCATGGTGCGTCATCGTACATGGGCGACCGTTCGAAAGCAAGCGCACAACAGGGCGTCCGTGCCGGTACGATCCGCCAGAGGTCGGGTCAATGTTGCAACTTCAGTAGTTAACCAAGAAGCACAGAGTTCACAGAGTCGCGGCTGCCGTCAGTACACGCTGTTTAAAAGGGCCAGTCAAAGATGACGGTATGTCAAGTGAGATTGCGTGCGAGATCAGGAACACTCGACGAGGGGGGAAGAGAAATTTTGGAAGAAATGAGCCCAAGAACGAGTGGTAGCTAAGCAAAGCGCTAAACGGATGAGCTCCAACTTCGGATCATCAAACGCGTGCGATTCCGTCAGTACGGCGCCGTTTCAAAACAGTCTAATGGCTACGCGTTCATTGCACACTCGTACACAACTCAATATTGCAACAAAGTTTCCACGCCTGGTGGTTTAGGGGCTTCTTAATTTGCGAAGATATCGACGCCGGCATTCGTTTGTTGTTGAACGAACAGATCAGCAGTAAAGAGTTTCCAGTTTTACACTCGTGACATCGAAGATTCCATCGTTGTCATTAGTGGCCGGGTTAGTTTAAAAAACACCGCTGTTCCCGTTGTGCTCTGTAGCTTACCCAAAGACTATGAAATAATCTTGAAGGCAGAGAGACAATGGGGTGTAGCTTCTGCGAGGAAGTGGTTACACAAAAAAAAGCAATAAAAGGTGCGCATGACAACATAATATTTGCAACCTTGTGTTGAAATAAAAGAATGACTACTAATATAAAAGCTGTATTTCACACAACCTTTTACATGAAACTGAGACAAAAATTGAACAATGCTCGACTGAGCGCTGCTCACAAACCTAAATATGCAATGAATCGGTCAAACCTGTTACTACAGTATGAACTTTTGCACGAAACGCACGTAAACATCAATGTAGCGTATTGTATTACATGGAATTATTTTCAGCAGCTGTTCTCAAAAGTGGATTCACTAAGTGCCGCTACATTTTTTTGATTCACTATGTTCCACTGTCCCGTAACAATGGCCCTTTTGAATGTTTTGGTAAGCTTTGTAGCATTACGTTTGCGCATTGTGGCAGAGCTGACAAAACGTCATCCTTTATGAAATGGTTGTAGAATTCTAGTGAGTTGTCTACAACATATGCACGAGGGTATGCTTTATTTATGCTAGCATATATAAAACGCAAACGTAGCTAGAAACAGGTTGACTAGCTGTTGAGATAGAATGAACAAGAATCTTTTGTTTCATTATGTCTTGCCAATAATGAATAAAAGGCACGGATCTCACGCTGCATCTTCTGTTTGTTTGTAAAAACCCCTCTTTTTTTCTTTTACATACATCCCCCATCTGTTCCACTGATATACAAGAAGTCCACGAAAAATTCATTACTGATAACAACTGATATACAGAAAAAGCAACACTTGCCTAGGTTGTTCATGTATGAAAACGAAATGGTCGGCAGGCCGAGGAGTGAGGAAGAAAACAAGTTTTCAAGCTTTACAGTGGCGGTTATCTTACCATTTGTTCATATGCTAGCTTCCGCCTCGAATATAGGAAACTTCAAAAATAGAAAATAGGAAATATAAAACCTCAAAAAATATTCTCTTCCCCAAACAAAAATTGTAAAGAAAAAAACAAGCCATGTAAAAAGAACCGTTCATTTATTTCCGAGTTGGGTGTAAAGCTAGCTTTTAATTGGATTAACACAAGGTGCAAATTGCGTCTCAATAAGGACAAATATCGCGTTTTTGTGAAATTCAAGAAATTTTCTCTTGAAGTTTAGAATCTTTAGAGGTCTAAAATATTTTTTGCAATATATGCCTTCTGTTCGAATAAACATTCATTTCTTTTATATACATACAAAGTGCAGTATTTAAATATAAAAACTGCTAAAATAAAACATTTTGTCTAATTAATCAAGGCGCGTGTGGCAGAAAAATTGCATAAGTAGTACTCAGCCGCAAAAACCTCACAAAAACACCTTTACTTAACATGTAAACCGAATTTGCTCTGCAAAGAAAGAATGTTACATTTAAAGTAGTTCTTTTTTCACGAACAGCACCAAGATGACATTTTGGGAAGTTAATAGGAAACCCACGTAACCAAAGATTTTTTTTTCTGTTCCAAATATTCTAGCAGTTTACTGTTCTCAATGCAGTAAACCAGCAAGATTTTTGTCCAGAACATTTGAGATGGTCGTTGAAATGGCTGGAACGTTTGGCGTCAATGAGTAATTACCTAAGTAAGTTCTATTGAATACGGTTAACAGTAGCTTATTTTTCTTATTCTTGATTGCAGACGTCTGGCGCGGCCACCTACACGTTATATCGGTTAGCAATGAACCCAGCAGCCCAAGAGAAAGCACGGCAAGAAGTTCTCACTGCAACAAAGGACTGCCCTGGGACGTTCCCTGCACATATTCATGATCAACTACATTACGTCAGAGCCTGCATCAAAGAAGCACTGAGGTGGGTGTGAACTTAAGCAAGCTAAGCCGGCATCACTCCGTTAAAGTTGTTTAATTAGGGAAGTTCTTGTGCCATTTTACCAGGCTAAGGCATTTCTCTGTTTTACAGACCTTTTCTAAGTTTCTTTATGTTGCTATTTTATTTTTATTCTGTAGTTGAGGCTCTACGTTAGCTCTATGGTAGGTACAAGACTATAATGTACCATAGCGATGGCCTTAGCATCGTTCGTGAGGCATTACATTTCGCCGTTAAGTCTTGGCAGTACACACTTAGCATTTTTTCTTCTTCCCATTAAGCTATGTTTGTTTCGTACGATGACCAATGAGCTGTAATGACCATGCTGTAAATCTATGGTAGCATCTTGGTGCAACCATGGCACCCTCCACTCTACCGCTCACCCAAGAGCGTATTACAAGGGTGGCTGCGCTGGAACGCGAGCATCATCGCAAGGGCGGCTGCCCTCCATGACATGCCCTCCTCGCTTCTTTGGTGAGGCGTCGTTGCTTTCATGCCCCCTTCCCATAGGAACGAGTGTAAGACGCTCCGCACCTCAACGAGCCTCTCTCGTAACTCTCGGCAAGGTGCAGCTTCTTCCCCTTCCTACCGGGCTTCACACTTGCCAGATCAAACGCACTGACGAAACGAGAAAAGACAGCAGAAAGATAGGGTGGAAGGTGAAAAATTTAACGATTCATCTCAATCAACGCACATTACAACCGAACAAGCGTCGATCGCCACAGAGTTTGTAGGCATAACTTTCCATGAAATCATCGCACGTTGGAGACCCTCGATGGTCTGCGCATTACCACGGCCGTGGCAGTACTAAGTATACTATGTAACAACGACATAGTGCTCCGTTTGCGGCCAATACCGACAGAGGAATTTTCTTTCTCTATCAAGTGTGAGGGAAGTGATGACACTCATTGGCGAACTTACCGACCAAGTGAGTAGTTACTATACGCAAAGAAATCACCTCAAAGAAGATCTAGAGACCATCGTTGATAGATGAGGAGGAGAAGGATAAAATTTCATTTCTTTTAATAGGGTAAGGTGCGGTGGTGGAGGCAGCAGAGGAGCATACCAAACGTAGGTCTTCGCTACCCTCTTGGTCCAATCCAGCATCTGGCCCTGAACCTCTGGCGCCAAGCTGCTCATAGAAGACTCCCACTATTTTTACTTTTAATGTGTAGAGAGTTAGGTGGTGGTCTACATTATACGATCTAGATTAGCCATTTGTTTGATTAGCCAGTGGTTTGACGCGAGCACGATGCTGCTCCAGGACGTCCAAGCACGCTAGAGTCTTCCTTTAATTTTCCTCCTTCTTCCCCCTTTATGCCGGATCAAAAATAAAGTCGTTTGACTCACTCTCTCATAACTTTGTTAGCAGAAAACGAATGAAGGCAAGATATATCGCAGGGTGTATTAGATGACGAAAATATGGGGTAAGAAACTTACGATATGTAACTGGAGGCATAGTATTTAGTGAAATTGAGTAGCTCCATGGAGTAAGGGGAGTGGGCTAGATATGTGGTACCCTGTAGGGGATAATAATTTTTACGTCGTCGATGAGATCTGCCACAGCGTTTCATATGAATGCATAAAAATCGGCTGAGGTGGCGTTCCTGGTAAGTCCTAACTCCCTAAGGTTGCGGCCAATTCCGCATGTTGACCGTTATGTACACCGATTGGTACGCTCGCTTACACTTTCACTACCTTCATCAAAGTTGTGAGTATATCTGCCTAACACCCACAACAAGTTGTATAGCTAACAGTTTTACTTCAAAATACACCATCTTTAGGCCACCTAACTTGGAATATTTTATTGTGAAACCAGAAGGACACTTCTTTTTATTTATTTGAGGCTTTAAATCTCTGGAATCTAAGAATATGCAAATCATTTTTACGTTTTGTTATGTTTTCAGGTTTCATCCCATCATACCAGGAGTGAACAGGAAAATCAACCATGATGTCGTAATGTCAGGTTACCTCATACCCGCTAATGTAAGTATAAATAACGGCAGGGAAAATAGTGCATTTTTCACAGTAGAGGTTAATTTTTTATACGAACATGGTCCAGGCACAAAGAAAGAAAGCGTGAGAATACAAAACTTGCAGTCCTCAATTTTATTTTGCTCGTCACTCTTTTATGGCGTATATTTTTTTTCTGACTAGTAATAAGTGTGTTATCCACGCTTATTGAGAAGGCTAAGTACAATAGCTGAGCACGAGGTCCAGGTTATTTTTAGTAACTATTCTGAGCAGGCACAAAAACTTGCGACTTCAATTACTTTCTATAAAAAAGATTTCATTAGCAGGAGACATGAGTCGCCATCTATGTTATGTGTTCGCCGTTAGTGAAGTTCAGTTAAACAACAAAAAATAATATAAGCGAAGTTTGCACTAGCCTTTCCAAGATCTTGATATTGAGGCTGGTTAGTCCTTAACACTTCAGGGTAATGCTTGTTGCTGCTAGAGAGTAAATGGTTCTTGATTGGTTTAAATATGTCACAACTAGGTTTAGGTTGAGAATCTATCTTCTTTGTTGTGCCAAGCTTTGCGCGACATGGTGATAACTTCCAGCGTTTTTAGTCAGTCACCAAGAGAGTGTCAGTGTCAGACTCAAGTAAGAAGGAAATGTGGGTTTGGGTGGCCATTTTAGATGTGAATCATCTTCGGGTCAAGCTCAATGCCATCTGCGGCATGACCACCCTTGCTGCGCATGCGCGTCCGCTTCCCTCCTCTCCTATCCTAAGCTTTCCTCCTCTCGCATCGCAGCGTCGAAGCAGGAAGCGCCTGCTAACATGCCGTCGCCGCTGTTTCTCTCCTCTAAGCATTCTTCTCCGCGGTGTTCACACCTCCATTGCGCATTCGCGTTTCCTATCTCTCTTTGTCCTCTCCTAAGCTCCTGTCTTTCGCTTCGCAACGCCGACGCAGGCAGCGTTTGGTAGTGAGTTTCTTGATTGAAAGAAAAAGTCAACCACTCACGCTGCGCAGCCTTTCACGGGCCATCCAATATTTATAGGCACTTGATCTTGAACTCCAAGGTAGTGCCGGTAGGAGGTTCCTCCTTTGCGTTGTCCAGCATTTAAAATTCAGCGCGAGCGCGTTAACTAAAAGCGGGCGGCGATCGAGCCTCTGTGCAATCGGAGTCTTTTGTCAATCATTGCCCATTAGCAGCGATTGACATGTTTCAGTGGAAAAAACCGGCCTGTCACTTCGTACTTCAGGCCTTCCTAGGTCTCGCACCTTCACGACACCACGATGGGCGCCGGCGTCAACGTCACCACCAGTGAAAGCGTTAGCGCCCGCTGCTTCCCATCTACACATGCCTCCTTTTAGGGGAAAACATTGTAACTTTTTGTTACTCTTTCACTCTCTCTCTGTTTCTCATTTTTCTTGGTCATTTTCTTGGCCGTGCTTCGTTTTCTTGGTCATTTTCGTCTGCTTTCTTTATTTTTTCTCTGTGTCTTTTTTTATTCTCTTTCAATTATTCTTTCCTTTCTTCGTATCACTATCCCTCTATTTCTCGCTTGCCTTCTCTTTCTATGTTCTTTCTGTCTTTCTTTGTAATCTAGTTTTATTCTCTCTTTTGTCTTGTTCTATTTATTTCCTAATATTTTTATACTATGCTTTACTCCATTCCCTTCTTTCTCTCTTTCTCACTCTAGCATTTCTCGCATACATCTTCACTACACGAAGAAAGAAGTGCAGCGCCATGACTGTCTTCCTCCTATGACAGTGACAGTTAATTACAGCGCTGAAGTAATTCTCTCTTGCTCTATCTTAAAAGCGACTCCTCTATGGTTCTGTCAGTGGTCCTGAATAGGGGAGTGTCAAGACATTCCTTTCGCGTCGTGAGGAAGTAGTTGACGTGAGGAAGTAGTTGACGTCTGCCGCCCATCTGTTGCCATTTGTATTAGACCGGTGGTGGTTAGTAGGACTTGGTCAATTTCTGTGGCAAATACCCACTCTTGACAGTGATACTGTTTGGATCACAACTCATGGTTTACTACAAGCTAGGACAAGATTCGATGTTCAAAATCCCAGTTTCAAAGAACTGTCTGGCTCTGTCGACTGCCCTGATTACGAATAAATGGCAGAGTCCCACAAAAAGCAGGCAGTGCCTCAATCCTACCAGAAACTTTGCACGACTATTGTCGTAATATCCACGGTTATAGTGGCAATCACTACGCAATAGCGGGAAAACACTCCTTTTGCATAAATTCAGGTTTTGGTTTTGGCGTCATTCGTTATGAGTAGGACTTCGTGTTTACGGAAAAATTTAACGATCTCTGATAAACACATGTCGGTAATTCTTTATAGTCCAGATTTATCCGATCAGCTCAGCAGTACGCAATGTTGGGCAAAGCTGGTGCGTCGTTACTTCGAAGACGTGGCGCAAGCTTAAAAACAAGAACGAAGACTCATCATCGTTCTTCGTGTTTTTAAGCTTTCGCCACGTCTTTGAAGCTCTGCTAAAGTTTGATTTTACAGAAGCATTTTCGCGTTCAAACGCCATTTTCAAAGCTGACAATCATCTCTTGTAAACATTTTTGTAATACGCACAAACTTTGTGCTTTGTATTCATGTATTTCTATATGTATATTTATATATACATATACACATGTATATGTCATTGCGCGATCAAGCTTTCCAGGCAACACCGGGCAGACTGCGTGCTTTAAACTCCAACACACGTTTACCAATGAACGTGAGTTTCGCTGTGGGGAAGGTGAATTTCTGCTACTGACTTCGTATGGCTTTCACGTTCAATGCATTTGCATACGTTTCTATTTTCCTTTGGCCTGTTTTTGCCGTAGTTAGGAAAGCAATTGTCTGAATGATATATTTCCTTACATTGTGTTCTCCTTACAATATGTAGGCTGAAGGTTATGAAAAAATAACCCAAATTTCTGCCATCAGTCACCACAGGTCACGAGAGGAGTACCTACTAGGCGTAGGTTCTTTTCAAGCTTCATTCAGTGCTGCATAACGAGCCACAATTACGTTACCGGGTGCCCTCGCCTACCTTCTTCCTTGTTTTTAAGCAAAGACTTCACAGTGGCTGGCAAAAGTGAAATGCATCCAACTGATGGCGATTGTAACAGTCTAAATACCACTTTTCAGACGGTATTGCGTACTGAGCCATTTGTAGCTGGAAGACTAGAGGAGAATTTTACTCGGGCATCTGAATTCCTACCTGAAAGGTGGCTACGGTCGAGCGACGACAATTCGCAGAAGACAAGTGATGGCTCTTGGCAGCTGCACCCATTCGCCTCTCTCCCTTTCAGCATTGGGCCGAGAATGTGCATAGGCAGGAGAGTCGCCGAGATGGAGATCACCATTCTTGTCGCCCAGGTATGTATGATAGATTTCACGCGTTGTAGGTAAGCTTTCAGCTCAAAAGTGCTTCCACAGTTGTGCATATATATAACACAAGTTGCGATACATTAGACGCGCAGTTCAATGACCAGGATTGATAGATGTGTACACATAGCGCCCCGTTTCGTCAGTGACGACGGTGGCCTTGTTAGGCGAAAAAAATTGCATCTGGTGAAAAAAAGCTAGGCTTAAGAAATTACTTACGATTTCCCACAGCGGAGAGTAATTTGAATATGCTGTTAAAATTTTAGTGTGAATATACAGGTCGCTCGGCTTTCCAGAGTGCCTAATACCTCACTGTTGGTCCCCGTCTGTTTCTTTAGGGCACTGTTCGAATTTTTTGCGAAGCCGCACGCATTGTAGTGAGCGACTGCAGTTATACCGAAGAGTCATAGTGGTGTCTCTACTACAAAACCCGGAATCTTCTTTGATAACTGGATTTTCGCTAAGCGTATAATTTTTTACAGCCTTTTGCGCGTTCACTCAAGAAAGGACACCGTTGCTTCCACCGAGAGATATTGCCACGCACATATATCTCCAGATGCTATAACCGGGGTCGAGGACGTCATCACCTCATTTGAAATTTTGTATGCATTGCGAAGCTTTTTTCTGTGTCGCGTTCAACCCTTGCAATTGGGGTAAAAGCGGCGGATATAAAATTTGCTCGCGGCCCCTAAATATGAAGACCTTCGCACGCCTATGCCTATGTTATATCACTTGTTGGACAAGATGTAACAGGCAACACGACGTTTACACTGAAGTAAGGCATAACTAAAGTTGAGAAAACCTGCATTTTTTATTGTGCTTCTTTTGTTATCCTCTACGTTTGTGTTTTTGCTTAAGATCTTCATAGTACGTGCTCTCGGCCGTCTCGTTAGCTAATTGAACCACGCAACTAATGCGAAAGCGAAAAACGTCCACAGAATTATTTGTACTGAAGAATATATTTGGCCACCAGGTATGCGTACCGAATAGCACTGGTTCTCGTCTACAAGAGTTGCACATCATATTTTACTTATCGATTTAAGTTAACGCTTGTCCTCTTCGGTGGGACAGTGGCCATGGTACTCGGATGCTAACCAGAAGGGGTTTCATGGCGGCCATGCCACCCACATTTGAATGGAGGAGAATTGGTAGATACCCGTGTGCTGTGCGATGTCAGTGCTCCTTAAAGAACGCTAGATGGTCAAAGTTTCCGGAACCCTTCACTACGGCATGTCTCGTGATCATATCGTGGTTCCGGGACGTCAAACTCCATACATTATTAGGCTAACTCCAATTGTGGACCCCACTGATGCTTCCCGTAGTGTTCCACAACACACTCAACTACTGAAACACACAGGTGTCTAGATACACAAAACAAATAGAGTGAGCTGTCATTAGTACGAATGATGATTTAACAAATAGTTCAGAATAGCAATCTTGTGGAAAATCCTGACTGGTTTTCCTACACGTTGCGTGCAAGAATTGTAATTACAGGAGAATCTCAGTTAAACGAAGTTGATCTTGAGACCCCGGCTTATTTTTTTATCAATAAATGAAGTGCTTACAACCTGCAGCACTGGTTTAGCCCACGCGTGCCACCACCAAATCGCCTATTTATCGGTGGCGGTGAGACATCTCTTGTGCATGCAGCACCTTTGAGGCAAAGTGGCTGCACATAAGACAAAAACTAACTGCGTGCGCTGAAATATTTGAGCAGAACTGTTGGATTCTGAAGTTGTTCCTACTGTTTCTCCAGTACCGAGAGCAGAAGAGTTCAACGAAGATTTTGTAATGGTTGATGTAGTTTCTAATCATATCTCTAGCAGAGGATGTAGCATATACTGAAAAGTTGGAACTCTTCGCGTCACAGCGGGAAGCTACCGAGAGGCAGTGCTCACGAATGTAGAATTTGCGGACAGAGTTGTCTCGCCTTGTGATTTCAGCTCGCCAGTCCAAATCAAAACTGCCAAATTCTTTTCAAAGTACAAAACATTGCCCACAACTAGGTTTACATCTACTGCGCGCATTTTTGTTTATGTTAATGTGAATATTAGGTGTGTTGAATTTCCTCGGGTCCTTCGACGTTTACCCAAGTGAGAATTCAGTTAATTTTAACGTGTGAGAATGTTACATTCTCTGAAATACTCTATGCATTTCAACAAACTGTGAAAGATGCCTGGCACTGAGAGATATGAATAAATGCAGGAAAAACATTATTGCGGTCCTGAAGGATTCCACCCCCGTTTTATAGGGGCAGGATCACAGGCCACTTCTACGTATGGATGGGAAGGCTTAGACTCACCACCTCATCGTGAGTCCTTCTGACAGCCTTGAGTTGTTCTTTGAGCCAGACTCGTGAGCGTGAAATGAAAGAAATTTTCAAACATTTTTTTTTATCTTTCTTGTAGAGAGGTTCCTTCAGATCTTGTGGTTAAATCTCTGCGATTGTGGCAGCCCGGACAAAGTTCTGAAATGTCGGAGTAATGGGTGTAGGTTACGAGGCTAGAGATAGTAAATACTAAAATGACATAAGTGACTGAGTAACCGCGAAGTTTCTTCAGATCATCGCTCATTTCCTTTATGCTTCTGGACAGGTTTCTGTGAATCCCCAACGCCTGCCTCACCTTTCTACCATAAACCCAGAGCCTGAATGGGGAATACGACTTGATAAGCAAAACTGGCTGATGTAGCTGTTTCTCTGCGTAAGGAACACTGGTCCAGTTTAAGCAGTCTTGCATGGCCTATCGACAGCTGTGCTGCGCTTGCCGGAGGAGTAGCAACGTCATACGCATGCGGTGCACAGCTGAAGTGCTCAAGTAGACCTGGAAGCTCCTGGAGTGATGTGTCGTGACCTCGCTCGCTAGTCCTTCCATTAGTTCGTCTGTGCTTCCATGCATGAGTCTGTCGGTCCATGCCTCTGCCCGCCCTCCCTTCTGTCCGTTCACCTGAATATATACAGGTCCATCCGGTTGTCCATCCTTTATTGGTCGGTTCATTAATTTGTCTGTCTGTCTGTCTGTCTGTCTTTCTATCTATCTATCTGTCAGTCTGTCTGTCTGTCTAATCGTCTAACTAGCCGTTGTCTGTCTGTCTTCCAAAAACTCTGCTGATTTTCATTTGTAAGACCGTTACCTTCTACCTGCTTTCACTGATTGTTGAGTCTTTATCCAAAAAGGAAATTTTTATCAGCATTCTCGGCACTGCACTGAAAGAAATCTATATAGTGACGTTTATTAGCCTTGTTACTGTGGTCTTTAGGCAGTTATTTTATGCATCATCCACTTTTCTTCGTGTGATGTGCATGTGCACGGCAGAAAAAGAAGGGCAGAGTGCCTCTCCCCGTATTATGCAGGTTTATGTTCGTAATTGCACCTGAGAACCCTTGATGTTTGGCAAAAACCGTTTACTTTACGCATATTGCACCCCCGGTATGCTGGGGACCAAGCGCAAACCGTTGGGAACGGCGAGGTCATCACCTCATTTTCAATTTTGTATGCCATTGCGAAGCTTCCTTCCGTTTGGCTTACGACCATTCCAACGGGGTTGGAGGAGGCTGCAAGAAAAGTTGTTTATTATGAAAACTAAATAAGAGAACCTCCGCGTGCCTCTACCCGTGTAACGTCAATCGCAGTACTATATGGAAGAGGTAGATGACAATTACACTGAAGTTATTATTTATTTTTTAGAAGAACTCTTTACTGCTTCCCATGATCAGTTTTTTTGCAAAGATTGCATGGTCTACTAGGCCCTATAGAGATAACCTGAACATCGACACGACAAGCTGTTTTCTTTGTTGCATTTGGAACCCGGTGAATACAGACACTTCTAAATGAGCCATTATGAGATATGGTTAATATCCGCCTATTATTGTATGCCTCTTGTTTAAAGGCATTGCGTTAATGCCTGCTCTGTTCCTTCTGTTGTGTCTGGTAGAGAAACGAGTTTCCTGAGCATCTTACTTTTCGTTATTTTGAGGACCAAAAATGTATGGGTTATCCATGGGTTCAAAATGTTTCCTAACTGATATTTTCCTTAAACTGTCTTTTCTTCTGCAGGTTCTCAAGCGGTACCGAGTGGAAAATCACCATGGTGACATCGGATTTCTTACACAATTCACCGCTAAACCCGAAAGACCAGCGAGGTTCCGCTTTGTCGAACTGTGAAACACCGTCACCTAAGCTTTTTTAACTAATAAAATTAGCCTTGGGGGCTTCAGAATCATGAGAGTGAATACAGAATACACCAAACATGTAAATGAGCGTGAAACATACGCATTGCCAGGGAACATTATTAGGTTCTTCAGATATAAACTTAATTTTCCTGCCTAGTACGTGCATAGAAACTTCTGTTGGGTGTTTTTGATTTTGTATTAGCTAAGTACACACTTTCAGTGGCTGAAATGTTGGAATCCTTGAACGGTAGAAAAATTTCCGCTGATGAAACAGAAAGTTAGTGCTGTTGGGGCGTCAGTGGCTACAATCAGCTATTTTTTATGTGTTAAAGGGACACATAAAGGCAAACGCAATTTATGTCAGAGGGAAAGTTGAATATATGAGAAAGTTTGAAACGGCGATATTATCAACACCAGTGCCTTACTTGCCAAAAGGTTAAGCTAAATGTATGATATTACGTATGCCACGAACGGAATATTTTTCGAAATGATCACGACAAGGTGGTAGTGTCTGACTACAATTAATCGCTAGTAATCAAACTTGATGCCATTACAAAAATAAATCTTCGGGCATCAAGAGGCTTGATAAGATGCTTTTGGTCCGTTGCTGCCTGATTTTTAAAAAAGAGAAACAACTGGCTCTTCTCATTTCAGCTGGCTAAGCTGGTTGTGCTATCTAGCAGGGTCTAGTTAAACCAAGAAATAAAAAACCCGGGGTCTAAGCTGTATAGGTGGTGCCATCTAGCGGGGTCTAGTTAAACCAAGAAAGCGAAACCCCGGGCTCTAAGATGGCAAAAAATTTTACAATGGCGTTGTTGCCTCCGTGTCTGCCGCTACTTTCCCTCTGCTACTACTGGTGCCTGTGGCCTCGTTGTAACTTAACAAAGTGGCTGACTGGACTAGTTGGTTTAGCATACTTGAGGTTTAACAGCGCGAAAAAATACACGCACAAAGTCGTAAGCGTGGGCAAAGTTGGGCACAAAATAGGTGACGTCTAATAGGCCGCTTTCACGCCGGTCAGTTGAAGTGTGCTAACGCAATGCGGAATATTAAAACGTGACTTTACTTCAAAGTGATCGCTTACTCGGTATAAATATAACACAACGATGTTTCCGAACTTCGACAATCAACGTCGCGTGCATAGTTGCCTTTAGTGTCCCTTTAGAGAACGTTACGATGACTTTTCACTCCCAAAAGTGGGCGAAACGCAAGCGATTGATTTTATACTAATCTGAAGGGCTAGTAGCACGCTCCTCCTATGTATTTAACGCATTCCATGAGACTAACTTCCCTAATCTTGTGTAACGGGTCTTGCGCGCTCGCGCTTAAAAGCAATGTTTCGAGACTAGATAAGTTGCGAAACTCCCCGCGTCTGACCACTCGTCACACGGCGCAGGGACAACTTCAGGTTCGGTGGTGCTGGCAGCGCAACAAGCTTCCGCTAGCAGACGAAAACGCGTAGTTGTCGTGGCAAGACGCCATGGTGGCCGTTCTGAAAGAGCTTTACCAACAGTATATTATCGAGATTTGTTGTGCTGCCGCAGAAACTTAATACTGTGTAATATTTAGCAGTGTAAGGCAAATACAGTATAAATATGGTTTTCTTAACTGCCCCAAATAATCAATGCTTGATATATGTAGCATAACATACGAGTCTGTCGGTTAGTTGCTAGCTGGTGTACGTTCGCAATAGATTTTTAGACGTGAAAAACCCAAATACAATGTCTGGCATCATCTTTAGTGGCTGTGTTTTTCGGGCTTGAAAATAAATTACAACTATGTGGCACAATCTCGTGGCTTTTGTCTGATTATGTAGTCAGCTTTTTTCCTCAGGTCTGTCACATTCTTTAGCAACTTAGATCGCCGAAAAGCTACGCGTGCGGCCATTTTCTTGAGCATGTCTTCCCTCTGGTTCTTCTGGAGTTCCTCTTATGAAATCTGTTAACACAGCTGCAGCCAAAGCTTCGAGCAGAGACCGCACATTGGGATATCGGTGAGCACTTCGTAGTCATTACTCACGAGTCTGCCTGCTGACGCATTGGGACAACATGAACACAGTTGCAGCTTTTCTATGTCCTCCAGAAGTTCAGCCCATTGGGATATGGTATTTATATTGCCAGGCGACTTGGCTAAAAGATGGTGACGGCTGCTAATGGTGACTGTCATGTCTTCTGCGACGACAACGCATTTATTCACAACTAGAGCTCTTTCTTTTTCTTTGAGCGCTAGAAACGCCACAAGACAAACCGTCTTGTGGTGTTTCTCGCCATTCTCAACAACTTTCTGCCAGCATGCAAACAAGCGTTTTCTATGTTTTGAAGCGAAATGACACCACTAGGTGACGGCATGTCGGGACATATTTCACTGACTTCGAGCTTAGTGCTCGGAGATAGTCTTTCTTTTTCACCGATTATATTCTGGAAAATACCCTACGCCTATCGGGCAGATTTCGCTTCTTTGTCGCGGGCCCCGCAACAAATGTAAGCGGGCAAATTCAGGAATATTCGTGGAACGCATCCTTCGACGAGGTCCCACTTTCCTCTTGCGATTTGTGCCTTCTTACCATATGACGTGAGTGAAAGTCTTCAGGATGTCTATCTAATGAAAGTGCATATCACACACACGTGAGGTGCGGGGCAGTTTCTTATCCGCACGAGGAATAGCGTGGTGCCATACCTCTCGCTGCTCAAGTGCACGTGGGCACAAAAGAAATGTCGTGGTCTCTCTCATTTCCCGTAGCTACTCTACAGGCGAGAACGCAACATCTGGGCATGATGAAAACACGCAACAAATACAAAGCAGAACAGGGCGCGCTGAAGCACAAAACTATTTACGCAGAAAGAGGCCTCCACAGATATCGACGCACTGCAACATGCACAGGCGATGGAGGTTGCGGGAGTGACACGAGCGAGCTAGGTGTTCTGTGAGTGAGCATGCAGTGAGTGAACCTGGATGCGACAGCAGCGCCACATTTGTCGCAGGCAGCGGCAGCGCCGCGCAACATCGCTCAGTTTTGCAACTTACCTAGACTAGAAACGTTGTCTAAAAGGGCGACACTGTTCATTGGCGAGCCAAGTGGTACATGTTAAGCACAGTGCGCTGAGACGAGACGAAATACCAAAAATAAAAACACATTCTCACCGCTCCTTAACAATTTATTTGAATGCAATTCATCAGGCATGAAACAAATATGAAAAACATTTGAGACATCCCAGCCCCAGCAAAGCGAACGCTCCCACGATAAGGTTTTTACTGGCTACCTGGGAAACACATTTCTTTTTGTGAAAAGAGAGAGAGAGATAAAGATGCAAGGAAAGGCAGGGAAGTTAACCAGACGCACATCCGGTTTGCTACCGTGTCTTTTTGTGAAAGGGCAGCAGAAGAAGAGCTGACAGTTCTTGACTTCTTCTATCAACTTCGATGGTCTGTTGGAGCCGTAAAAGGGGCTGGCTCGACAAGGGGCCAAGATAGCTTTGAGAAAATGAACCGCCAACGTCAACCACTGCGATGTGTTTGTATTCGCTCGTGCAATCAGGCACCATGATGGTGTGCGAATTTATAACGCTGTGCGACGCTGTTAAAGTAAACATTTTATTTTTTCGTCCAGTACTGAAACGAAATCATGATTACAGTGGGGTAGACGCCTCATATACCACGTAAAGTTCACCACTGCCATGCTATAGAAGAGTGAATCAACAGTTAGTCCATCAAACTGGTGTGCGCCACACAAATTCACACGCCTTCAAGAAACGCCATCATCACCGAAAACGGGTAAACGCCACAGAGACGGGGTAAAGCCAAATACACAGAACTTCCACTGACGGTGAGAAAGACAACAGTTGGCGCAACAAAGTCTAAAAAAAAGTAGGCTGAGAAGTAATTTCCGAAATGTGGTTAAATCTGAGACATACATACTAAATTATATGGGTTTGGCAAACTCAACTGTCTGGTCGGTTCCCAAAATGAAGGTATGAATATATTAGTGTTTGTTTTCTTCTTATTTTTACTCTCTCTCTCTCTTAATCTTTCTATTTTTACTATGCTGTCTTCCTTCTTCTATTTTTCTTGTTATTGTAAGCAGTAGTGCAGTTATCGTCCCTATGAGACCATATGTTTTCTCGGCCAATCCCCAGAGTGGCTATGAGCCATGGATTCTAGGCTACAAACAAACAAGTGTCTGTGAAGAGACGATAGCGAGCCGGAGATCTCGAGTGAGTACAAGGAGAGAATGCAAGGGAGCCGCAGAGGCAACAGTGGCTGTCAGAAAACGCTGAATCGATTCAGGGCCAACGTCAACAACGGCGTCCCGGTATCTTGTCTGTAATGGTCTGCGTTTTACCTTGAACCTCTTTCCGTTTATCATCAGCGCACTAACAGCCCGGGATCACCTAGCTAGAGCCTATCGAAACAACCTAGAAGCAACCAATCAGAATCCAGCTTTCAGAATTGTACAGTTTCACATTTCAAGGCAGACCTTGTGCAGCCTTAATGCGTACTGAAGTTTTAGTGTTGCAGCCATATTCTTCGAAGGAGCACTCCATAAAAGGGCACAAACACGCACATAAAAGATTACGCAAAATCAAGCCCTGTCTCAGAGATCTTGTTCTTTCATCTTTTAAACACAGTGCTTTTGCTTATATCATTTTAAATATGCTTGTTCTTTTGCTTTTGTAAAGTGCTTCTTCAGCAAAAAAATGTGCAAGATTTCTCAATTAAAACGTTTGACTGGAACAAAATGAATGAATGTGACTCAAGAGTTTAATTCGAAACATGTGATAGGAATACATCAAATAACTTTATGGCAAATAACCAGACCTAAATAAAGAATTTCATTGAAAAGATGAATTGTTTCATTGTTTCAATGAATTGTTCAATGAAGGAGTTCATTGAAAAGATGAAAGGATCTTGCAAGCTTGTTTCATTGATCGAACCTGACTTCAGAAAAATAGAAAACACACAAAAACCAACTGCGTGCACAATGCGAAAGATGATTCAATTATTTTGGCGTGTAGCAGCTCGCAATTTAAGTGCATGCCAGCATCGCAAGAGATCGAATTTGGGGCAAGCACTCCAATGTATGTTCTGTAACGCCTAAATGCGTAGTATTTAGGCATACACATGATCCCAAAGTGCTGAAGTGCATACACGAGCAATCTATCTTACAATCAGGGGTAAAAGTGACTCACTATATTCGGCAGGAATGACCCCAGCGATTTCCGCCATCACAGTTGCATTCTCTATCCATCTGTCGATTTCTGTGAGTTGAACATTTAAAGACGATAGTCTTTTTTTAAGGACCTTCCACGCAAACATTTTGGTCTGTCTGTCTGTCTGTCTGTCTGTCTGTGTGTCTGTGTGTCTGTCTGTGTGTCTGTCTGTCTGTCTGTCTGTCTGTCTGTCTGTCTGTCTGTCTGTACATTTGTCTGTTTGTCCACTCCTAATGATTCTGGGTATTCTAAACGGCACCAACCGATATCCCAAACGGCCGGCCCCATGCAGCGCCCACCAATGTTGCTCAAGATTCTGTATTCATACTTGTGAGATCGTTAAATGAACATCAATTATTGCGCATATCTGAGGCACCGTATCAACACGTATACATTCTGTATATGCGTCTTTTACTAAAAAAATGCATACATAAGTGATTCTAAGGACCGTAGCGTTTATCACGCTGCCGCTGGCCATGCAACGCTTGCTCGAAAAGGCAAGTGTTACCAATGCTTTGCCAAGACGACACGGTGGTGGCACCTACCCGTCTCCTTGCGTTCTACACCTTATCATCTCTGAGGCGGGCACGCACGCCCGTCTCAGAGCCACGCGCTTCGTTTTACAAGAAAACTGCCAGATAGCGCTCAAGTCACGTGTGACGTGACTTGATGCGCTCGTTCGCCTCTGCTGCACGCTCGAAGCAATATAACGCAGTGCCTGCAGAATACCATTCACCGATTTTCTGGCGCAGAACATCAAATGAACGCTTTGTTCACTCTCTATCGTCTTTGTTCACTCTTTATCGATGCTCTCTTCACTATCGTCTTTTGACGACATTTGCAGACTAACATGCAGATACGGGGCCATTTTTTTATTACACGTTCTAGAGTGTTCTGTAGGCGGTTGTTTTCCTCTCTACAAATGAGGTACATGCGTGTCCACATTCTAGATATACAACGCAATGGGAACCAAGGCTTCCGAGATAGCGCCGGCAATCGCGAAATCCAACGCCAAAAAAAAAACTGATTGTGGTCACGATCAACATGTCGCCATTTACCTGTTTAACAAACATGTTCACAATTGCTAGTTAAATACGGAACGTAGGGCCTTCGAAGTCCGACGCTCACGATTCTCTGTGTTGACGACCATTTTAGACTATCGGTGGTCGCATTGTGTGCGACGTTTATCGCGCGCGTCGCTATTCTGTTGTTTCACGGTGTGCAGCGTGATCAGAGAATCTCTTACGCATCATAATCTAAGACCCCGGTTCTCCGCCTAGGCTATTCAAAACAATAACAGATGGCCTATACATTATGACACTTTCTTATGCGACGTGCTGTGGAGAGTGCGAGTAATTCCTTTAAACAACATGGTCGCAACGCCCTATGTCTAGCGCTCTAGCCGTTCTTCTTCGCGAAAGCGGCGGAAATCAGTTACACAGAACCTCTTTACGTCCGTGGCAACTCGCAACGCAACTGCATCGTCGACTAGGGTATTCGTAGAGCGGAGGTATTGCGTCTGCTCTTGTTATCGCCGTCGTTAGCGTTGACGCAATGAATGATAAACTGACGAGCATTATTACGGAGCGTGCAGTGGAACTTTGAGGTACGGTACTTAAGAAGGGCACTGGCAAGCTGTCCAAGGAAACGAAGAACTTAATTAAAAAGCGTGAAAGCATGAAAGCTTTAAGTACAACAGACAAAATAGAACTGGCAGAGCTTTCGAAGTTGATTATTAGGCGTGAGGTATCCGATGTAAGAAGGTATAACATGGAGAAAATTTAACACGCTCTGAAAAACAGAGGAAGCGTCAAAGCAGTGACGAGGAAACTTGGGATAGGCAGAAGTCGGATGTATTCACTCAGGGACAAAGAAGGCATAATAACAATCGATATGGGCAGGATAGTTAAAATAGCGGAGGAGTTTTGCAGAGACCTGTACAGTAGCCGGAACAACCCCGACCTTAATACTACAAGAACTAGCAGTACCCCAGAAGACGCCCCACCAGTAAAGATAGAAGAAGTCAGAAAAGCCTTGCAGAGTATGCAAAGAGGTAAAGCTGCTGGTGAGGACCAGGTAACATCAGATCTGCTGAAAGATGAAGAACAGATTGTGTCTGAAAAACTAGCCACCCCATTTACGAGGTGTCTCCTGACGGGAAGAGTACCTGAGTCTTGAAAGAATGCTAACATCATCTTAATACATATGAAAGGAGACGACAAGGACTTGAAGAATTACAGGCCGATTAGCTTGCTCTCCGTAGTATACATGCTATTTACAAAGGTAGTTGGTAACAGAGTTAAGAAAACATTAAAATTCCATCAATCAAAGAAACAAGCTGGATTTAGAACAGGCTACTCAACAATTTACCACATTCAAACCTTCAATCAGGTAATAGAGAAATGCTCAGAATATAGCCAACCACTATACATAGACTTCATAGATTACAAGGAGGCGTTTGATTCAGTAGAAATATCAGCAGTATTGCAGACACTGCGGAGTCAGGGCGTCAATGAAGTATATATAAACATCCTGCAAGAAATATACAGGAGATCAACTGCTACCATATTGCTTCATAAAAAACGACACAGAATACTGATCAAGAAGGGTGTAAGACAGGGGGATACAGTCTCCCCAATGCTATTTACCGCGTCCTTAGAGGAGGTTTTCAGAGGCCTAGAATGGGAACAGTTGGGAATAAGAATTAATGGAGAGCACCTTAGTAACATGGGCTTCACCGATGAGATTGCATTGCTGAGTAACTCAGGGGACAAATTTCAACTCATGATAACGGAGTTAGACAAGGAGAGCAGAATGGTGGGTCTTAAAGGTAATCTGCAGAAGAGGAATGTACTGTACAACAACCTCGGAAAAGAGCAGCGCTTCGAGATAGGTAATAGTGCAATTCAAGTTGTAAAAGACTATGTCTACTTGAAGAAGGTAATAACCGCGGAACCGAACCACGAGATTGAAGTAACTAGAAGAATAAGAATGGGGTGGAGCCCATTCTTCAAGCACTCTCAAATTGTGACAGGTAGATTGCCACTGTTTCCTCAAGAGGAAGGTATATAACAGCTGTATCTTGCCGGTACTTAAATACGGAGCAGAAACCTGGAGACCTACAAAGAGGGTTCCGCCTAAATTGAGGACGACGCAGCGAGCAATGGAAAGAAAAATGGTAAGTGTAACCTCAAGAGACAAGAAGAGAGCAGATTGGATTAGGGAACAAACGGGGGTTAATGATATCATAGTTAAAATCGAGAAGAGGAAATGGACATGGGCCGGGCATGTAGTGCGTAGACGGAATAACCGCTGGTCATTAAGGGTAACTAACTGGATTCCCAGAGAAGGCAAGTGGGTTAGGGGAAGACAGAAGGTTAGGTGGGCAGATGAGATTAAGAAGTTTGCGGGTACAAAGTGGCAACAGCAAGCACAGGACCGAGTTTATTGGCGGAACATGGGAGAGGCCTTTTTCCTGTAGTAGACGTAGTCAGACTGATGGTGATGATGATGACACATGACAAGCGCGAACTAACAACGGTAACAGTTATTACGTCTTGGTTTGCGAGCAACACAGCTCAAGTGCTGACAGCGGTAAACTCAACGCTTCGAGATATTTGTTTTAAATTTTCGGGTATGGAATGACCCGCCTGCCTTCTACGCGACGGCGCCTGAGGTAAGGTGTGCGCGGTGTTCTTTTTATTTGAACTTGACGTAATAAAACCACGAAAACTCCGTCGGAATCTAGCAGCTCGAGCTCATGTATATGGGGACGTAAGCGCATGGACATCAATGATGGCCTACATGATGCAGCTTTATATAGCTCTACTGTGGCCACGCTCCGAGCAGCGCGCCTTTGAATAGCACTATCAGGAACTAATGTAGGTGCTTGCCACACCACACAATGCATTTCTTGGCGCGTCTTTCTCGACACGACAGCAAATGCGGGGTCATTTTTAAGGGTGTGCTTAAGTTGCTGTCATAACAAAAGCATGCCAAAGCGCAAACTTTCTGCAGACACAGTTTCTTATTGTCCGCATATCTTGTGCTTGGGCGTGGTGGTCTCCAATAATGTACTTACACAGAACATTTAGAACACTAACACTCTAAGCAAGAAAAAAATTACTATTCTAAGTTGTTTATGCATATACACGCAGTGCCCCAGAACTCTCTAGCCTGAATTTAAACATAAGGCAACGCATGCTATGAAGCCCTCACTTAATGCATCATGCTAACTATTGCAGATAGTATTCGAACACTATTCTGCCTAACTAAGCTTAAGATAACTAGGCTAGGCTGCTTAATTGACAAAGTAAACATGATTATTTACCTAAAACGTAATTAGGGAGAAAGTAAAATGCCAAAGTTGGAGACCGGATTGCTAAACATCTGATAAGACTGTTTGAAACTTACCTATTAGGCGTTAATGAAACGCATATATTTTTAGGGCTCGTTTTTATGCTTGCGATAAGTTCAATGAAAATTAGGACATAATAAAGCAAAGGAGGGCATACTGAACGTTAAGTGTACTGTTTTCAGTTGACGATAATAACTGTTACCTAACTGTGAAGAAAGTAACGGGGACGAAAAACACCACTTTCATTTGGCGGAAACCGATGCTCTAGCGCTTGAGCAATGGCAACGGCCATCCTGTCGTCCCCTTTACCGGGTATTTGTAATCATGCAAACCAGCTGGCGTCACGTAGCGCATTATTGAAGTGCACAGCTGACCACTTATGGTTGTTATGTAGGGATTAACACTACAAAACCACCATATGATAGTGAAAGATGGCGTAGTGGAGGGCTCTGGAAATTTCGGCCCCCTGGGGTTCTTCAACGTGCACCCAAATCTGAGCGCACGGGACTACAGCATTTTCGCCTCCATTGAAGATGAAGCCGCCACAGCCGGGAATAAATCCCGCGATCTGCGGGTCAGCAGCCAAGTACCTTGGCAACTAGGCCACCAAGGCAAGGCAACTGCTGAACATTAAGCCATGGCAAATTGCATTAAAGAGTCAAGTCTACCAGAAGAAAGCGCTCCCTGTAACTGAGTGAAGGAACCAAATTTCAAGGACTGCTTTTCTTGATTGGCCTAAGTTATTGCAAAGCAGCACTTAACGGATCAAATAAACATAGAGGGGACTTTATTAGTTTTATTTGAAGTGTATTTTAGATATTCAACTGTAAATATTAGGAAAGTAAAGTGGATCAAAACTCAACCTGGTGCTGGCAGCGGCAGAACCGGCGACCTTCTGATTACGCACCGGATGATCTACTCACTGATGTTTGGCTGCACTTGTGAGAACCATATGAGAGAGTTACGCCTATGTGATTGATAATGGTCTGAATATTTCTTTTATTTAGTACGGTTCATAAAAGTCGTTTAAAATATGCGCCAGGTCGGTCTGTCATAGTGTTGTACTGACTACGACGCTCGGCTGTTGACATGGAGGTCAGGTGTTCAATTCCAGCCATGACGTTCATATTTTGATGGAGGCGGCTTTAGAGAACCACGTGCTGTGTCGTCCGTGAAAGTTAACGAACACAAGATGGTCGAACTTTCCTGAACTCTCCACTATGGCGTCCTCCATAATTATATCCTTAATCGCAGACGCTAAACCCCAAATATTATCATGCTCAAAGTGGATGTAAAAAAAAAACAATGCGCAGAACATCAACACAGGTTTATTCAGATCACTTTCGACTTCAGTGACACAAAATAATCATCCTATATCTGAGATAAGAAATAGTTTTTTTTATGGTAAATTGGAATAAAGAAAAAAAGCAGTATTTTCTCAGGAACCGTACTCGAGGCATTTCTCGGTTTTTATGCAGCGTAATTTTGCCAATAGCACCAACCACGCTGCCTCAAACCTGTTTTCAGAGCTCGCAGTTCATCACGCATAAGGAAACATGCACATCCCGATTCTTGCTTTTACGTTTACTGAAGTTCATGTCGAGGGACTGAGTTAGTACACGCATGTCGTGTCCCCTCCCCTTTTCTATAAGAGTTTAACGCGTGCGTCCCGTCTACTCCATACGTTTAGTAAGAGGGAACAATTTCAATCCTTTAAGCACTATTCCAACGACAGACGTGATCACAGAGGAATCGGTCACATGACCTGTGACGTA
The DNA here is from genome assembly GCA_013436015.1 of Rhipicephalus annulatus. Classification (NCBI taxonomy): domain Eukaryota; kingdom Metazoa; phylum Arthropoda; class Arachnida; order Ixodida; family Ixodidae; genus Rhipicephalus; species Rhipicephalus annulatus. The sequence goes on along the minus strand of WOVY01011099.1, from coordinate 374,858 downwards.
TTCCTTCGTCCCCAGAATTCACATGACAGGGAACAATTCCCTCGACAAGCGAGAGTTTCGGCATTGCTCTCCATAGATCTTAACTGTGACTTGAGCTGCCATCGTTTCATCAATCGATCGGCGCGGACCGAAACGTGTATGCCGGTGCAGTTGACGTATGCGGTGACGTAGTATGCAATCCACAGGCTCATTAGCGATTTCGTTTATCGTGTGAATAAAGCTTTTTCTTTTTTTACGTGTAGGGCTATTTTCACGTAGGATTCAGACTATACTGAACGAGGAGTCCGTAATGTTGCGTTCCGAAAAGTGTTTAATTGCGCAATTTACTACTGGGAAACCAGAAAAGAACGGCAGACTTTTTTGAGAAGCTGATCAACACTTTAACTTCAGCCATTGCTATCCTCGTTTTTTTTCGAACTCAACCAAGAAAATGGGAGGGAGGAAGCGGCGTCTGTTACCTTCGATTCTCCACTTGAAGTACACTGCGTACGCCCACATGTTTCAGTGGAGGTCCCGTCCTGAATAGAAAGCGTAACGTGCGACACATAGTGACAGACAGGGACAAGACTACGGTATCTGATCTTGACATCTTGGCCCGTATTCGCAAAAACACCTTACGTGTGACATTTTAGCGATTGGATCTCGTTCAATATTGGGCAAACACTCTACAGAGAAGTTTTGTGAATTCGGCCCCTTTTGTACGTCCTGCCATTGGTTTATTCTGCCATTTAGGCAAGGCTGGTTTCTTGGGCTTTACATGTGACAAAATCGATAGATCTTCAGCGCTTAATAACTTTTCTATGTGTGCGCTGGTTGTAACTTATGTTTGAAAAGCGCTAGCTATTTTTTTTGCAGTGGCTCTTCAATTAAAATTGTGGATTCCCAAAGAGGATGAATATGCACTGCACTAATATGAGTGTGTGTGTAACATCACAAAGTAATGTTTTCCGTATGTATCTAGTCTGCCTTTCATCCTCCGTGCCCACCTAAAAAACATTTACGGACATATCACACAGCACAAAATAAATATTCCTCAACGACCTTCCCACATACAAATTTGTAGCGTAGTATGCTGCAACGACTTTTGGTATGTTAATCGCACGTCAAACGTCGAATTCTTTATACTATTCATAGTCACCAAATGATTGGCTAATAAAAAAAACATAGGTGCTGTGGGAAATATCAAGTTAAACAAACACGCACATATACATAACTCTTGCAGCAAAACACTCATGTCGGCAGTGTTCGATCTCTGTAAATACTTCAATCTCATCCAACGAAGCAGATCACAAGTTATTGCTTTTGTGCGATATGACAAAGCAACATAAAATGAGAGATTCCGGCACGTCACACCGTGCCATAAACTGATGATTTTGTACAATACATATTAAGCACACCTGCGAAAATCAGTTGATAGAAAGTTGTGACAGCGAAACTTCACAGCACGCTACACATTGCACACAGTAGTCAGCTAGAAAGCTTCAACTGACGTATGCGTTTTGTACTATAAAAATAGTAAATTCGACAAGTTCTCCCACGTAAACAGTCAACACAACAATTACGGATTGAAGAATAATTGATTCAGAGTACAATTTATGACGATTGCTGCTTCAGAGATTCGAAAAACGACGAAAAAGAGTAAGGAAGTCCGAAACTTAAGTCACGCTTGAGAAGTTGAGTAGTTCACTGCAGACGCTCAATGCATGAGTCACGGTGCACCATGAAGTGAGAGTTTGCGAGCATAAGATTTGTTTTCGTCTTTTTTTGTATATTAGCAGTACAAGACACAACAGATAAGTAGACAAAACTTCAGGGCGAGAACCATCCCATACGTGGTTTCAATGTTCTCGCTACTTAAAGTTGACTGCACTCGATCGTGCTGCCACTGCTCTTGCCTCCCCCTCCCTCCTGGACCACTTGAGTATTTTCAATGCTCAAGAAATGAAGCTTAAACCACTAGCCTACTAACATTTTAAGCAATACTAGAGGAACAAACTTGAAGCGCAAAAAACAAGGAACGAAGAAAAGAGTATTGACACGACGATCGCTGCATATTTGTTTCCTAATGTCTTAATGTCGTCGAGGCATCCGTACTACTAGAGGAGCGCTTCAATCTGTAAGGACAACTACTGAGAATGCGATTTAAAGGGTATATTGAGCACATTCGTGCCTCTTTGAGTACGTTCGTCTTGCCATCAGGAGCCAGAGGGGCCGCGTGCGCAGTACGCAGAGATTTGAGGGCGTCGCCATAAATAAACGAGTATTGACTGTAGTTGACTTGAAGAAAGTACGATTACAACCATTCATACGATAACACAGTGACATATTATGGTAAAAATACAAAAAAAACAAAGGTTGGCTCTTGTTGAAAATGTATTGTCAACAACGTAGGCAGAGAAAATATCGAGAGATAAAATTTTCATCCTTTCGCCTTCTGATGGTGGTTGATGCACTTGTGCAATACCAAACGGTGACACGCACATTTATAAGGCACTTCAAGACAGAGCTGAATTTTTCAATAATGCTGCTCACAAGCTCAATACAGTGTCAAACATCGAAATCGAAATAGGCTGTAAATATGAAGCCAACAGTAACAGACCATATAAAAACTGCTAAGGCACATACTCAGCCACCTTAAGTTGAGCTGCAGCGGCCGTAACTCGTTTGGCAGAGCGTCGGTAGTGTTGTCCGAAAATGGCAGGTTCGGTTTCTACCAGCGGCCATTTATTTCAATTGATATCACAACTGCCGCCTTAAAGTTGAAGGCTATCAGTTATGCCCCTCTACTTTTCTTTGCTGAAGAGGTTGTTCGTAAAATATGCCTTCGATCCATTCTTGGGCGTCATCAGGCATTCATTCTCGCTAAAGCCGGTTAAAGCGAGTTTAAATAATGGGATCTCTGAGACAGTGTACCAACCGTTATAACAATAAAACGCTAAAAAAATCTCACAACGACTGCAAATACATTGTGTCGTAACGGAGGAAAGAAATATAACCAGCCCGCATTTGAATCATTTGGCTCGTTGCGCAAATTACCATCACTTAGAACACTTCTAAGGTCAAGAGTAAGCCTTGATCACAGAGTTGAGTGCAGCGCTTAGGCATAGTTCAAAAATCATAGAAGAAAAAGAAAAAATTGGAAGAGAAAAGTATCAGATCATTTGTTCGAAATGTAGGGAAGTAAACTCAGTGTGGCAATCATCAAGCTTGCCATTCGGGGCACATCCAACACCAAAACACATTTCCATTAGAACAGTACGAACGTTCATGATAAACACAAGTGGCACTGCTAGCACTTTTGATATGGCAGCGCTAATTGTCACCAACGAGGAACTCTACTTATGCACGATAGTCTACCATTTTTATCTTTCCGGAGTTCCCCTGCATGTATCTACTACCCTAACGAGTAAAAGTGGAGCACAACACAGCATTATTACTCCATTTTCACCATGACAATGCACGTAGAGGACAATTTTGTTCCTTCATGGCAGCTCCTTTTTCATAGCATTGAAGTTGAGGTGGTCTTTTCCTGTAATAGATTCCGCGAAAGTCTGACTTCAATCAGCAGGGCTTTCGCTAACATACCACGCACGCAAAAGTAAATAATGCACAGTCTTGCCGAAACTTGGCAGGAGATCTGGTATGGTTCATTTTGAGTCAGTCCACATAGTAGCTTATACGCAAGCCACATACGACGCCATATACAGCGATTGTACAGTGTAGGCGAAAGTCCCACGGCTCTTCGAGTCGTCCACACTGCACCGATCCCTGCCGGACGCGCTGTGACGTTTCAGTGACATCAGAGGCAGCTTGCCCCACCTCCGAGAAAGGCCTCTGTCGATGCCGACACCGCCGGTGTGGCGATGCATACGTGCAGTCGCAGGAGGGACGTCAGGTGCTGAACCTCGAGACGTAGCCTCTGCAGCTCCCTGCGGAGTTCGGCGTTGCCCCTCTGCAAGCCTTCCGATTCCTGCGAACAAGAGGGTACGAGAGAATGTCACATGTGAGTCGTGCTGTACCAGTGTGAGGAAAACTCAGAGTTGGACTCACTCGACTTCACTCAGGTTCACATTGGGCCGTTGGTCTGAGTCTGAGTAAGGGGGGGGGGGGGTCAGTAATGTTTAAGCGAGTTTGAATCAGAGGGAGCCGAGATTACGAAAATTTTCATCAGTGTAAGTCCGAGTGAGTCTGCGTCTAGAAAATGATGGTCAGTGTGAGTCCGAGTGGGTATATGCGATTTCACAATATATAGTTTTGGGTCTGAGTGAGTCCCCAGTTTTCGCTGACCTGAGTGCATTACGGTACCAAGAATAAAAGAAAAAAATGTACATATGCACGAATGTATTTTTACTCCGAAACACCAAGTTAGCCACCCTGAATAAAAGATGAGACAGGGTGGGTGGTGCAGATGGGGCAGAGGGTGCCCTATATTTTTTTGTGCCCTCCTAAGCAAAGTGGAGCGGAGAGGAACGTTTTGGCACTAATTAACTTTGAGGGGTGCCGAGTCTACCACATATCTTTGCTCAGTCGAACCTGTACGGCAACACAGGGTTTCGACTATAATGACCGAGTAGAGTCCTTGTGGCCTTGCATTCCAAAAACTGTTCTTTTCTTACATTTACCCTCGGAAAGGCAGGGACCGAAGACAACCTGTTATAAGAAGCATGTTTCATTGCTTCATTTTCAAGGTGGTCGAAATTTCTGGAGCCCTCCACCACATCATCTCTTAGAATAATATGATGGTTTTCGGACGTTAAACCGCACATATCAATTCATTGCTTCGTTTCCATTTTTGTTCTCAGTTTGGCATCTCCCTCTCACCACTATACGTAGAGTCCTGCGCGCGTAAATGCCTTGAGAATGCGAAAGAAGACTGAAAATTGACGCGCTGTGCGTGACGCCATTTCGAAGTTGCCGCCCAGCTTGCATTTCATAGCCAAAGAGGCGGTGCCATTGTGTAATTGCATCAAGATCCACCATTTTCACTCCCATTTTTCTCCGATAATGAAATTCTTCCCCACCCCGCCACCCTTCATCGGTTTTTCGAAATGGTACACACGAATACGACACCTGCATTTACCGTGAACAAAATGTAACATGAATGAAGATAAACACATTTAATCCCTTCAGCAAAACACGCGTGAAAAGACACGCGTTTGTCTTCTCAAGCATTTGTCCTCTCCTAGAAAACAGTAACTAACCTTTATTACCCATAAATATCCTGACTATCCTCTACGTGCCTCTCTTTCAATTACCGAATGTCATTTTTTTAAATTACCAAACTGAAATTCATCAGGCAGCAGCACACCGAATATTTATTTGGTAATAAATGCCCTTATTACCAATTGTCACAAAGCTAAATTACTTACTTTGCTTGTTCACAATGCGATGCACGCTTTATGGGCCGCAAGCACACGTTCTAAAAGCAAAAGAAAAAGAAGTCTCGGCCCTGAATATTCTGATGCTCGCAGACTGCTATCTTTATACAAATACTTAGACATCGTTCAATTAAGCAATATCCCTAAAGGTTATCTTATTCTATCTGGTGTCACGCACGCAAAACTAAAACACATGCTGTATAAGACTTGTGTAATAGAGCTTGCTGACAAACAGAAATTGGGGGATTCTTAAGCTTCGCCTTTGAGACTTGAACGTAATAGCGATATCTTGTCGCTGGTAAGTACCGAGTTCAAAACGGCTTGTGTCAATGAAGCTTTCGCGTAGGTCTGCACTCCGTGTAATGTGTAGCATGCTTTAATTTAAAGCACGGGCAAATAAAAAAGGCATTTACCATGTGTGTCTTTTGTATTGGGTGGCCCGCTCTAAACCATGAAGTCATGATAATCGCATGTTCTGACGCCTGATCGCAATGTACGCATGCACCACGCATCAATACTGCAATATTTCATGTTGACTTGTGAAGCATGTATACCGGACGCGTGTATTTGTAAAGCATGAAGGTTACCTCCACTGGATTTCCAATCACAGGAACTTATTTTCACTGCATTTCAAAGCAAACGTATGTCTCTGTGGTAGAACAATTGCTGACCACGCAAACTACTCCAGCTCGATCCTCAATAAAACCCAGATTTTTCATTATGATTTCACTTTAATCTTTCTTGATTCTTCAGTCACGCACAAGGTGATGCTTTTTTCAATCACAACTAACAGTGCCGACGCCAGAATATCTTCGAAACAAGCTCTTTAACGGTATCGCGTTAAAACTGCCGTGTGTCTCGGATGTACCGGACAGGCACACATGGCACACGCGCGTCATATGTATTTCTCAAAGAGCACAGAAAGTGTCACAGTTACCAAGAGCACGGCATAAATATATAATCAATGGAAGCACGCCGTAAACATGAAGTGCAATATAACCTATTGCTTATTTGCGACAGTTTATATTAAAATGGGAATGCACCACATTTGTAAGACCTTCCCTTTTTGAATATTTGCCACTGGGCAACGAAGTGGACATACATGATTGTTCATGTACCTGATTGCACCAACCACCTCCTGCTGCGGTACGGGGGCGTGACAAGTCTCTACGAATACCAACTTTTATATTCATTTTGTTTCTGCTCCGACTATATAAAAACTTTTTCATTATATACGTCATTGCTTGAATGCAAAAATAGTGACTCTCGCACTGGTAGCCATCACATGTGGTCCATACCATACAGGCACACAATTTACCCTAAGGAATTTCTGAGAGAATGCCTACCTTTGATACTAAATAAATTGGAAATGGAAGGATTTATTCCAATTATTGTGACGTGCAAACAAACACAAGAATACTTTTTGCAAGTATGAATTCAGAGACAAAGAAAACAGTTTTTGCACTTTCACAATTCTTTTTGCTTTTTGATGTGTTTCTACATCAGTGTTTCGATAAATATTGCATTATACCATTATGCATCGCAGCCATACTTGTACAAATCGTCTTTATGTTGTAACTTCCACTGTTTTTGTGTTTAGCAAAGCATTACGATGTTTGCTTTTTCTAAAAGCATCAGATTTGTATTTTTACAAATATCACTTTTGTAACTGTTTTTCAGTACGTTCCTTTTTTGTCAATTTCATTAAAATTGTGATTTTTTTCTAGATATATACCTAAAGCATGTATAAATGCTAGTCTTGGTGTAACTGATGCCATGTGAGGGCGTTCAGACATATTCAAGCTGTATGATGCAGCTTTTTGCCTGGCGGACCCCAGGCATTTTTGCTGAGAAATAAAAACCGTTCTGATTTTGATCTGGATTCTATAGCATCGTACTTGTCGATTGACGAATATTCGCCAAAATCTAAATATACGTTTGTCGAATCTCTTGGCCTGAGTAAGAAAAATGTTGAACCGTATATGAAACTTCAAATACCTGAGCACACATGGTAAATTATTATTGATTGATGTACAACTGAAGCACTCTTCATTTGGTTGCAGGGTTTATAAATGCGTATTTGTTTTAAGCCTCTAAATAGTGCCCAAGCAGACTATTAGTGTTCCTAACTGTTTTTGCCAGTGGTGTCAGTAATTGCCATAGTGGAAGTGAACATTCGACAATGCCAAAATTTAAAGAAAGGTAGGTTTATCAACGGAAAAACAGAGATCGGCTTGAGCGATTGTATGCTCTAGCGTGCTACTCTACACCGGAGGAGGCTGAAAGAGTAATGGATGAATATGTAGAATTGAGGAGGTGATTATGTACCGTCCGGTCAAGTTGGCGCAGTGGTGCCATTATGCATGCAATCCAGTTGCATGTATATAAGAACGCCAAGATCACGTTTACGGCCATTGTGGCACTGTTGCGGTGAGGCCAAGGGTCCTGCACAACCCAACTTGTCTAAGAGGAAGAGAGAGAGAAAGCAGATGCCAACTTCCAGTCTGCTGTTACCTATATCAACAACAATTACCATCTGCGTTTCGTTACACATTGAGTAGATGGACCTTGTGCATACAAACTTGATAATTTTCATCACAGCAATCACAAACTTATTGTGCGTGTGGTGCTCGACGCATATCTTGGCCCGTCAACATGTCGGATAGTTGGTTGACCATGTCGACTGGTCTGGTGCAGCCCTCAGTGCTCACTTATTTCGGCGTCCAGGCCATTGTTTCTTGCTTCCCGCCCGTGGAAGGGTAAATTGAATCAGACCCTCTCTTTCCTCCTCAGTTTGATACACCATTCAACCAGATCGCTTAAACTGTTTGTTTTCGAAGGTTTAGCGATGCGCTTATGGTAGGGTAACACGCACATGAAAAGGACACAAGACACACTGTTTAACAGGACGTAGAAAACTGTGTCCTACCCCAATAAATAAGTTCATTCCGATGCAATCAAAAATAATTGGCCACATTAATCTCTTTACTGCTTGTTTTAACTTTGTGAAAGCTCATAGAACATGCGTTTTGGTGTTTCTACTACGGTTGGAACAGGTTACAACTGAAAGAAAGCTCTACTTCTTTCTTCTCCGTTGCAACCTTGAGTCACGTGTTCAGAGTAACGATGCACCAAATGGCCCAATATCGCGTATACTGTTAAGCCCCTTGTAAGACGCGGCTCGGGCGGCGTTCTCACCTCGCACAGACGCACGGTTCGCTCCTTCTTGCGGTTCCGGCACTTGGAGGCGGCGATCTTGTTCCTCTCCCGGCGTCGCCTCCGCTTCTCTTCGTCCTCCTTCGTCAACTGCGCATGATGCGAAATTGACGAATGCTTCATAAAATGGGCCATGGCACGGTGCACCCACAACAAAATTATATAGACGTAGAGTGTCTATTAGCCAGTTACAAAAAAATGAACTATAAACAAATAAATCATTGTAAACTGCTCCCTGGAAGACAACAGCTATATATCTCTCTCTCCACCAGCGGCTACCATTTCACCATGGTGTGTAGGAATTCACGTGCGTCAAGGAGTGCAGCTGTAGTCTTCTACATAAGCTGCAGCCGTTGGAATCCTTTTCAACTGTAATCGTAATGCAAAGGAGAGTAATAAAACTTCGATCGCACTCCCAGCTCACCACAAAACAGTCGGTGTTGTTTAACCATACGAGTTGTAAAACTCCCCACAGGCTGCATGTATAGACGAGAGCACGCCTATCTCAAACCCAGGCGCCTTCAACGGTATACTCTCGCTCCCAGAGACGCCATAATTTGTTTGCAACCGCCAAGCCGCGCCTTGCTAGCATGGAATGCAGTGGCTCTGGGAGTTTAAAATGTGAAAAGGCACCTGTTCATGCTGCGCCCGCTTATAAAATGTCATCTGGGTACCACTGAGCTGTCATCTGAAGCGACCACAACCGGCGCCAGAGGGAGAGATTGCTGAGCACTGCTTGTGAAGTTCACAACGCATCGCAAGAATCATGCTGGTGCGGTGTTTTGCGATTGCACAGGTTTCCGTCCACAACGAAAAGCGCCGAGCTCCATGCATCGCCTTAGGATATAATCGCAATCAGCAGGAAAAACTACGAGCCCAGTGAAGTGTACAAGTAAGTATACTTATTGCGTTAATTCAAGCGCGACTCCAGCTGTTTCACTTTACAGCAGCGATTTGCGTGCAATATGCCTGTATTATGAGGCACAAAACTATTTCTGTACTCTTTCGCAGGCCACATGTCAATAATAGGATATACGTATTAGGACTCACGCGTGGATGAACGCACCGCGCATAGTCAGTACAACTGCAACAGCCAAGTATCGCAATGTAATGTGAACGGCGCGGAAAGCATAATTTCGACTCGGTCGAACCGCTACATGCCTTCACAATCACTAGGCGAATTCACACGTGCTTTCAGCCGGCGTCACCGTTGCATCTTAACACATTGTCCGGGCTGGCACTTTTGCAACGCGTGTTTATTTCGAGTACCCGGCAGGACTGGCAATCGATACACATGCAGTGCATGAGCGTAAGTTGGAACCAGATTGTAGTGCTACGTTGACGCCGGCTTATAGCACGAATTCTGCCTTGTCACAGCCAAGGCATGCCTCAGTTCGACTGTGTCGAAATGAACACTTTCCGCTGTTCGCGTTCCTTTCAATCGCAATAGTACGTACCGGACGAAGCTGCTTCCGTAGTCTGCAATGCACGTGCTGCAGACACTCCGGGCTGTCAAGGAAGGTTTCCTCGACGTTTTACAAGAAATCAGCGTAAAATTAAAGCACAAGAATAGCGCAAAACATGCTTACAGCCAGACCCGAGTTGTGAAGTTTCGCGTTTGATTTGCAGAGCATCTGCTCGCATGCCTTGAGAATGTTGCTTCACTGCGCTTGCAGCAGGCGGCGCCACACTCTTTTCAATATGGCAGCAAGCACTGAGCTCGCTGTGTTCTGGTGTATAGCAGTCCGGACACAACATTCGCCCAGAGGTCGGGAGTGTGCAGATTGTCGCGCTACCTGTTTATTAGCACGCCAGCCATATTTCGCATTATTTGTGTTTTGAGTTCTTGCTCCTAAATGGCGTGACACTCTGGTAACTTGCGAAAAATTGGGCCAACTGCGTGTCCAGATTTGGAAACAAAGTTTCCTAACTGGTATGATTGAATAACTCTGCCGAACAGTATCGTCCTGCCAGAATACACACGCTTACAAGGGAAGTGGCTGCTGTGGACACGACTCGAGAGTGCGCCACTGTTATCAGGCACTCAGGTCACTCAAGTATTTATAGTCATCATCATCACCATCATCAGGCTGAGTACGTCCACTGCAGGACAAAGGCCTCTCCCATGTTTCGCCCGTCAACTCGGTCTTGTGCTTGCTGCTGCGACTTTATGGCCACAAACTTCTTAACCTCTTTTGCCCAGCTTACTTTCTGTCTTGCCCTAACCCGATTGCCTTCTACGGGAATCCAGTGAGTGACCCTTAATGATGAGTAGTTATCCTGCCTACGCACTACGGGCCCTGCCCATGTCTATTTACTCTTCTTGATTTCATTTAGGATATCATTATTCCCGGTTTATTCTCTGTATTGTTCTCAGTAATGCGTTTAGAGTATTGCTTTTTATAAATTAGGTTATTGGCCAAATAACTGAAATTTGGACAGGTTGTTATTGAATACCCGAGGTTTATTCCTTGGCATGACAATCAGCGCGAAAAAGGACACGAAAAAAACAAGAAAGCGCACTGTAGATTGGCTAAGGTTAAGGTTAAGGATGTTGTAGGTAGCCGGCGCATCTATCCTTGCTAACAACTGAAAGTTTAATGGAAAACATGAAGTGTGAAGATCGTATACATCAACGGATGTTTCTAAATCACGAAACTTACTTTCAACTGCACCTCCAAGCAAAGAATGTTATTTGCACTGTATTGCAAAGCACACACGTGGATATGCGGCACAACAGCTGCTTTACCCGTGCTTGAACCGTATTTTTTAAATTTATTTTTATTTGCATATTTGTCAATTTATTGGTCACGCACAAGATGATAATTTTTCGCTTACAACCAACGACACCAACACTGACGCCGACACCACCAACCACACTGGAATTTCAACGAAGCGAGTTATTTCAGGCTCTGGCATTAATACACGAGCCTTTGCTATTTCGATGACCCCACGGCCGGTATCGAACCCACTACCTTCGGGTGGAAAGCCGAGCACTATATTCTCTTCACGACCGTGGCAGAAGACGTTCCTGTACTGATAATATAACTTTTTTTTTGCTACAAACAAGACGCAAGCTTAAGTGTCGAGGCTGCTTCGGTTACTTTCAGCTTGAGTTTTATCTCTTATTGAAATCTATTCAACCGCAACTCACGTCGGAACGCAGTTTCACCACAGCGGGAATTTTCGCACAATACGGTGTCAGCGCGACAAGCAGCAAGGGGTCGCGAGGCGGACACACGATCCCCACTGCGAGCAAAACGGGGTCCTCATCGCGTCCTTGCGCGAATGACGAGGGCGTGACAGGTAGTTGCCGCAATCAAAAAAGCGCCGCGCGTATATTTCTTTTCTTCAAGTGTATTGCGCAACATGCCAGTGCATACAGTCATCCAAAAGCCCACCACCGCCAGCAGCGGGGAGCTTTCAAAAATGTTCAAGGCCCGACATGTGTGACCCGAGAGCTAACGGCGTCGCAGCAACGCCGCGTGGAGAAGGCGATTTCCATATCGCAGCCGCTGCTCCTTGCACCCTTGACGGAACGATGCGAACTACCGTGTTTTAGCCAGTATAACTCACTCTATGCGCCCCTGAGATGGGCGTGTCTCCTGTAGTCAGGCGAAACTTGTGGAGATCACTCAGATTCCCTCGTTAAATATACTTTCTGCTAAAAACCCACTCAAACTTCAACTCAGCAATGTGTTTTTTTTTGTTTTTTTTGGCGGGACGCGGGGAGTAGGCAAACTCGCTTGGACGCATATTCACGATAATTATCTTCAACTGGACTCACTCGCACTCAAACTCACCAAAATATCCCTGACCCGGACTAACTCAGACTCACGGCTCGATCTGAGTCTGAGAAAGTCAAATGAGGCGACGTTTAAGTGAGTTCGCCGATCTATGGTGTCTAAAGATATCAGGGGAAGGAAGGCACTCCCACCTCACCACCGTAATTATGCATGCCTGGCTCATTCCTTTGGTCAGTCCGACATTACGCGTTGGTTCTCAATGTGCTACGCGAAATTTCTTTTTCTTTATTGTTTTACTCATTTGATAGTGTATATCACCGCAGTAATATTTACAGGAGTGTGTTAAAAAAGTGTACAGATATTAAGGCACATATTCGCACAATTTTATTTTCTATGCACACAAGGTCACGAGGGATGATGATGGCCAGCTTCTGATACGCGCCCTCCCATATTGGAAAACTCTGCCTATGCAGAAATGCGGAATGCTCAATCTGTCGTTTTGAGGCAAGCCACAGAGCAGCAACGACACACTGGTGCATCAAGATCAGGTAGAGCTTTGACTCAGGCGTACGCGAGGCCCTCTAGTAAAACACGAAAAATAAACCTGTTTGCAACCAAAGGCAATGACTAGTAATCGAGTGTATTTGTTTCGGTCACATAGATGCCTTTAGCTTTAGACTGTGTTTTAACCAGTTCAACCTGCCTCAGAAAACAGATGCGTGCGATGACATTTTTGTTTACATGTTTGGACAATATCGGTGAGCCTGACAAAATTTTGTAGAACCTTGCCGTCACACTGATTCACCTTTAATCAAGCAAAGTTAGTCGCCCTAATGTGACTACTTGATGAAAACCTCACATGGCCGGGTTTGCATTCAGCTAAAAAGACTGGAAGACGAAAGCCCTTCTCCTCAGTCGATGTATTTGATCCCTCCCCCTCCCCGCGTCCTTCGCAAACCCTGATGCACCTCACCTGGTTTTACACTGCCCTCATGATCGGTTCATCTTTGATGAAGTTACAATCTCGTGTGATGTAATGATGATATCACAATAGCGTCACAAGTTTTAGCTAACCTTAGCATCATTATCACGTTATATGGTAGTGCCCTGACGCCTTACTTTCTCGCTTCACTCGTGCTGACGCTAATGTGGCAGCTCGCTTACGCTACCGATCGCGTCGGTCAATTTTTGCCATAGATGATGGATTTAAGGCTTTCGTGTAAGATGTGAACTATTACTCCAATCACCGTGTTATAAGGTGCTCAAACAAAACTTTATGCTTCGTCTCTCGTAGAATTTAAGCGCCAAGACCTGTTTAACCACACTTAGGTCTTTTCCGATATCACAGAAGGTACTTTTGCATATCGTTTTCAAATATGGTTTTCTTAAACACAGAAATTTGGTCTATCTGTATGACGGTCTGTTGGCCTTCATATTCAACCATTGAGCCACCCAGAGAAAGTTGAATGTTAATATTATTTTTGAAAACCAAATATTACGCATATTTGAGAAGCAACAGAAATGCGAACGTATTAGGCAGTGTCTCGTTTTATTTAGAAAGTGCACAGATACGTAATTTGCAAGACCGCAGTTTTTACTACGCTGCATTGACTATGCGATGTTATTAGCGAGAAAGCAAATATTTCCTACCATTCGCCAAAACGACACGGTGTTGCCTCGTAGCTGTTTGTTCTAAACAAGAAACTTTCATTTCCTAACGTAACTGCCAGATGGCACCACACCTCACACAGCACTCGCCGATGTTTTCGTGCAGAACGTCAAATAGAGGTTTTATTCTCTCTCTCTGCAGACAGAGATGATCGTATTTTGACGTCCTTTGCAGGGTAGCACACAATTATGCAGCCAATTTTTAGAGGCGAAGCTCCTTACCGTGGGTAGTGCGTCACCAATGTATGAAGCAGTAGGTATTATAGCTACCTCTCGTATAGTCCTTGGAATGTCCGCTAGAATTCGGTACTTGTGTATGCGGAATACGTGATGAAAAGCTGCAAGATGGTGGTATTTGGAGTGTTCTCTAGATGAACGCGTGGACAGATGAATGCATGGGCGGACAGACAGACAAGCAGACGGATGGACGGTCAGATGGATGGACGAATAGACGGACGTATGAACGCATGGACGGACGCATAGACAGCAACACTGATGGACTCAGGGACGAACGATCGTACGTATGCCCGCGCGGACTGACGAACGGAAGCAAGAACGAACGGACTGACGGAAGCACGGACAGATTGGCGAATGCTTCGCCCCACTCATCATAATTCCCTCCGTGCATATGCTGCGATTTTGTTCTGCTTTTCCGAACGGCGCGAGCAAAAAAAAAGCAGATGGCTAACAGTGGAGGTCGTGGTTTACTGAAGTGCACTGCGAACAACCTACTAACTTCTTTCTGGCGGAAAGTAAAAACACTGCAAACCACGACATTGCACACGACTCGAAGCTTGCACAAGCACGCTCACGCGCGCTTCCCAGACAGCGACACCAGTCCATCTCCCGTCGCTAAGATCGCAGACGGAAGGCTATAAGGTCTGTGCGTGCCGTTACGGTCCGCCAGCATGCAAGCGTCAAGATTCGGCAGGGTCGCAAGCGTGTGTCCGTCGTCTTCTTAACCCCGCAATCGCAAAAGAGGACGCGAGCGTAGACGTTCCGAAGGCCAACGGGCGAAGCTTTAGGCGAAGCCATTGACACGCGACAACACAATACGATTTCTTTGTCTCTATTTGCTTGAGCACGCGTGTGTTGCGACACGAGAGTTCCTCACTGTGGTGTCTCTGTCGCGCACGCTGGGCGCCCGTGTAACGATGTTGATGGGGCGTGGAGGGTTTCGGGAAACGACGCGACGTATATATGCCCAGCGTGCACGAAACTCGTCCTTAATAACTACCGCTTTATTCGGACAACAGAACGTCCCACGCTGATGGTCAGTCTGGGAGGACGTCGTAAAGTACAAGTTTCGGCGAACGCAGTAGCGATTCGACACGGATTACAATTGTGAAATAAACTCTGAGACCTTACTTAATTCCGCTGAATGCGGTGATGAAACTTGCTTTATACAGCTCACGCACAGCTTTCCTGTTGCATAATGGCTGGGGTCGTTGAAGAGAGTGAGAGTGCCTACGTGACTTGTCATTTTAGACACGTCTGTGATAAGTCTAAAGGAAAGATTAAAACATCTAAGTAACAAATATCAAGACAGACATCAATAATTGAAGTAAAGTGCAGCAGACACCAACCATAGCTGTTGGTTGCAGTCAATTGGAATGCCGTTTTTCGCTCATGAATCTTGTTCTCACTTTTGAGGTAGCAATCTGCACCTACATTTCATCTAACCGCAACTCCGTGACAACGGTCTGCAGAGCAAGCTAATCTTTCGTACTCAACTGGTACACCCATTAGGACTCGATGTTTCGTTATGGCGTAAAAGCTTACGAACAGAACTCGAAATTGGTGTCTATTAAGTGCTGAGCACTTTGGAAGCCTGGGCCGTTGTATGCTGTCGTGAAAACAAGGAATAGCAGAACCAGCCATGGGTAGCATACAAAAGCTCGCGCTTGAGCCAAGGAGAAGTAGTCTTGTCTTGTTCTTTGAGCACTTTGACAAGCATATTATCTGCGGAGCACCTTTGCAGCCTGCGCGATGTTGTCGTCACTTGGCCAAACGGAGACAAAGCAAGAGGTAATTAAAATAAAGGGGAAAAACTCCAAATAAAATAGAAAAAAAATGAAAGTAATTGAAACAGACAAAAAGAGGGGAAATATCAGGAAAGAGAAAAAGAAACAAAGAGCGGGCGAAAGAAAGCTAAAACTGAAGAAAAACGAAAAAGTCGATTTATTAAGTACGTTGCACCCCCTTTATGGTTGGACAATTGAACACATGAAAGGCCGAAAAATTTATATAACCGATATTCAGCCAATCATCTGAGTATGTATGAGCTATGGTTGAGGTATAACGAATTCTTGGCCAATCCCCTGGGTGGGTATGAATCACGGTTGAGGCATCATCATCCGACCTTCCTTCGAGCTTCGCCTTACTAATGTGAAGCTGCCTTCAGTTTTTTAGGCTGCACAGAATATCTTTCAACAATGAAACTCTTTCCTTGAAGTAGACAGCCCAGCTCACGCCCCCGTGGTTGCAGTTATTCAACAAGAGCTGATTGAATGGTGCACGGTTTCGATGCCTTACCACTCGCCTGTGAGTATGCGGCTACCGAAACACTAACAGAACAAGCGGCCTAATGCTTTTAAGCGCTTTCGCGCATGACAAACTCAATGGTTATGTGCAGCTTCGAGGGCCAGGGAAATAGACATTGCCGGTTTTCCTGCCCCTGGGAAACATTAAGGGAGATGTGAATGTGTGTTTTCTAGCTATCCCCAATAAACGCGAACCGGGGAGTAGGTAGATGATTTTTCAAAAGTAACTAAAGAGCAAACACTCAGCACATTCACACGCGTGCGCACCCACATACTCCGGCACCCGACATATTCGGCAACAGGGGATGTGGGTGCGTGCGTGTGTGTTCGAGCTGTAATATTTTTGGATATCATTGATGAACTAGTCCAGAAACAAATTCTTTCGCAGTGGGAAGAGTGCACAGCTGAGAGCTGAGAAATGCGTGCACAGAACGTCAGTGTTTCCGTGTGCCTCAACTTTGCGCTCCGTGCGAATTTCAACCCGCATGCAAATGTATACATCAGAATAGCCGTCTATCGACACACACGTTTTGTTCTTAAGCGTGTGGATGTGTTGAAATAAGTACATAGTTTTGTTTTCTCTGCAACATTGAGAAGCACATAGTGATTGGTTTGCATTTCGGTGTCGCGCGCAGGAAACTTCGGACGCACTGCTTGCGTATGCGTACGCCAAAAACATAGGAAAAATAATAGAAACAATTGGCATATTAGGCTCTGCCCTTGCTTTATACTCTATCAAACATGAGAAGCTTTATACTATCGTCTCATTGTACTGATTGCACTTCTATTTAAGCGTGTGTATAGTTACAATCCTTATGGTGTTGTCTTCGCGTGGGAACATATTGCACCCATCAAGCAGTTTCTTTTAATGGTCGGGCTCCTTATGGTATAGGGCAGTCCGTCCCTCCGGTGTAGCCAGCACAGCATATCCACAGACAGACAGAAGCTTCGCCCGACTCATAGTCATTCACTCCGTAAATTTACTGTGATATGTTTCACCTGATCCTTCTAAGTGCCTCGCCTTTTTCTTTACATAATCGCCGGATTTGCTTGTCTCAAGGTGTCGAACTGCTGCATATCATAATTTAATCTTCTAGGCAAGTACATCGCTCTGGAGTTTCATGATGTCGTGTCATTTCGCTGGCTTTGCATTCACATAAAGAAGCTCCTACAGTGTTCCTTATAACGGTGATTGTTTTAAGAATATCACAACATCAGCACAGTGTTCCCACCAACGGCTTCATCTCTTCGCGTAGCTCGCACACGAGGGAATGCTGCAGCACCCAACCACGCCATTGAAAAACAGGTTGTTTCAGGTTTAATCAGCAAGCACATTAAAGAGATGAAATATCACAAACCGGAAGTGACCAACGATGCTTCAACTTGCAAACACTTTGACAACAGGTTACTTTAGTGATTCTCCTGCAAATATATTTTTGTTGGTAACCTAAAGAAAATGCGGGAAAAAAAGCATGTCTAAATTTGCGTGGGCTCCATCTGGCATCCTGGGCCTTTCTACGCTTCACTGGTAGCCATATGAAGATACACTACACAGGCTATTGGCTGTATAACTATGCAAAAACAACAACCCAGTACAGCAGCCTTCCTGAAAGACATGCCAATGCGGGGGAAACAGAGAGCTCATCACCTGCCCACGTCAGCGCTGCCTGCGTGCTGAGTCCATCATGAACGAAAGCAACAAACATAATAAAGCATTCGACTGTGGGTTAATCGGGAACTCAGCGGTTACGCGAACGGTCCAAGAAACGAGAGCGCTCCATCACATCACACGTCGCAACCTGGATATCGAAAGTTATCCGTACTTCTTTTTGTGTTGTTTTGTATTAAGTGGCCGCGGCCTGCGGAAGCCGTGGACTTGAGCGCACCGGGACACAGTGGGGTTCGTTTCATTTTCCTCGGGAAATCACATCGGCCTCCGCGCCGCACCCCTTTAGGTTTTACTTCCGGCCAGGTTGACCTTGTCAAGCGAAGTCGGATGTGCGGCGAGAGGCGGATCAAGTAGCCCTTTTTAATGAAGCAGCTGCATGAATGAAAATGAAGTGATGGCACAAATGCGTAGCTTCCGCGAGATATGACTCTGATTATTACACAAGTATAGGAGCCGCATAATATGAGAATGATGAAATCATAAAAAGCAATCAAAGCATGGACTGGTGTATCTTTCGTGCCAGGCGTTGGTCATCGGCTCACGGCACAAGCTCATAAGACCCCCCCCCCCTCTTTATCTAACCACTGACCACCTCCAGGAGTTTGCGCGCCTAATTTCCGAGCTGGCCAAGATTGTTCAGCAGACAAAGACTCATGAAAAGAACTTGTTTTTTTGCACGACATATCATGATAAATTTCAACCTTGTGAAATGCGTATTGAAAATAAACATTGGGTCTGTTCCAGTCTCATGCCTGATTACTTTCGATACATTGAATTTTCCTCTCGTTTGGACGACGACGAAGTGATTGCTTAGCAGATCGCAGTTTCAGCAGGTGCTCTCTTTTTTCACCTAATTTTAAGTGAACTTCGCGATTATCACATCCGTGTCCGTCGGTGATGGACGTGGACCCCCACGGACGTCCGCCAGTTACGGCGGCGTCGGCGGTGGCCGCATCCAGGAAGCGTACGGGACTCTACAGCGACTACGACAGCGAGGGCACTCTTGGTTACTCAATGAGCAGCGAAGAGCCTTCTGACGACGACGATTTTAAGCTGGTGCTGAGCCGTAAAGCGAAGAGGCGGAACGTCAGAACATCTTCGTCATCGGGTACGTTGAATGACAGAGTGCCAAGGAGACCCGTGACAAACACTATCCTTTTTGTCCCTGAGGTACCGGATGGTAACATGAAGCGCCTCAACAGGCAATCTGTTTCGGTGATGCTGGAAGGACTCGTGCCAAACGAGATCACAGACATCAGAGTGAACACGCGTAAGAACGTATTGGCCATCGACGTTTTGCATGCTGCGGCACTTAATGTACTGCGCAACGTCAACGAGTTGGGGGGAATGAAAGTTCGCTCCTACATTCCTGTGAGCTCTAACGTCGTCACTGGAGTCATCTACGATGTGGATACTGCCATTCCCAGCTCCGACTTCGATGTTCTGGTCAAACCGGTAAATGAAGCCAGCGTCATCGCAAAAGTTGTCCGTTTGGGAAACTCACGCTGCTTGAAGATCATGTTCAAGGGCGACACTCTTCCTTCACACGTAAAGGTGGGCCATTTTCGGCATTCAGTGCGACCTTTCATACCGAAGCCCTTACAGTGTTATAAGTGCATGAAGATGGGCCACGTGAGAAGCGTATGCGAAAATAGGACTGTGTGTCCTCGTTGCGCGGAAGCCCATTCTGTGGATGACTGCGAAGCAACTACCCTCAAATGCTCGAATTGTCATGGGTCACATGAAGCTTCGTCAAAACAATGCCCCAAAATCCGAAGAGAAATAGCGGTATTGAAACAAATGGTCAGAGACAATTCGTCGCATCGAGAGGCTGCCAGGACCGTCCGAAAGAGGCGTCACCGTCGCCGCAGTTCATCAAAGAATGCCGCAGACGCTGCATCGAAAGCACCACTCCACCACCCTTCTCTTCCACCGTCCTTGCCTCCCAGACCTAAGGCGGCCAGCGCGGTCAACAAACCAACGAGCAGCACTGTTGCAGATGAATCAGTTTGGCCTTCATTGCCGAAATCACAGCCACCTGCAAATCCCAAGCGCACATCGACAGTCACATCACTCCAGCCAGCCGCTGACAAGCTGCCTGAGGAGGACACAGAAGTCATCAGAATGTTCCGAACACTGCTGGATGCCATGCGAAAGCTGTGCAGCAGCCTGAAGTCTCCACTCGCTCAGAGTTCACTACAAGTACTGGATGCTCTAAGTCCAGTATTTGCAAGTCTCGAGTAGCAACCATGGCTCGACCAATTTTCTCCTTCCGCAACGAGGTCCGACAAGCGTCGATAATGCAGTGGAACGCGAGAGGCCTGAGATCCCGCATCTCTTCGTTCCGTCAGTATATATTCATGAATCGTATTCCTATGATAGTTATATGTGAACCAAACGTGCAACAACCTCCTAAACTATCAGGGTATGAATCTTTCGTTTCTTCAACGTGCGAGGAACGCAGCAAGGTGGTTGTTTACATTCGCACAGATTTCACATATGTGCATCATGCAGTTCAACCGCATGATGACAATCAATATGTCTGCTTACGTGTTAACAAGGAAAAAGTGTCATTCACACTCATTGGTGTCTACATATCACCATCCGGACGATTTGAACAAGAGCGACTACGAGACATACTGACAACTACGGGCCCGTGGGTTATAACTGGAGACTTCAACGCACATCACTTAATCTGGGGTAGTTCGACGATCAACGCTAAAGGAAGAAACCTCGTGTCATTCGCTTCCAAGCATGACCTATGTTTCTTAAATGATGGCAGTCCTACATACCTGCGGGGCCTTACGTACAGCAGTTGCCTCGATTTGACTCTGGTATCCAGAAACTTCCGGTCGCAAGTGCACTGGTTTTCAGACATCGAAACGCATGGGAGTGACCACATTCCAACTTATATGCGAATAAGGGGTCTTAATAACTCCTTTCCTAAGACCACAATACGAAGAATTGATTGGTCCAAGTTTCAGCGACTCATGGAAAATACATGCCGTGAAGACCCTGACCAGAACTTGGAGGATGTCATCAAAGAGGCAATGAGGGAAGCTTCCTGTCTCCTCCCGTTCACCGGCAAGCGCTCAGATTTCGACGTTGAACTGGAAAAACTGTGCGCGCTTCGCCGCAGGGCGGAAAGAAGATACAGGCGGACGAAAGCAATATGCGACTTCAGGCTGGCACGACGCATACAGAAAAAAGTCCAACGACGTTTAGACAAACTTGCACAGGAACGCTGGAAATCATTCTGCGATTCATTGGATCCCCGAAAGCCGTTGTCACGCATCTGGAGCACTATTCGTGGCCTGCGCTCGGCTCCCCAACAAAGACATCCTTTCATGGCTTTAGCCCTACATTCAGGCCACACCCAACTTGAAGTGGCAAATGAGTTTTGTACGCGAATCGCCGGTGTGTCCGCCTTGTCTGCTGGCACCATTAGGAGTGTTATCCCTGAACCCCGCATCTACGAAATGGACAATCTTTTCACTATAGAAGAACTTGACGCATCTTTGGCGGCTTCCCGACGATCATCTTCACCAGGACCCGATGGCATCACCTACGCCGCTCTAGCCAACCTTCAACAGGAGGCAAGGGGACAGTTGTTAAGCTATTACAACCACTCATGGCTGGCGGGCAATGTTCCCCAGGATTGGAAGATAAGTCGACTTGTGCCACTGCTCAAAGCAGGAAAGTCACCATTTGATCTGACATCATTTCGCCCTGTTGCCCTCGCAAGTTGCGTAGGAAAAGTCATGGAAAGGATGATACTTACACGCCTAGAATGGTACCTTGAGCGCTACAACGTATACCCAAACTGCATGACGGGTTTTCGGCGAGGTAGGTCATCTCTTGACAACGTGATTGATCTCACAACATTTATCCAGCAACAGAAGAGCCTCAAGCGCATACCACTGGCACTCTTCCTCGACGTCAAAGGGGCTTATGATAACGTAACACATAAAGCCATCCTAGACTCGTTGGAAGCTGTTGGAATCGGTGGTCGGATGTTCCAATGGATCCAGGATTATTTGACAAGAAGGTCCTTTTTTGTACAAACCTCAGATGGACCTACCACCAATTACTATATCTCCCGTGGCGTCCCTCAGGGCGCCGTATTAAGTCCCACTTTATTTAACCTCGCGATGGTAGGACTTCGTGAAATTTTGCCAAGTACCATCCTCATATCCATATATGCTGACGATATTTGTCTATGGACTTCGGCTGTAACTCGTCTACAAGTACGTGCAAGAGTCCAGCAGGCTGCCACCTTGACATGCTCATATCTCCGCAAGCAAGGTCTTTCCGTCTCAACGGAGAAATGTGCATTGGTTGCGTTTACCCGCAGAGCCATGACACAATACCCCGTTACCATCAATGGACAAAATATTCCATACCAGAAGAACCATCGCTTCCTGGGTGTGATTATTGACAGGGACCTTTCGTGGAGTGCCCACTGCAATTACCTGAAGAGAAGGCTGACTTCCATTGTCCATATAATGCGGTTCCTCTGCGGAAAATCTTGGGGCGCATCGATAAGGTCAACGATGCAGCTATACAGAGCACTGTTTCTGGGATTTTTGCGCTACAGCTTGCCGTTACTGGCAAGTACGTGCAAGACGAACATCCGCACTCTCGAAAGTCTGCAAGGACAAGCACTACGCGTGTGCTTAGGATTGCCGCGATACACCTCAACCTACGGGGCAATTATGATCGCAAGAGAGCATCCAATTCGAACATACATCACCACTGACAATTTGAGAGCCCACATAAGACACCTCTGCCGAGTTCCTGGTCACCATGTTGCAGTGTTGCCACTTCAAAGACCACACGCGATCTTTTCAAAGATTATTTCTGCCCATAGAGAATGCCTCCCTTTTGGCTTCACTCCCGCAACAAGACCAGCGTCACCCCCGTGGTGCCTACAATAACCACAGGTGTGCCTCACTATTCCGGGAATAACGAACAAGAGCCATCATTCAACAGTGGTCCTACGACAGGTGACATTGTCGCTACTCAACGAAAAATACGGCCAGAGGACCCACATTTACACCGATGGATCGGTCTCGGCTGACAGCTCCACAGGTGCTGTTGTCATCCCGGCGTACCAGGTCACTATAAAGCTCAAACTGTCGCATAGGACAACATCCACAGCAGCGGAGCTTGCCGCCTTACGTGCTGCTATACTTTATATCGCGGAAGCCCGACCTCAAAAATGGGCTGTGTTCTGTTACTCCAAGGCATCCCTTCAGAGCTTACAATCAGCTTTACGACAGCGGGAGCATCAACAGCTAGTGAATGAAATAAGAGAAGTGATCCACGAAGTTTTATCGAAAGGACGACTTGGTGTTCTAGTGGTTACCGGGACATTGTGGTATTGTCGGTAATGACCTTGCTGATAATGCTGCCCGATCCGCCCACGCGGACGCCCAGACAACCCCAACTCCATTGTCGAGAACCGACGCTGCAAGGGGCCTTCACTCGTTCGCTAACAACATGTCGGAAACTTGGCTGAGTGACCCCAGTGTCAGGAACCGCCGCCTACACAAATTGGACCCATCGAAAAAGCTTCAAGTTCCATCGGACCTCTCCCGCCAGGATGCAACTTTACTGTGCCGCCTGTGGTTAGGAGTAGCTTTTACAAAGGCGTACTCCTTTCGCATAGGAATGGCGGATAGCTCCCGATGTGATTCGTGCGACACTGACGAGACAATAGAACATCTACTGTGTTCATGTGAACGTTTTGCGAGCGAACGCAATTTGCTACGCGAAACGTTGGAGACACTAGACAGTAGACCTCTTTCCGAAGAGAAGATACTTGGCTCATGGCTCTACGCGTCGCTGGCCAGCAAAGCGACGCGGGCACTGCTAAGTTTTCTGAAGACGACCGGACTACGCGACCGCTTATAAGCGTGCAATGGACAAGGTCCCACCAACATACACGTTGCCCTTCACTTCTCTCTCTCTTCTCCTTTAATCCCCTCACCCCTTCCCCCAGTGCAAGGTAGCAAACCGGACGTGCGTCTGGTTGACCTCCCTGCCTTTCATTTCTTCCCTTCCTCCTCCTCCTCCTCCTCCTCCTTGAATTTTCCTGTTCGCATGCTGGACCCCCCCCCCAGCCTTTCTTTTTTTTCTGATTTGGTGTTCAGTCCCTGCTGTGTCGGCTTCATGAAACTGCACCCTCGGCCTCAAAAGGTTGCTGACCCGTGCTTTCAGGCGAAGCTTCGTTGGCCCTCACTGCAAATGGGCATCTACCGCAGCGGCTGCCAGGCCTGCCGCTTGAAGTGACTCGGTTGGGACATGCGAATTAAAAACCATACATATACTAACGTGTACACAAACGCATGTGACTTTCTCTGAATAGTTTCAGAGAATAAAGCTTATCAATCCATTACGTTAAGTGCAAGACGACTTTGTAATATAAGACAAATTGTGATACCACAAAAGACAGAATTCGCCATAGAAAGTCTAGTTCTTGTATTGTCCCGCCCTTAAATAAAGCGCAGGTCAATGGCCATAGAGTCTTCTGGCGTTAATGACCTCTCATGCTGAATTACCATCACTGTTTACTTCTCCCTTCCATCTCCGGAAAGCCAGAAACCAAAGGCCGGCTATTTTGAGGGCCACATGATTGTTTTGCTTCAATGTCACTTTTGCAGCTCGCTCTCTCCATATTTTTCTTTGTCCTTGTGTATCTGTCTATTGGAATCAACTAACAATAATATTACCTATTGAGAACCATTAATTTTTTTCTTTCTGACTCAACAAATGGAATTTTGGGGTACGCTGCGACGAAACTTGTCCCCCCCCCCCGCCTATCTGGAGAGCAGTGCGCTCGCCTATGGTTACCAGCTGAAGTGGATGACGTGATAACACCCGGAAGTGACCAGTCTCACAACAACCAAAGGGGGAGGTCACTGGTGCAGAATGTTCGGCGCTCTCTTATTATTTTATTTGTCGCTCGAGATTTCTTCAAAGTATACGTCCTTTACTCTGATGTTCACGGGGGCCAAAGTAAACAGTGTGGTTCCTCCAGACTTTTAGGTCAGCTCACCGGGACTCTTCACCACCGCTGTGCACAAGTCAGGGAGTGGGAGCGGGATGTGTAGATTCTTCCCGTCCCGCTGTTCGAGAGCGATGCCGTGGGTGGGGCCTCGTCTGACGTCGACGGCTCCCCCCGTGGTGCCCAGTGCGAGTCGAACTTCTTGCGTAACAAGGCCCGCTGATTCAGCGCAGCTGGGCGAGCGCGCAATTCATGCTGATGCGTATCTGCCGACTCCTACATGACTTGAGCATTCAGTTCCCGTCGAGCGACGCGTGACAACTAGTTTGATTCTACGCATTTACATGTAGTCGCAGGCTACTTCAATATGACTATTAAATAAGTCTTAATGAAAAGCATTGCATGTTTTTCAATAAAACTATATTGATAGTTCGCGCTGTGTTCACGTGGTTCTTCTTGCGTCACTGTCCTCCCCATCGACTTCTCCTATGATGCTGAACCAATTCGCTGAACAAGCCACTCTTCTGAAGACCATCATGACGCCGCAAAACAAAATGAATTTTTCTTTGGAGACTGGACTTCTGCACTTTTTTTAGTTTCTAGACTAAGTGCAACCGAACGCGAGAAATGTATATTAACTGGGCAGCATTCGTTTAACTACTGCACATTGGTAAAAGTCGGGTGGGTGAGGGGATATCGTACGCTTGTGCTCCGTGTTTCTTTTTTTTTGTAAGTCTTAGAGTTTTCAACTTTATCTCTGCCCCTTATAAGCTATATACGACTCCGAAGCTTCCTCTAAACATCGCTGGATGATTAACGCCTAGATCTATGGCAAATTAAAAATAATATACTTTCATATTATTTTAACAAGTTCTCTTTCCCTGTTTAGTGATATATATTATGACGTGATTTCCCTAGTAACTTTTCCGTCAGCTGCAATGCTAATTAATGTAGCTTGTGCAAACCCAATTGGAAGGGGTGGTAGAGTGGGCGCATATTCTACCACCATTTGTTACAGTTGAAATTGTGAGTGTTGTGTATCTGCTATAGCATGTCAATAAATACTGTCTTCTTTAGATTGAGGATCGCTTCTAGTGATCGGCGGCTACTTAAAATGGCAATTGCTGTAAGTGTTCGCTTACTATTTGCCGCGCCACGAATACGTGGGCTGCGTGAATCCAGCTCAAGCAAAGTATGGACGTATATAAAAAAAAACTGACTGAGCCCAGCATATCTCTTGTGGATAAATGCCAAAGCATACGTTCAGAGCTGAAAACCTATATGACGTAGTGTATCGCTTTCAAAACACATTACTCTCGCTCCGCTCCTTCTGCAAGGAACGTGCCCAAGCAGTTTCCTGGTGAGAATATCATGTGGCTGTATGCTCTACACTTTCTTGTTTCCGCCTCCCTCTGCATGCAGCCAGGTGGAAGAACGAAAGACATCCGTCGAGTTCAAAGTTCATCGCCTGCTTCCAACGTCGTCGCCGGGGAAGTTGAGTGGCGTACGCCGCTTTCCAAGAAGCCAAGCCCAAAGTCAACTCGGGGCAACGCCGCTCGCGAAAGGACCCGAGCGGCGTGTCAGTCAAGGACATTACACTCGGCGCGGCTTTTATAGGCTGAAGGATGCTTGCTATTTTTTGGTTACGTCTCTCCTATGTGTGCGCGCATACGCTAACGGGATTCGCAAGGCGCGCCGCGTTCAAGGACGCATAGCTTCATTCCGGCTTAACAACGACTGCTAGCAGACGGATTAAAAGTTTGCGGAATTCCGCATACCACACCTGTGGCCGGGGCTATCAATGGCAATGTTGATTCGGAGAGTTGATTTGTGGTATACTAGGCTCATGGGCACGTCAATTGACAAGGCACTTGGTGTATGTGATGCCAATGCAAGAGCAAAAGGGTTTTCGCGGCAATAAGTGAGTGAGTAAGTGATTGAGTGAGAGAGTGAGAGAGTGAGGGAGGGAGTGGCTGAGTTAGTGAGTGAGTCCAAACTACAAATTCAGAATATTAACAAAGGCTTTGGTTTCCCCGTGTACATAGGTGGAACAGGGGGGGGGGGGGGCTGTGCATGCCTTGAGAGGTGGGTATTCAATATGGTATATACATGTCAATATAAAAAAAATGTTGACCTTTATTTGTAGAAGGCAATCTTTAGCATTTAACTTCACGACTGTAGAGAAAAATGCAACTGAAGAATACACCTTGTATGTCATGCTGCGCCGAAAGCACCGACCTCCATGAAGTGACGCTTCTTCGTGCTATCAGTTATTTGTTGCAGAATAAGCATTTCAGTTTGGTTCATGTTGGCCGCAAATAATAGGATTTAAAGCATACAAAACAAAAATGACTTTTCTATTCAGGCCTAATGTATCTATATATAAGTGCATAGCTAGCGAGAGGACATGCGGTAAGCTGGAATGAAAGAAAAGAAATTTTGGTAGCAGCGACTGAATTTGAATTATCAGGTAGCCCTTGATAACGTCGTGTCATGTCTTCTTTATAGATGTATATCACAGGGTGGGGCCGCGATCTCCCTACATCACACTTTAGAGCGCACAAGTATTTTTACAAAGTTCCTTTTTTTTCCTCTTAGTATTCAAACTAAAACCTTTAAAGACTGGTAAACACTAAAATGCAACTGGTATAAATAAATTATTCCTGGTTTCTCCAACACGACGTGGCTCATCATCGTATCGCAGTTTGGGTACCTAAACGACTAACGTTTTCTAACTTTTTTGACAGTGCTTTTAACCAACTCTCGAAATATTTGTCTCATGACTCTGACGGACCGTTGGACTATTTGTACAATTGGGCTTACAACACTTGAACGTCTTTGTTTATGGTACTTATTTATTTATTGTTCGCTTCCACATTGGAGCACACCTGCGAAGACTGGAGCTCTTAAAGCTTTTCGTTTCGACAAGTGGCGCTAACAAGAATCGTCACAGTAAACGGTGCGCCTGCGCTTCGTGATCTTTAGCTAGTGCTTGGCTTCCATAGCCCGTGCACCGATTTGTCCACCGTGTAATACTTCAACTATGATAAGCGAGTCTGTTACACGACTAAAAGTGACGTAACAAACCGCAAGAACGGGTCATGCGACTAAAAATCACGCGGCATTGCGTAACAATCAGTCACGTGATTTAAAATCGCGTAGGAATACCCACGAGGCAAAAAATTACGTAAGACCACGCGATATCCAGTGACGTGTCTAAAATTACGTAACATGACATGATAGACAGTCACATGACATGTGTCTGCCGAAAAACCCATTACTGCTATACACACGCTATAAAAGTCGTAAAATCGCGTAATATGTAGTCACTTGACATCTCTACAAAAACTGCCCGCAAAAACTTGGTTAATCTGACAAAATCTTGACATCACCAACAATATTATTTGGGCCGAACGTTAGCTCAGTTAACGGGTTCAGCCTTGCAGCTCTTGAGCAAGCTGCGTACTTGTTTTTAGATCTAGTTGTATTTAAGCGCAACTTTTTCTCGGCGTCCCCTATGTATAAAAGTTTTAGAGAGTTCATAACCATGCCTTTTGATTACTTCTTTTTTGTTTATCGTTTTCGCTGATTCCAGAGAACTTTCCAATTTCTCGCCCTACTCTCACCTTTAGTTCACAACCATCCAAAGTCTCTTCAGTGAGGTTACATTATTGTTCAATTAAAGAAGCAAATAAGCTCAGGTAGTTTAGGTAGACAAAAAAGCAGAAAGCTGCAGTGAGGAGAACTTACGCAATCAGATCACCCGGTTATTTTGTTGCACCAGTGCTTTGAAGTTTTGGTAGACATTATGAAAAGCAAGCATGTGGTCATGGTCCTACGCACTTAAGGAAATAAAAAAGAGACACTACTATGTCTTCCATCGCATTTATCGAAAGAAAGATTTAAAATGTGAAAAGAGAGTCAAAATAGAAATTAGAAAATTGTAGTGACCCTACACCAAGGGGAGAGAGACAGAGAAAGAAATATGGAAAGGAAAGCGGGCAGAAAAGCAGGCGCGCGAAAAAAAAACGAAAAAACAAAGTGTGAAGTGGGAGTACTACAACCTAGTCAATCCGTCACTGTCAGAGTTTAATAAAGCCCTAATTGATTTCTTATGCGTCGAAAGTGACAAGATACTACAAGAACCGCCACTCGTTCAAAAACCAAGAACAATTTGGCATTTAATCTGGCTATTTGAAAACCTATCCTTCCAGCTATGAAAGACCGTCTCTTTCGAACACGCGAACAATCATGATAATGATAATAACAACGCTAGTGTGGCCAAAACATTCGGGCGTTAAGTGGGAGATGCTAGCCAGAACAGGGGTGAAGGGTCGTTGGCTCGGTGCCCTCTCCGAACAGCTTGGTCTCGGCGCAGGAAGAGTGGCAAGTCTTCATGCATCTCGCTGTTTATACAGGCTGACTATGAGCGAAACGCCTGCCAACTGCGCTAAAAACGAAGGAGCGTTTAATGACATTGAAGCTGAGTGCGCGTTCATATATAAGTAAAGGGGCTTTAATGGCAGGCGACATTCGCTCTGAAGCAGGCAGAGCTGTAGACATTGCACACTTGACGAAGGGAGCTGTTGTTTCAGAAAAAAAAACGTTGCATAACACAAGACGGTGCCACAGTTTAGTTCCCTTCAGAAATTTGACAGTGGTCAGGTACGCATTACGAGCATGCAACACCTCACGTAAATAATGAGAAAGCAGTGGTGGGGACAAAAGCGGAATCGATCGACCAAGCCACACTCTACATTGAGAAAGACATGCAAAAGAAACCTCTTAACTGTTTTCCTTAAATTTTAACAGATTAAATGAAAATGCCACCTCTGAGTAAGGCTTACAAGGTAGATATAGTACGCGACCGGCATATGATAGACGCATTTGCGACCTAGCCTACCAAACCATAGACGTGACCTAAGAAGACATGGCATCTGCTTCATAGGCCAATGCCGGTAAGTACCTCTTAAGTGACAGCGGTAAACTTGCATGGATGACTTTAGAGTTTGGCACAATGCACTCAACCCCATTCTTATCTTTCTAGTTGCTTCATTTGCGTGGTTCGCCGCACTGTGACAACTAGCAATGTCCTTGATAACATAACCGTTTACCATAGCCAGTGCCTCGCCATCCCTCACTATATTATTTACTTTATTTGTATTTTTACTCTACTGTACACCTTATTTGGGTAAAAGAATGAGGAAAATACATGGATGCATATGTACATGAGTAACAATATTCATAAAAATGAGGTCAGAACTATATAGCAGTGGTAAGAACGAATTTCAATGCCCACTAGCATTTGCCTACATACCGCAAGGCGCGTGCAATACGCAAGACAGCAAAACTAAAAATAAGAAGTGAAGGGTTAGTCAACACAACAATGGTGACTACATTCGGTAGGTATACTTTACTTATAGGTAATACTTTACTAAGGAAGAGCGGGATGCCATATATACGGGAACTGCGGACATGTTTCAAAAAGTGTTAGCGATTTAAAGTTCCATGCATTGTACAATCGCTAACATACTCGTTCAGAAGAAAATTCGAGCAATTTAAATCTCTATATGCACACTATTTTCTGAATATTTATTTTATGATTAAGGAGAGCAGTAAGCTGTAAGCTTACTGTTTCCTTGGAATGTCCGCTAGATAGCGGCACCTGTATATGATAAATATATGATGAAAATTTATGGACCACCTCCGTGAAAAGAATTCTGATGGGATGCGAAGCAGCAGTGGCGCGCACGGCGTGGACCCGGCTGAAACCGGTTTCGACGTGACTTCTGGATGAACGGTCTAAAGCAAAACTCGGTGTGGTGCTTACTAAAGGTATTGTTTTTTTCGAGAAGCACACACACACGAAGTGGTTTGGGTTTCGTGTAAGTTTCATCGCAAACAAAGACTGTTCACTCTATGTGCGCTTGAACGTTGCGAGTGGTGGAGAGGATGAAGCGAGTGAGATGACACGCGTCGGGCGGCAACAGGCAAGGGGAAAGTGACGTCGACACGCGCGAACAGCGAGGGACGGCGTGACCTACTTGACACCGTCCCAACATCTGCAACCAGGGAAGCGTCGTGCGGTAGGTGGGGCAGCGTTACACAGGCTAGTCAAAGAGCTGGTTCGCGTCTAAAAGATGCGAGAAAGAGGTGTTCACTAGATGGACAGACGTACGAAGAGGTGTTCACTAGATGGACAGACGTACGGACAGACGGCCAGACAGACAGATTGATAGACAACGGACTAACGGACGGATAGACAGATGAACATCACACAAGGTAAGACAGGATACAAGACAAGACGGACGCGGCCAGTGGACGGATCAGTCACGGCTAACCGATAAAACCCTTCGAAGCTTTGCCCCACTCATCATCATTCACTCCGTGGATATGCCGCGACTTTTTTTGACAATTTAAATTTATGCAATAAGCTGCGATTTAACAGGAAATTGCAATGCTTAAAGGGCATTTTCAAAACTAACAATTATCCTTCGAGAGGGACGCAACCTCAATCAGCTGCCGCAACATTGCAAAGTATGCTTGCGTCTATTACAAAAACCTTTACGGTTGTAATTCCAACAAACGTACATGTTTCGTATGTACATGAGATAGCGCATTCAAAGCCTTTCAGACATTTGAATTCCGCAAAGTGTGTTCGCATTTGTTCGCATTGCGATATCATTTGATATAGGGTTTCGGAGCATTGGGAAGTAATGTTATGTGTTTTATTTTTACCAAGGAGAGATGCGAGGCTAGGAGAAAAAGTTTACAAGTAGCTCTGCTACCCCCTGCCCCCTCAAGAGGATACATGAACGGCCTCATAAACAGAGTAAGTGAACAGGATGAGATAAAAATGCAAGTGATGAAAAAACAAGATTATCTTCTATCAATATGATGAATAAGAAGGCTTTTAAAACACTTACACTGCAATATTAAACACTGCATTTCAGAGCAATGGAGATTTACAAAAACTACACTGTGGTAAACTGGGAATTCTCACACGCTCCTCCCCACCAAAAAAAAAAAACAAAAATCAAAGGAACCTTGGAGAACACCCTCTGAGTTTAGAGGAAAATAAACATGAAGAAATGAGTTGTCCACTTGCATGGTTGGTCTGTCCCACAAAGGTTACAAGTAATTAGTAAATGAAAGCTATCACAGTACCTAGTCAGCGACACGGAAGCGTACTTTCGCCCTTCAAAGATCAAGTGGTTTTTTTAGTTTTCAGCGGAAACATTACATCTATTGTTATAAAGATATATTGTTCCTTTAGATTTTATTGGCAGGATTCTCCCTCTGGCAGACATGAAATAGATGTTTTGAAGCTGGGGCAGCTAATTGCTATCTCATAGCCGAGTACGTTATAGTTTATATTGTCGAACGTTTGCTCTTAACACTTCTCCAATTAAGTTGGTGAACACTCCGATGCTTACTAAAAAGTATTAGTAACACACGAGCATTTTTGTGAGAGTATCTGACTGGGTATAGGTTTCCCATTGTAATCATCTCGGGCTTGTGCGTAAAATGAATCTTTATTTTCGCACAACGGCCACAGTTTATGTTTCACTAAGAAGCAAGGCGGCCATGCCCACCAATTTGCGGCGGGCATGGCTTCATTCTTGAGCAACGATTTCCACTCCAACGAATCAATAAACTTTACTCGAAGTCTGGCAGTTTTCCTTGCGCGAGGTGGCAGAAATTGTTTTTTTTTCTCAAGAAACCCTTTTGCTCTTGGTGTCTATAGCGCGGTTTACTGCTGCACTATATCTACATGAGTAGCTGAACCTCACTGCAGTACCTAGCAGCCCGCACTTTGGCGTTCCTCCTCCCCACATCGTAACTTCACCTCGCAATACCCCCGTAAGTCTCATTATAAGTGAGGTAATGTCAAAAATCCATGGGACCTCACAGATTGAAGCCAGTATTACAGACATTCGCATGACTTCCGTACTTTCTCCGTTTACGTATGCACATTTGTGCATGGCAAGCGAGGCTTGGCCAGGTGATCGTGTGCGCTTTCACAAAGATCGAGAGCCATTCTCAAGGGCCGTCGCCTTTGTACGCATAGTCTCTGCATCGGCGTGGCCGTGGTCCTTGGCTTTTCACCCCGCACTAACGAGCGTTTATTCCGCTAGAATACGCCGTCGTTGACTACGGTGAAGCTCGTCGGGCTGCTACTCCGCTGTTCCTCTTGGCACGGACAGCAGTGCCTAACACTCCGATGATAACCAACACCAAAAACACCGGACTGTAGAGGCCGTGTTGATAAGAATTGCACAAGGGGGGTTGGGGGAATATCGCAGAGGAAGGGAGTGTAATTATTTATGCTTTTTTCCTTCCTGCGCTTAATTATCGCCCCGTTGAGTATCTTGGCAGCGTCTTCTGTTATCGAACGCAAATTACCCACTCGCTTCGCTGCCTCAAGCACACGGTCTTTGGAAAAACAGTGCTTTTTCTTAGAACAACCCTGAACGCTGTATAGAAGCGTCTTTCTTTTTTAGTTTTCGTGCTCTGCTGTGGTTAGCATAAGAAAGGTTTAATTAAGGTAGACGGATCTACCTTATGCAATCTGACAAACTTCTCTTACCGTACCAATGTTGATGTATGTTACATGTGCAGTTTCCCGAGAGAGGACAAACAAAAACATGCGCGAACAAAGAAGTGACGGTTGAAAGCCAAGAGGAAGCATGACAATTGTCTAATTTCGACACTCGACTAATTTTCTTCGTGACTATATTATTATGCGTACCGTTAGAAGGTATGTTGTCCCTATCTACAAGCAAGGGTTAATCCCCGCCACAAAGTAAGTATGAGGTCCTCCACACTTGTGGTCAAGAGCTATTGGCGCTGTATTAAGCTGTACACTCAACAATGCTAAAGCGAATGCGGTAGACCCGTGTGCACGGTATTCGGGTGCACGGATTTGGGTTCACGGTAAATAACCCCATGTGTTCGAAATTTCCGGAGCCCTCCACTACGGGGTCTCTCATATGCATGTGGTGGTTTCGGGACGTTGAACCCCACATATCAATCATCAACGGTGCTCCAGTGGTAACTCACCAATGATATCAAGTAGTCATCCCACATCATCAAGGGGGTAACTCAACGTATTGATTAGTAGTTGTCATCTATCCTAATCGAACGTAGTCATGGAAACTGGGCAACCCGCGCTGCTTTCAGACACGACCGCGCGAGTGATGCTCATACGTAATCCACTGCTGCTCACTGTTGCGCTGTAGTACGAACGCTAGCGATGTAGCGTAAGCCGGGTCGCGGAGACAAGAAAATTGGGGTCATCTAACGTGAGAATTTGTTTGTTTTTTTCGGACGAGAATTGCTTTCCGACAAACGAACAATGCTACCATTCTATCTATCTATCTATCTATCTATCTATCTATCTATCTATCTATCTATCTATCTATCTATCTATCTATCTATCTATCTATCTATCTATCTATCTATCTATCTATCTATCTATCTATCTATCTATCTATCCGCGTGTTTAGTTTTCATGACCTCTTACAAAACTAAAATTCCCATGAAAAAATCTAAATGGATAACGAACATGAGTATCAGGCCGTGATATCAATTGCGCTGCATACGTGTCATGTACGTCGCGATAGACAATAAAGAAATCCACGGATCCCGACAAAGTAATTGATGACGAGTGGGTGCAAACTTGGTCTTAGGGTTTATACTTTGTGTGTAAGTCGCCGACTGGTATAAATGGTTATTTATTTATTTATTAATTTATTGATACTGCAGTCTCAAGCAGAGACTATAGCAGGTGTTATACATTGATGCATGATATTATTGATATAGGATACATGATACACGATTGCTGCATGTAAATGCTTTATATTCTTCCGTCACTATTAAGATTTATCTTAGTACATTGTTAAACCTTTCTTCTGTGTTTGTCAGACCTAAGTTCCCCGACTATTGCTTTATATAATATTGAGTTGAGTGGAATCAACATTATTTCTTCAACAACTGAGCGACGTGACACAAAGAGTCTACGACAAAGCTCAATCCCAAGTTCCATACTTTCAACGCTGAAGTCGCCGACTAGTATAAAAAGTTGATGCTTCTGATGTTTCTAAGTGTTTCATGTTGCTCCATCACAATTAGGATTGATATTAGTCTATCGTTAAACATTTTGTTCACCTTACGTCCATGAGTCTCCCTGTCGTGATCACGGCTGGCGACAAGGTTATAGGCCCTAAAGAGCTTCGCATCATGAAGTTTACATCGCTAAGTAATGGTGGCCATTTCTAGTGAAGGTTTGGTTTTTAGCGGGACGGCTCAGTGCTCTCCCATAGTCGAGAACGAAGCACACGAAATCATTAAACATTTTGTCTAAAAACCTTATCAAAAAGTGTGAGGCTTAAGCGACGGCTTCGAGGCCTCCCATAGTAAAGAGCCAAGTGCCCTAAATTGTTATATACTTTTTCTAAACACACCGTTCTTACCATCTGGCCAAATGACGAAATTCAGAGAAGCATTGAAACCTAAGCAACACACACACACAAAAACATTTATTAATACGAAGAACGACTACCACTGAACTGGCAACTTGACGACTTCGGGGCTACTACACATTCCGCCACGCATCACATGCGCATGTTCACACTTCTTCACACCAGCCCTAAAGCATTCGCACACGTCCCGCCAGTCTGTTATCAACTCTCTGCGCACCCTGTCGGCTCGCTCTTTTGCGGGGAGGCTGTAGGATGCGCACCTATACCACGTAGCACGTGTAGTTATCGGGTAGCGTTTCGCGTGGTTCCCACATCCTTGAAGACTTTGCGTACCCCAAATTGCACATTATGCGGAGGGCGTACACCTAAAAGGTATGAGTAATTGGTTTATACAGTATTCCACACACACAGTGATGATTTGTTTCACTCAGCGTGTAGACTAAGTTATTAATCATTCAGGGCCCCATAATACCCTACTGAGGGAAAGCAATGCGCTGACCCTGCTTTTATGTATGGGAAGACAACTTACAAATCTCTCTCTCTCTCTCTCTCTCTCTCTCTCTCTATATATATATATATATATATATATATATATATATATATAGAATTATCAGTAATACAAACATGATGCCATGAAAGCGTCGTGTTCGTTTCAATAACATGGTATTCGAGAACGTTTACGTTTTCATGGCAAACGCATGTGGCTACGAATTACCTGTCATGAACTGTCCTTGATAGCATAACATTTATGCACTTACGTTCACTTCTTCATCTGGTATTAGTCAATACGCATATCGAGACATCAGCCTCGTGGCGTAAGTGTGCACGACATGTGGAGCATTTGCGCCCACACTCGCTCGTTTTTGAAGGCATCGCCAAAACGCTGGTCGACAATGAGTTTGTAGTGAATGCGCGAAATGGTGACTTTGCGTGTATGAGGGTGAACGGCTTACGTGATCCGGCCCCGGCTCCTTGTACTCCGGTTCTATGTCGCCGAGCCCCAGAGCCTCCCTCCTCTGCTTGATGGTGAGCTTCAGGCAGTTCTTGATGAGCACCGACCTCTCCCGCGGGATGCACAGCAAGGTCTCGTCCTCCATGTACCGGGGCGTCGCCTGCAATGCATATGCGCTGACTACGTTAAAATTAAAGCCTTACGTGACTCATCTAACGCGAAAATTCACTGGTGCCGGCGTCAAAGTGTATTGTGAAAAAAAAAACCTCACTACGTGGTGACGTTATGATATGGCAACCTTGTGAAGTCACACATCAGAAAAAATTGTGAGTACTTCATGACATCACGATAAAATCCCACTACATGACGTCACATCACAATGCCACTCATCCAGGTATGGGCCCATCACAAATGCAGTGCAAAATCAGTGAGTTGCAGTGCTCTGATCTTGGAGGTCGTGCAAAAACCATGTTAGAAGCAGAAAGCTTTCGGAAGTGGGCGAGAAAGGATGAATGCAGCGAATGAGCGCAGCAAGAAGTAGGATATGGCTTTTGCCAATGAGTCGTACTTCTTAGGCCATTTTGGTGAAGCCTATTAAAATCGGCATGTTTAATCGGTGTTCATTAACGGTAACCGTTTAAGCTAAGATAAGTTGCGTGCGATATAACCAAGCCCGACCGACACGCTTCATGATAAGCAACCTGTTGCGCAAAATGTTTTAAACAACCGACGAAACACGAACGGGCGCAGACTTCCAACCCAGTTGATTATCGAAACGAGGCATGTGTATGAAAAGTATGACAGCCTAAAACACCAATGCCTTAGGTGCACACTACGAGAGTGCACATCAGCTACTTCCTCCCCCAGGGTGTAGTGCTCTATCATGGAAGGTCATTTTCTTTCTGTCACTGAAATTAACGTCATGCTCACGCAGTTGTCGCCCTCCTATTGTTTCTTCTGCTGTCTAAAAAACTTGCACTAGTGGGCTATATAGGAGGACCAACTACCTTGAACTCGTATCTTGTTAAGACATACCCCACTTTTTTTTGTGACCTAATAATGCTGATTGTGTGAGATCAAGAAAACTCAACCTAATTTAAATTGAGCCAAGGTGGGACTGGCTTGGAGAATACCAGCTACACTGTGACTAAATCTACAGCTTTTAGCATAATCTGCCCAGAATTATTTTTTGTAATTTGTCGCCCTTCAAGTTACGCACAGTATGAACGATGGGTCTTACCCAAGAGGCGTCGCAGGGCGCCCAGGCTGCCTGGCTGTGCGTCTCGTCTTCCTCCTGGGGTCGCCATTGTGCTCCGTTCGGTGCGAGCGCCAACATGGCGTCCCGGTGCAGTGGTTCCTGCCGCGAACCGTACATTGTGCGACCTCTGGCGGCGGTAGAAGACGGCGGCGCAGTGCCCGCACTGCTGCAGGGAGCCGGCCGATGCCAGGGCCACGCCGATTGGGCCCCGGAGAGGCTGTGTTTGTGGCTCTGCGACGAAGGGGAACGCACACATAAGGGCGCCTTTTTACAAGCGGAAAATAAACTTTCATGGGCCGTTCTGCTCCGAGATTTCAAATGAATTGGAATGGAACAATATATTAATATGCCGAATGAATAATTGTGTACATTATATGTGACAAATGCTTTCTTAAAAAAATTATTTACCAGAACAATTCACTTAAATAGGAATGCACTCCCAAACTATTGTCGATAGTTACGAGGTGATCACAAGTATCAAGTTCTCATTTCTTTTGGCACACTAATGTTTATTCAGACACCCCTCTGGTAATGACGATGCCGTGAGTCGAACTCCATTCCCTCTCAATCGCCGTTTGGGGCGAAGCCACCTGGCTGAGGTAGCGGGGCATCCGGTCCCCTCTAGTTTCTACCGCCTTTGGACAAATTGAAAGTTCTCGCTCGCTCACTCACTCACTCACTCGCTCGCTCACTGGCTCACTCAATAACCAACAAAGAGAATACCTTATTCCTACAGACTGTACTGAACGATTATATTTTGTGCATCAGATAAGTCATTATTTTTCATCACGTATTTTAAAGTAGTTTGACGTATACTTGTGCACAACTTAACCTACATTATTTATAAAAATTACCTACTGCATCTGTAGCGTCTTCATGCACCGTGAGGGCGCTCAGAGCTAAACAGCTTGCTATTCACTGAAGTGTAGAAAAAGGTTTGTAATCTTGTCTTCTTTGGGTAATTTTGTGCGGATCTTTTATGTCAAATGTATGTTCACCAGCCAGCCATTCATTAGTGTTCAAATTTGGCTGATTGATTGATGTGTGGAGTTTAACGTCCCAAAAACACCATATGATTATGAGAGACGCCATAGTGGAGGGCGCCGGTAATTTCGAACACCTGGGGTTCTTTACCGTGCTCCCAAGTCTGAGCACACGGAACTCAGAACTTTCGTCTCCATCGAAAATGGAGCCGCCGCAGCCGGGGTTTGATCCACTGGCCTGCGGGCCGGCAGCTGAGTACCTTAACCACTAGACCACCACGGCGGGGCGCTCATTAGTGTTTTGAATGACTATTATGTTCTTGTGAATAGTCGACATGTACTCTAATTTGTATTTTGATTGTGCTTAGAAATATAATGCCTAAATTGGACGGAGCAACGTCATAAAATGTAAACAGCCATTGTGTAACATTTTATAATATTGTACCATCACTGTGTGACACGTTTGTAAAGTTCATGCCGTGACATGTGCCTTAGCTACCAAAGGAAAGTTAGGACCTTGTCAGCTCTATTGAAACACCTGGAGCCCAATTTCCTCAGTATACAGTGTCGGCTGTATACTGAACAATATACGATTCCGACGTTTATTATCTAACGTCCGTGGTGACATTCCGTCTGAGCATAACTAACCCTACAAGCGCCGTTGTAGCGGAAAACGTCTATAAAACTCATCCCCTACCAACGTTAATAAACGTTAGTAGGAGTAACAACGTTGGTTATTACGGTACCAACTACAACAACGTTGGTAGTAGATGGTCCTGGCAAGCCCACCATGCGCATATAGCGACCACACATAAAAAGACACGCACATGTACCACATAACGCGTGCCTTAAAATCAAGACAGGTAACATCGACGAGATACTTACTGACCGCTTCGAGCACTGTATTTAGTTGTGGATACTCCTCCCAATGGCAAGTCCAGGTAACAATGTTCGCCTCTTTCCTGCTCTAGGCCCCCAAGTCGCAGTGCTCCAAGCGCAACTGCGGCCATCATATTTACTATAGAAGACCAGCTCCATCCGTAGCGTCCGTAACCACGTTGCGCAGCTCAGAACTTAACGTTACAAGAATTCTTTTTTTTTTCCTTACACCGTGCAGCAAATAGCGGCGTTCACCACACGTGACGTTTTTCAATCGCTCTTTCAGTAGCTAGCGTGCACGGTTAGAAAATACTTCGAAGTGAACAAAACAAATACATGTGTTTGCCTCGTTCGCTTATGTTTCTCAAGCCCCCATGTCGCAGCACCTTCTATGAAACTGCGTCTGGAACTTGTACCAAAGCCGAACATTATCTGGACGCGCCCTCCATCACGGCGGGCGGAGAGTGTCCACACCGAAATTATTTTAGCATAGCTTCCCGTGAAACTGTTTCTCGCGAGACGTGAGATCTGTCTTACTTTTTGTTATCGTTATTAGCTCACTTCAAACGACATGGCCCGTTTGTCCTGTTTCCATTGCTCAGTGACTATCGAAGTTTTCATAAAACTATACGTACTTCGTTGACTTCGTAGCGTTGATAATTGTGGCCTGTTCCAATAAACTATAAGTTCAACGTGTTTCGAAACGTTTCGTGTAGAAGTTTAGGCTTAGCCGATGAGTCAAGACAATCGGTTGAAAAGTATTGCAAACGTGAACTTACTTACAGTGCAACACCAGAAAAAATACTGGACAGGGAAGGATACAAAGAGGCGCTGACGGCGCTGACTCACAACTGTTGTTTGAAACAACAGTTGTGAGTCAGCGCCGTCTTTTCTTTATGTTCTACTTCTTCCCTGTCCTGTATTTGTTCTGGTGTTGCGCTGTAAGTAAGTTCACCAGGGATCCTAATCAACTGGCCCAACTTACCGTCTTACTACAAGTCTTCCAAACACCCACATCACATAAATATAAAATTTTTGCCATAACCCTTTCTCTATCGACCTTTTTTGGCCCGAAATGATTAAGAAATAGCAATGTTTCTATTTTTCTGTTTGATTTCTTGTATTTTCAAACATCTAAACAATTATTCCAAGCTGCTTTATTTGTGATAAACAGCCAACTTCTTTCTTTTTCGAAAATCACGGCCAGACTAGAGGTGCGGCACCTGCGCACGTGTCACTCCTCTAGTCCGGCCGTGTGAAAACAAAGGCTTCACTGCACTCCCTTCCCCCCCCCCCCCCCGCAAGCAAGTGAAGTTTTTCATTTTCTCCAGCTTTCGTGACAGAAAATGTTTGAACTTCAGCAATAGAAGCGTAGGAACGTAAGTTCGTGAAAGGAAACCTTGGACGCAGCTGGGGTAGCGTGGCGGGTTGGTTTACATCTGGGGACGTTCACTGCCGATACGGCTGGATGCGGTCTTCGAGCAAGTACAATTATTTAGGGTAACTATTTTGCTACGTGTATGATACTGCCACACACAGAGAAAAACAGATATTCTTTATTTAACGAATTTTTAGCAATAGAGGGAGGGGTTTTTCTATCGGAATGGAGCGGTTCCGGTACACCACTCGCGCACAAAATAAAGCGCCAGTTTTTCTGTCTATAATAAAGCGCTGCTCACTGTCTCTTTTTCCCCTGTCCTCTGCTTGTAGCACTGCTTTTATGTAAGCCATTCTTCAAATCTGTTTGCGTGTGTGAAGGTCTTTGTGTACTAAAATACAATCTTTGATAACACTTACATAATTATTATTATCTTACCGTGCTATTTGTTCAATGTCAATGACAACCAAGCAAAATTCCTCAGGGCAGCTTAACTGCAGAGCCCCCAAATGCTAGCAAGTTACCAATTTTTGGTCCCCTCGGGTAGATTGCGCTGATTGCCACTCATAGTCATCTTGAATCAACAGGCCAAATCATATAGCCTCCCAAATCCTAGTTTAATTCTGGTATAGTTCAGCTTCTACTCAGTAGTTATAGGGTTAATCAAGTCCCTTCAACAACTTCGAGCTGCGGCGAATATCGTTCGAACACAGCACCAAACTAAGCGCGGTTAAGAAGCCACGACCGGGCAACAGCGAGCCTCCAGCCACCCTTCTCGTACCGTGCGGTCGCGTCCCTCGTAGCACGCCCGTATCTCGCGTCTTGACGACTCACCCGTGGCAGGGCCGACGCGGGGGCACCTCGCTCACGCGGGAACCCCCCGCCGGGGGCCAAGGCGAGTCTCGATGGGCAAGAAAGCGTACACACACTCGACAGGGAGCGATCGCGTCGTCTTGTATGCGTCCGTCCGTCCGTCGTCTCAACAGAGTCCACCTCAGCGGGCATCTTGTCGTGGAGGAGGTGTACCGCACGTGCGGGCTGTGTTTTCTGCTCTTTTCGCTCACCAGGGCTTCGACTCCCGCTGGTGCGCGTTCGACTTTTTAAACTCGCGCAACAAATGACGTCACTCTTGTTCCGTGCCCAAGAGAGCGTAACGCGATATGTCTATGTTGATTGAATGTACGTGGTTTTCAACGCCGCGTGACACTCTGGCTGAATCAGCAAGCTGAAACACTTAGCTGTCCAATGTCCACGGAGAGTTGTCCTGATTTCAATTAGCGTAATCATAATTATCATCATCATAAGTGTTGTTACTCACACAGGAGAAGAAAAAGCATCTGCCATGTCGCACCAATGGATCGTTTTCATAATTCGCAAGTGCGCTTCTCGGCACTTTGCATTTGCTCAAGTAGTGCTGCTTCTGTCGGCCTTCAAGCGGAG
Organism: Rhipicephalus annulatus; assembly: GCA_013436015.1. Classification (NCBI taxonomy): domain Eukaryota; kingdom Metazoa; phylum Arthropoda; class Arachnida; order Ixodida; family Ixodidae; genus Rhipicephalus; species Rhipicephalus annulatus. Next base: position 332,255 of record WOVY01011099.1, on the reverse strand, counting down.
GGGCTGTGCTATCTGAAGTGAACGCGCGGGGGCATGTCTGTTTTGAGTGTTTATATCAAAAGAGCCAACTCTGTCTTTCCCCCGTCATTGCGTAAGCGAACCACACTTGAACAGGATGCTTCCAGTAAGTGACTGGCCGCCATCGATTGTTCACACTGGACAGCGGGAAAGCTAACTTTACAATATTGAAAATGGTTTATTAACCCGGTCTATTACCAACTCCGGCAACGTTATGTCCAAAAACGTTCTGACGGCATTCTGCTCCCATAACCATGTTTCTTACTGGCGTGCTTGTCGTCTCTTGGAATCCAGTCTGATAGACCAACAATCCTCTTTCCTTCGTGCAACGTGCACTGCGATTGCCATATGTGATTCTTGATCACTACTAAGATGTACTTAACACCTTGTTTGTTTTATAAGCTTCTCTGCTCTCTTGCTGTTCCTTGGAGGAACACTACGCAGAAATACGATGCGGCTCATTTACTAAATAACTCCATCGTTATTTCGTTATCACCACGCTTGCGGTGAGGAGAAGTTTGATGAGCGAGAGTACGCGCAAAAAGATATGAGTTTGATGACATTACCGTAGAGCACCCACGTCAAACGCCGTCACTTTATAAATTTTGAGTGTGACTACTAGGTCTTCCTTAGTTATTAATGAGCAGGAACAAAATACATGATTCTTAGAGGATGTAGTGAAGTTAACATCCAAAAAATCAGGAAATTTCGTCAAGCCACTGTGCCGAAAATACCATAAACGCACCTTAAAACTCCCAATTTATTGAACGAATATTTTGGTGCGAATTTAGATAGTTTAACTTTTACTTTTATTTCCTGTTTCATTTACAAAGCTATGACGAAGCAATTGGCGCCATTAGCATTCTCAGAGTAAAAGATTTCTCCAGTTTAAATCATTTATTGGACCACTTTATCACCCCTTCAAAGACACACCCATAATTTTTCTTTTTATGCTCGCTTCAACTTGCTCAATTGAAGGTGAGCCCCCTTCGTAAGCCTTCAGGTTTCTGCCACGTGCGAAAGAACCGGTAAGATGTAGGTGTTATACGCCTTTTTCTAATGAATAGCAGTACACTACAGTTAACGTCTAAGCATTTCGTGCTGAGGTAACCTTAAGCTAATTGGACGCTAAATGAATGAATCACAATCCGTATCAAGGGCGTTTGACTTGAGTAGTCATGGGCGCGCTCACAGCAGTGCTTGCGCTTATGACGAAGATGCAAAAGAAATATTTAAATTCAATGACGCCCCTAGAGCATGCCGGTTACCCAACCTGTTCATACAACGTTCGTAGCGTGCAGTCATTTATCTGTTTTGTTCACCATTCACTCACATCCTTTCTACCACCGTAGAGAACCACTGCCTTGGATACAGATTTATACTGTCGCATCTGTCTTTCAGTGATATAAGCAGAAGCTGTCACTTTATTAAAAATAAGTTCTAGGATTAAGCATCTGATCAATCCTATAGTATCACATGTTCCTATCACTACTGTCACCACTGTGCCCGCCACGAAGGTGCAGCGGTTATGGTTGGTTATGGCTGGTCATGGCTGCTAAAGCAAACGTCAAAGATTTGAACCCGGCTGCGGCGGTCGCATTTTCATGGAGGGGGAAGGCTAGGAACGCTTATGTTGTGCGATGTCAGCGCATGGTAAAGAACACCACGTAGTCGAAATTTCTGGAGCCGACCCCTACAGCGTCTCTCATAAGCATATCGGGGTTTTGGCACGCAAAACTCCAGATATTATAATGCTCTCGTGAGTGTTTGGCCTGCTTTCCGCAAAATGAGTTTTAGGTGACTTAAAGATTCGCAAGTACTTTCGCGCCCTGATCAATCAGAAGGAAAAAGAAAATGCAGGTTCTAATTGAAAATTTATAAAAAATATTCTTTTCAAATCAATAACAACACCACTGGTTCGAACACTCAAGAACTGGCAACATTTCATAAGGATAAGCTTGAAGTGGCATGCAAAGGAAAAGCACTTCTATTTACAAAGATGTTTTCCACAAGAGTCAATCAGCAGAGAACGTTGCAGCCACTCCTGACTGTTCACATATCATTGGCAAGATTGTTTGGTCAATGGGTGCGAGATGCCACTAACGAAAAGGGGTTGTCAATTAGGCCCGAGGATTTTGTTTAATTCTTCCTGACAGTTTTGAACTTATCTAGAGCATATAATTTCACTGTTTTCAAAGTGGTAATGCTCTGGGCGTGTTCTGACTCCACGTTCAAGGCAGTAAAGTTTGCAGCGAGCACATTATTATAAATAAAACGCGGTTAATCCCTGTATATGAGAATCGGTATAACCCAAAAGTGAGACGTATTTTCACAAAGGTAGTTAAGCATTTATAAAGGTAGTTAAGCGTTTATTGTTCACTGCTTCACCAACAGCAACAAATTGATAAGTCAGGCTAAGAACGGCGACCAACTCGAAACTTGCAGCGTACACCTCAAGCAAAAAGCACGCACGAAATTAGAACACGCAGGACGAACGCAATCCAACAGCTGTCATAGTTAAAGCACGATGTTCAAGCACAAAGAAAGACGCTGGAAACGAGTGCACAAGTATGCACAAAACAAGCGTGAACAACTGTCTCAATTCTTCTGGCGTCATGTGTCAGCAGCATGCTTGTTTCGTAAACCCGACCGCGGCAGCATGCGAAGCCACCTTCGTCCTCTCCCGAATTACGAGTCTTATAGGCGCGCGCGCCGGAAAGACCACGCTCTTTGGAAGCTGCGTTTCGTGCAGGCGACGACCTTTAACGCCCGCCAAACGTGAGCCCGTCGCGCCATCTCATCAGTGATAAAGAAAACGCGCTTAAGTTTCGAAGCTCCGAGGACTGCCAAACAGTGCATGGTGTATGTAAATGGCTTGCCGTTGCACTTCCGACAATGTACGCTCTGTGGCATACTTGTTGGTGCCACGCGCTGAAAATCGAGAGGTTGCCGGTTCAATTCCGCGGAACGAACGCTTGCCTTCTGCTTTATTATTTGGAATCTCTTAGCATGTATTTTCCATTGTCACGGCAGCGTCGGAAGCGCGTCAGTGGAGCCATGGAGAACTCTGGTATAAAACACAATAGAAACACAATGGTGTTATTGTTTCTTGCTTTGTGAAGTTGCACCAAGGACCACACAATAAGACACAAGCCAGTGAAACTACAGCCTAACAACCAGACAAGTTTGTTAGGTCAAAGAAAATCTGCTACAAAACACCGAACATTGTAGTCAGAACTCTTTCATCAGTGTTAGCTCTTTACACGTTCCTTCTTCTTATTGTCGTCGAATTAACACTGAAACAGTGCGTTCGTAAGTGCCTAATAGGAAGGCTCTAAGAGAGTATAGCATGTAACAATGAACGGAGCTGGATGAACACAAGAACAAAAACTATGGCCCGAACGTTTATATTCATGAGTGTCAGTTCTTCGAGTGCGTGACCACCGTTACAAGTAGAATACTGCTCTTAATACGAGGCGCCGTTATGAATAATGCGGCAGCAGACACGAGGTAAAACCTTGAAACTCAAAGCGTCTGAGAGCCCAGGTATGCGTAACCTGACGCGGGGACGATATTTCAAGTCATCCTCGAAGAAAAAATTCCGTGCCACACAAGTCGTGCCACAATTTTCAGACACTATGCACTGTATAGCAAAACGAATGGTTAAGCGATGCATTAAACGGATTATGATTCATGTATGGTGTATCCGCTTCAATATTAAAGTGGTGCTCAATATAAAGGAAACGGCAATGTGCTTAGTTTTAGGGTGTCGCCATAATGAATGAACTCCCATTGGGATTCACATCATACACACCGGACATGCGGGTGATTTATCGCCCATCTTTATCAATGGTCACGGTGCCAGCAAGGGCTCCGTCAGAGCAATCGGCGTACCTATATAAAAAGCTCTCCTAAAAAGCAAAACAAACTAGTTTTTCTTGCAAACAGTCTCATAGCTCATCAGTATGTCACTCACGTTGGAAGTGTATCGAGGTGAAGAGATGTTTAATGCGTCTGAATGACATTAACTAGACGTAGCCATGTGATGCTTTAAAGAGGGTTCGCTGATGGAGTCTCAACGTCCCGAAACGCTTCAAGCCATTAGAGACGTTTTATGGGAGAGCTCGGAATAACATTGACGATCTGGAGTTCTTTAATGTGCTCTGACATCACGGAGTATACCAAACCGTACCACCCGTCCATCTTTAAAATGCGACCGCACTTTCTTGCCTGCTTATTTCAGGTCAGAAGCCAATCAATGTAACTAGTGAGCCACCACTGCGCCAATACAAGGTTAGTTAAGTACATTAACCTTCAAGCCTTTACCTCATTTTATCGTTATGCGCTTCGTTAACAAATCTTGTTAACTACTGGGAATGATTGTTCAAAATTTCGGTATCAATATATTTAGATTCGAAGGGGCTTGGATTAGCCGACAACTTTCCACCTGAAGCCAGTCGTTGCTAAACGTTACTGAGTGGTGAAATAAAGCAACCCATTCCATAAATTGCTTAAATTTTAACTGTATCACCTCCTTTAAACAGACCACACTAGGTCCCATAGTAGTTAAGCTAACATAAATATCAAGTATTGTAATCCCCCATCTTTGACACGCGCACACGCGCAATTTCTTTGATTTCTTCGCTCCAAAGCACTGCACTTAAACGCATTACTTTTTCTGAAATCCCAACCAGCATTTCACGGTCGATAACATACACTAATTACAACAGCGTTTTCATGAATCTTTATTTTCGCCTGCTATTTCCGCAAGTTTACCTCGTAGTTAAAAGTTACTAATGAGGAGTTGATGAGGCATTTTTTCTTCTGCTTCTCCGCTGTCCATATGTCTTTTCACCCCACTGTGTGAAGGCGGCTGCCTAATAATTGATTTTTATACTGTATACGTAGAAAGACAGAACTCTTCATTGACAAAGCATTTAATTTAGCTTGCAAAGGCAAGTATCTCACTTTCTACTATGGGTGGGGAAGTGTATTGGGCACAAAAAGTAGAAAAAATTAGCAAAGTTTACGTCAGACGTCCAATTAAAACGACAAAAATACCGGGAATTTTAGGTCTATAACCACGCTATGATTATGAGAGACGCCTTTGTGAATGGAATTGGAAACTATGACCATCCGGTGTTGTTTAACGAGCACTGATATCACACACTACAAGGGCTTCCACTATTTCGCCTCTTTTAAAGGGAAACTCCACGAACGGGATCAAACCGGTGACCTTCGGGCCATTAACCAAGCACCGTAGCCTCTCTTATACCAAGGTGAATGTTATAATAGAATAAAAATGAAGAAAAATACAGGCTTAGTCCTTTATCTCATACGTGGGAACGTGCACTGATGGGGTCTCTCAGTACCTGGTTTCAAGATGCAGCTTAATTTTGTCGAGCTTACCAATACTGTCTAAATACGTGAATACGAGCTCCTTTGCACGCCTTTGTAGTGTGCTGCAGAATAAAGAGCTGAAGACAGAGTCACACAATAATGTTGTTTGGGTTATCGAATGCCTGCAATGTTCACAGAGCGCCAGCTGATCGGCATTCCCTCGATGCTCAAATAATACATGTTCCATAATTTCAATGAAGCCACAGCTGATGAAGTACGGCGTCACTGGTTAACCGAAGCGGTGTCGTAGGCTGTCTTACTAAGCAGTGTAAGTAGTATTTAGACGTAACAGCGCTTGTACGCACTCGTTCTACCGTACAGTACTATAATTATCATTGAAAATATTCTTCGAGCATGGTTTGCCATACGTGAGTATTTAATTACTAAGATACCTCTGTACCAGTTACTAATAAAAATAAAGTGGCGTTGCCTTGCTGTCGTCTAAGGCAAACGCATAATTGACCATGTGGCTATTTTTGCATCAGCAATACCCCGTGAGTCCTCTACGTACAGTTGCACATGGCAAAGAAAACGCTTCGTCACATCTGACCTTCATTAGAAGCGACACATGTACTGTTATCTTGTCCAGCGTCGTGACAAGCAAATACATGTTGGCGACAAGTGTCGTTATTTGTCTCCAAGTGATTTTAATGTCTTTTGCAGTCAGCTACAACTTCCGCGTTCCTCCGCTATGAGGCGAAAATATTTGGAATTAGAAATTTTGTGCGCCCTTTCGTTAAAAACATTACATGTTCATAAGAGGTATAATGACAGTGCGGTGTCCCCAAGGCGACGACCGTGGAAGGATGCCTAATTCGGTCGAATTGCTTCTTCTACTCTTCGTAGCTCTGGTGAGATGTAGCAACTTTAGATATACTGCGCACATCCATGGCCAGAAGCATCTAGAAATAGTCGTAATCAGTGCCTTTTGGAATGTGCTAACTTTCACCATCTTTAGACATAGTGGCGTTGGCACGCTTAGCCCACTTACGAACGCCAAGCAGGGTGTGGAAATTCCTATACCTCCCATGTATTTGCTCTTAGCAGCAGCAGTGCCGCTTTTACTACTGGAGGTTGCCGCAGTTCCTACTACAAATAAACCACTGATATAAAATTTATTTCAGGATATTACTGGTGATGCCCAAAATAAATGTAAACGACCCAAATTGAGAAGAATAGGGTTGCGGCGAAACTCTCTTTTCCCACTTCGCATGCAAGCAAAATGCGATCATGCTTTCTTTGAGGTCCACTGGCCGCTTGGGTGATGTCGACATTCGTAAAATTTTCTTAATCTTCTTTGTAATTTTATTCACGTTTTCTGAAGAGGCAAATGTTTAGCTGACAGATTTCCCAGTAGGACAAAACTCGATCGGCAAAAATGAAATGAACATTTTCATTGTACGTTGTGTATAAAAACGGCTTCATACACGTAGTCTGAAAGTGTCTATCAATCAGATGTGCTTTACTTTACAGCTGACATACAGAAATAATGAGCAAACATTGAACCTAGAATATCTAAACGAATGCAAAAATTATGGAAAATCGCGAGTAGGACACGTGGTATTTGACTCAACTACGTTTGTTATGGTGGCGCACATAAAGAACTTGAGTGCCAAATGAGACTAAAGTTCAAAGGCACGGAGAGGCTTGAATCGATCGGAATTTTTTCGAGAAACAACGTCATTGGAAACAGTGTTTCGGCAAGTTGACTTGTCTTCAGGGCAACAGCGTTGCCTTGACGAAGAAAAACTCACTTGTCAGAAAGTTGGCTCATCGATATCATCTGTAATAATAGTTAGAAGTATTTAGTTCATTACGTTTGCTTGATTGAGAATATTAGAAGTAAAGGCTCACATATTTTCAAATCACGGCTACAAGAATTTCATAATTAGGAAGGAGCCTATGATTACTTAACATCATTTGAACTATGCACCGAAACTAAAAGCAACTAAAACTATGTAGCCGAGACAACTTGAATTTAAACCTTTCAAAAAACGCAATCTTTCGACAGGAGCTTGGCTGCCATCTACACCAATAAGGTAAGCGACACTGCACTTCTGTCATTCCAGACAGGCTTTCAGAGAACTGGGTAATACTTGCTTTTGGCAGCTTTTTTTGAATAAATAAAAAATAAGAACTCAAGTGTTTTCTTGAATTTCATCTGATAAGAGCTCCGAGGAAAAAAATACACAGTAACTCTGCAGTGCTTTATTCATAATTGAGACTTGTTTCATCTAACCAACGCGTGAAACGATCAGCATGTAATAAATAAAGAGCAGAGCAAACAGTTTAAAAAAGTACTTATCCACTTCACTGAAATTCTGTCCGGGCAATGCAAGTACAATCGTAAGATACTCCGGAGGTACCATACAAAAGCTCCGAATAGCTGGAGTGAAAAACCCGCGAAAAATGCTCCAGAGGTGCCACGTAATCAGTCCGACAAGGCGGAGAAAAATGCCAGGAAAAAGTACTTCGGCGGCGCCATGCAATTGTTCCAGTCGGTCGGAGTGAAATATCTGTTAAAGATACGCCGGGTGCACCGCGCAATTCCGGCGGCGAGTTGCTCCGGCTGTCTGGAGCCAAAATTTCTCCGAATGGGGGGGACGCTAGAGGACAAACGCTTTACTCCGACCTGGGAGTAACTTTTTTTTTACAGTGTACACTACTGTGGTGCCCTCAGCCTTGGTTTGAGTCGACGAACTGTGGTGGCGGACTGTGGCAAAATGAGAGGAATGCACTCCACATTCATCACAGTCCTTAAGTTTTTTTGACGGCCGCACACAGCAGGGAAGCACCATCTTTCTTTATAGGTGACAGATAGATAGTCCGACCGCGCGGCTGTTCTTCTCGAAGCATGGCGGTGCCACGCAGTAGCTCATTACAGTAGCCAAATGGCTTTCCTCCATATTTTGGAGAATTTCTTTGAAGGCTGAAGTTAAAACACCGCACAGCCTGTCCCACGAAAATTCACTCCTTTACGACGAACAGACGCACATAACCCTAAAAGTGCACTTGATTCATAAATGTTTCGCATAATTTATCTTCTCAAAAAACTCACAAAACGATATACCCCAACAACCCCAATCGAAGATAAACCATTTGTGGGCCCGTTCAAAACCAACGAATGGTAGGAACATCTGGAGTGCTCCACTGAGGTGCCTCGCAAGATGATATCGTGGCTTCGGCAAGTTGAACCCTATAGGTATCACTAAACAATATATAAATAATATTATTTAGTTGTATTTACCCATCACTTTCATTTTAAATCCTCGTTTCACGCTGCCTGAAACATCCTGTATATTCGAATCTTATAAAGAAGCGCGTTCGCAAATATTACACCGAATTTTGGCACCGTCCAGCAGTCGATACACGCGTGGGCAACACGCTTCACGCGCACACTTGATTTCGCTTCCCCTGGCATTAGCACTCCGTTGTCCGTTTGTCAACTTTATTGCTCCGAGGATAAACGCAACAAAGGCGCATCCCCCTCATCTTACGGTCATCGTCGCAGCTCCGCGAAAGAGCGCGCTCGTGTCACGCCGTCACCAAAGTCCCGTTTAATGGGACGACGAACGGTCCTTGGTTTCTTGCCAGGTGCATAAGCCGGGAAAAGCGTACAAAGCGGGAGTCTTATGAGAGTGAGAGCTAAAAGGCTTCGTAGGGCTTCCACAACCGTCGTAATAGGCAAGCTGACGCAGACTGTGATTGAGAAAGTAACGGGGTGAGGGCAGTTGGCGAGGGTGAGCTTTGTGGGCAACAGACTTAGTGGCCGCTAATCGACATCGACCGATCAGATGAAAGCGACGGCCTTGATCGAAACGGCCTTGAGAAGCGGCCGAATGCTGTTCGGAAGCCATCGGCCGATGAAAACACAATGTCACGCACTGCAAATGGCGCTATAGAAAGAAAATTAAACAAAAAAACGTTTCTGGCGGGCGGTAACCGTGTCATATCGAAGTCGATATTTCTTTTTCCACTCCTTTTGTTTAGAGGTGAAGGGATTTGTCACAGTTCCACTTGGAGAATCGTAAGCTACGGCAACAGCTGCATGTTTCGATTTGGATTCACGAGAGCCGTATAGTGTGTGTGCGCCGGCAGAAACGCCATAGGACAGAACAAACAAAAAACTAAATGGTACAATAATTGATCTCCTGGCCCTTTCTTTTCGTTCATATGTAGAAACACCAGCCATCTGCACCAATTACACTCTACAGGTCGGAAGAAAAGGCCAGGCTTTTAAACCTTGTTGAATGTTTACCTGCTTTGCACAGTCAAGCTAACTGGTAGTTGTGACAAGCGGCTAATATTGTATTAATTCATGACAAAAAAATGCTAGCATGGGGCTGTGGTGTAACTTTTTTATTGAACATCAAGTTACAAAATGACGCTTAGGATATGTACAAATGAACGCAGATGCATATGTTTAACAGTCGTGTGTGCTTTGTCTAACCAATCGTTCACATTTGTGTAACGTTGCAGAAAGCAGCATGAGTATTGCGAACACCAGAAGGGGCAAGCTGATCGGTAGCCCTTGTGCTTGCGGGAATGGTAGCCCTGGATAGGGCTACGCGCACCATTTTTGGGTGATCACGCTTGAAAGTAATTGACGTTAACCTCAGTTGACACCTGTATGATATGACTACATATGTAGCGTTTAGAAAATAAATGGCCCTTCAACCACGACTGGCTTTTCGCCAATATTGCACCTGCATAGAGTCTTTGTCAAGAGAGTTCCAAGACCTGGCGTGGCCCTGGGTTTGAATACTTTATTTTCACGCAGAACGTTTGGGTTCGATCTCTGCAGGGGCCCTCATAGTTATTTTATTTTTTTCATTTCTTTTACCATCAGAGTCAAATGGCATTACATAGAGGCGTGGGTCAGTTACAAAAAAGACGTAAATGAACAGAAAGCAGCAATTCGATTGTACCAAAAAATTTCTTTATATACATTGTTGGCTGACACACTATATATTAATACATGTTTGCTAATACAACAGAGAACATAATTATACAATGTTAGCTGTCGCAACAAAAAGACCTTATCACACAATGTTATTTGCATTAGTTGACTCAACGTCTCGAGCGTCAGTTTTCTCTAACGCACTCGCATTTAAATTACCCATGCCTATTCTCACCTTTCCTGGGTATATATGCTGTCAATCACATAGGGCATATACCCGAATACTACGGCCCGTGGCATACGCTGAGCCACACGTGCCTTGAGGAATGGGTTCAGCGACGTGCGGGATGGAACTTGTCAAGACCCGCCACACATATTCGACTCCTACCCTACAATACAAATTTGGTCAACCCCAACTCCAAGTTAAGGAGGTGATCCCGAGCGCACCCTGGCGTAAACAGATAGATAGATAGATAGATAGATAGATAGATAGATAGATAGATAGATAGATAGATAGATAGATAGATAGATAGATAGATAGATAGATAGATTCGCACGAGGTGCCTGCACTTCTCCAAGAAATGAATCGCAGTGAAAACGCTGTAGGGTACCGAAGCATCCCCGTGGTTGCTACCCAACTATTAACAAATACTAGCATCAGAGCACCATCATACTTTCGGAAGAAAGCCTTCGAAAAGCAAGGGGTACAAGCTAAAACGTTCCGCGTTTGATTCCGATAGATGAGGACAATAACACTCGGTTGACTGATTCATTCATAACTTAACGTATCTATCTATCTATCTATCTATCTATCTATCTATCTATCTATCTATCTATCTATCTATCTATCTATCTATCTATCTATCTATCTATCTATCTATCTATCTATCTATCTATCTATCTATCTATCTATCTGTCCTTCTAACTAACTGCCAGCGTGTTTCGCTCAAATCCCTAAACAAAAATTTGGATGGTAAAACTTGAATACGTAACGAACATGAACACCAGGCTATATATGGTCATGAATAGCGTGCCAGGCATGTCAAGTACGCCAACACATTAATGAGAACGTTGGATAATCGTGAGACATGTGCAGTGACGCGAGTGCTGAATTGACTTCCGATTACAAATGATCCAATGAATGCCACTGTAATCGACGTTCCAGGTAAGTGCATGATTAGTGCAAAACTAATGTACTTGAAAAAACCCTTTGATCCATCTTGTAATGCTTGCCCAAACACAAAATTCAGCATAGACGCTTGCTCGCCGAGTGTCTCGCATGAAACCCATTCCCACAAGGCGATTTGCCGAATTTTCCCCCGTAAAGTTTAGGACTGGAACTCCGTAATCTGCATGATAGAGAGTCTACAATGAAATGTAAATATCCATGCTTACAATGACAGAAGTAGGGCAGAAATCCAATGAGGAAAGGTGGAATGAAGTTTTGGAAAGACGTTCAACAAGTCCGTGGTAGTGAGGGTTTCGACAAGGCGACTTCCGTTCGACATGCATGTATTTTTACTACTCAAACGACTACTACTAGTACTACGAATACTACTACTTTGTCTTCTACTATACACTACTTCTACTATGCAGCTACATCTATTCTTACTGCCTTCATTTTGCTTATCATAATCATCACCACCGCAACAATCTACTTTTAGGTGTAAGGTTCGGGAAGAAAACTCCCACCAACCGTCGCCAATCACTGATGTCTTCGTGGCACACATAGTGTGTAAGTTGAAGAGAGCCCACCCTTCGACTGCGACACCCTTCCCACCCGTGGCGGTGTCCTCTTACATCGCGGTACCCGCATGCCTGTCTGTTCTCGCACGCTTTTGTCTGAGCGGGCGACAGTGATGTCACGGCTAAGCGACGCGGCCACTGCCGCCACAAAATCTCGGCGCAACGCACCTTCTCGCGGTGGGGGATAAACGGGGCCAGCTATACGCTTATAAGCTCGTTCGATTCGGCGTGCAGGGGCTTTGACCTGCGGCCTTGGCACGGACACACGCGCGTCGGCAGGGAGCCGCGCCGCTACTGGCTATGTCACGTCTAGCGACTCTTTTCATCATTGTTTGCCTGTTTCCAGTGAATAACGGAATGACATGTAGACGGGTCGTATGTAAAGGAAGAGGTTTGTGCGCAGTGATATAAAAGTAGGAAAAATAAAAGCGGTGGAGAGCCCAATCACTCGACTGTGGTCGAAAGAATTCAAAAGTTGATGTCAGATACAAGACACTTGTTTTGAAAAGATGGAGATTTGTTTTCAATGGGCTTGCTTCCAGAGAATAACGGAATGACATGTACACGGAACGTATCGAAAGAAAAGTGATTGTGTGCAGTGATACAAAAGGAGGGAAGAAAAAGTGGTGGAGAGCCCAATCACTCGACTGTGGTCGAAATAAGTTAATGCTAATGTCAGATACAAAAACCTTATTCTGAACAAAAGGACAATTGTTTTCGATGGGCCTGTTTCCTTCTTAGACACATCCAAATGATAGCGTGTGATATTTAGTCCCGACCTTCGCGGGACGGTATTTTGTGGCTCTTGTCTACTGTATGAAGTGAGACTCCTGCCCCATAGAGATCGCAGAGATGCTTGAAAATGATTTACCGTGATTAGTATGAACTTTGGGAAGCAAGAAGTCATCATTCACCGCAAACCCGCAGAATTAGTATTCACGAAAATTTGAACAGAAACGAAGTTACCAGAAACTTTTTATTTGTCATTTACGCTAGTATTCACGGCGTTACTTAGGCTTCACAGCTTACCAACTTGCACACTTTTTCGTCACCCTGGGTTTATCAGCTTATTGGTACTTTTATTCTTTTTGTCAGTGTTCGTTTGTGCCTGTTTGGGTGTGTGCTGGGAATGATTCAAGCGGCATGTAGTATTAGGTCGAAGTCACTGCAACGTATTTTATGCGACGGTTTTTGTACAGACATCCACTGCCATTCACGTTCTAGCTGGCCTGGACCCTATATAAGTGTTAGTGGAAACTATTCTTAAAAGTCGCCTCTAAAAGTCAACGCCGTTGAATAATTAAAAATGACACTGATGGACCATCCAAAATAACAATGTCAATACGCTAAAGCTGCATGCTTCCTCTATACCGATTAAATTGCCCCGCGGAGTGGTCAGCCGGTGATCTTTACAGCCAAGCTGAAGATTAGCAGCAGAAATTTTCTTAGAGCAGAGTTTATTATAGCAAACATTTTTTCTCTTTAAGCTTACCTCAGACCCGGTAAGATGGATAGATAGACAGATAGATAGATAGATAGATAGATAGATAGATAGATAGATAGATAGATAGATAGATAGATAGATAGATAGATAGATAGATGAACGCTACAAGGAACAGTGTCTTATCCGTGACCCTTTTATTCCTCGTCGTTTTCCGAAGAGGGGGTTGGTGGTGGCGTAGAAGTTTTGCAAAGTGGAGTGCCACCCCACCCCCACCACCAACCCTACCTTCGTATAACAATTAGACAAAAGCATTTTTAACCGGGGCGGAAGCAATACTCTCCGCCACACAAAATTAAGCAAGCCCCAGACTCTGACACTCAGCCTACCTCAGGTCATGGCCTACCCTAACCCCACGCATTCGGGCAATATTCATCTCGAAACACAGCCAACTCAACGGCGCACACCGGGCCCGTGCCAACCCCCTCTTTCCCAATTTTTACCATAGCATGGAGAGCGAAAAATGATCAATCCAGGAGGAGGGGGCCCTCCCCGAAATAATAGAGGTACCCTCCCCCGTTTTCCTCTTCTGAAGAAAATTCTGGGTACGGCCCTGAGCCAACTAAAACATGTTCGTTATGCACAGATATAGCTAATCTAGAACACATGATCTGATCGTGTTCCACGTTACATGGTGGCGATGTTTCTACGCTGTACAAATGGGAGGCTTCTATTACCAGCTCAGGACTCGATGAAGAATTATGAACAATCCAACGGGCCCGCGAAGACCAGAGAGGCTTGATCTCTTTATTTAGACCTGGGAGTGGCCCACGATGGCTGTAGCTCGATCTGAAGGAACGCAACAAGGTTTATCAATTCATCCATGAGATAATTATTGATTTGAACGAACAGTTCGCTGGTCGTTAAGTAAGTCACATAGAAACGAGGGCTCAAAATAAACGCGTGAAGTACGGCTTTGACTAGTAACGTTGGGCTTTGACGTCGTCACAGCGAACCTTGAGGAGTCTCATCGCATCTGCAGTCACATTCGTTCTTTCTTTTCCAATCAACACTTAGCACTTGCCCCAACAAAGAACAGACTGCGCTTTTCAGCATTCACAATTCCGCAGGCGCGAAGCCTGCAGAAGCGTTTACGCGGGCACCCACTCACAAAAAGACCACGCCGATTCGTCCGCTCACATTTTTAATAGCATCGCTCGACGAGCTGTACCAGCGAAGCGAGAGAGGCAATCTGGCTAGCACAAAGGAAAACTCGTCGACTCGCATGTGATCGAGCCATCCTTCGCATACAAGCGTCCTTGGAGTCTTTTTTTTCGCTAGCTGAAGGTGATGGCCGTGCACGTGTGTGTGATCTACGGGGGCTGCAGGCAAAGAAAACGCTTGCGTGGGCGTGTGTGTTCTCCGTGGGATATGCGGATGGCAAGCGTGGTGCGGAATACGGGATGAGAATGGACGACGCGGTCAACCCTTGCGCGCGTTTGTGTGTGTGGCGGCCGTGCGTTAATACGAGGCGGCAGCAGTCGTCCCAATCACGCACCGGCGGACGCTCGGAATGTTGTCCGCACCGCGTGTGATCTGGCCACATCAACAGTTCCTTGTTGGTGTTCTGGGTGCCTTAAAAGGACGCCTAAAGAACCTCTGATTGTACAAAACACGGTCGTCTTGTCAACTCCCGGCCTTTGCCGTCTTTTCACAAACGCTGTTACGGCTCAATTCGTGACACCAGCACTCTGTTCCCGCGACGTTATAAGAAAACAATAGGTTCCCGATTTTTCTGTATAGTGGAGATACCCAGTTGCAAATACCATATTCACTCAAATGTCACACGAGTTTCTCTTTTCAGATTTTCACTATGGACATACCAGTTGCGAATACCATATTTACTCTAATGTCACACGAGTTTCTCTTTACAGATCTTTGCTACCTAAAATTGACCCTCACGTTACAATGGAATACTGAAATTTCATTTTTTTTTCTTGCTGGATGCCATGAAAAGCCACCCATCACGTTACAATAGCTGTTGCGTCGCAGTCAAGTAAATACGGTATTCTTCTACCCTGCTGTGACATGCAGTGTACATGACCGTTCTGCCTTGTTTAGCTTGACGGCTATGTGCGATCTACTGACTTGACTTGGTTTGCGCGTTTTCCCCTACACAAGTGGATGAAACATCGTGCTGCTGATAAGCCCGGAATCCTGATAGCAGAAATGCAGAGTGCTGGTATTATTTACATGTTTTGTAAAGAACTAGCTAAGAAGGAAGGGTGGTGAAAGTAATAACGAAACCAATTAATCATCTTTGAACTCGTAGTGGCATAGGGTCGCTTTGAGGAGCTCCACTCGATTGAATCGATGTGAAAAGGCCCGCGACTGTCAGATTGGTGAACGAAAACACTCGGCGCTGCGAATACCTACGTGATGTTCTAGTACGGTCGAGACTCGTTATAGTGAACGCTGATATGACAAAACTTCACATATAACAAAATATATATAGCCTTTGGTACGGAATGCTTTAGCACAGTGACATTTCCTCTTTTTGTAAAGAAACCAAAACGCGACAGATGCCCTGATGTCGATGGTCATGAAGAAATGCTTCGCTCATGGAGAGAGCGATGTGAAGAAGACAGACAGGGAGGTTATCCGAGCTTTGGAACGGTTGGCTACCCCACAGTTGGGTGTGTGAGTAAGGAGTAATAATAAAAAAGGAATAGATAGAGAAAAAAAGAAAAAAAATGTAAGAAAGAGGTGGATCAACCGTTAGCTTGAAACCAGACGACACGAACTCACACTGTTAATACACAGGTGGAGTGGTCAAAACTAGAGAGGTAGCATATTAGCAAGTGAAGTATTGATAAACAACTTTCAAAACTACATTGCTGTAGTTTTGAATGAGACACCGAAATTCAATGTAAATGAGCTCTGGAAATGAAAAGCAAACAATATACGAGTTTGACTGAGTGTGTCATCTGACAACAAACACAAGCCGCTGCTTTAGAACCTGGTTCAAAGTGATCTTGAAGCCTAACGTGATCCTGAAGTATTTTTCATGTATTTCTGTGAAAGATGTGCCAATCGGTTAGAACGAATATTTATCTCTGCTATTAGAAAACATCCTAGATTTAAGAGACTATTATGCGGTACCTTTGCTGAGCCATTAGAACGAGCTTTGACTGTACTAGAAATGTATTTGTCTCTGCCCATACATTCAACAAGTCTTCGTACAAAGTAGGAAAAGACATGAAATAAAAATACCCATCGTAGTTCACTAAAAAATTAAAAGAAAAATTTTTGATGATTTGCAAAGCGACGCGTCTCGTTCCACATCTTTCTTAATTTGTACTACATTTTTGCAAGGTAAAACGCAGAATCGAAGTTCAAATTAATTTCAATATTATCACGTGTCTTGCCAGGTGACTAGGTGTTACGTGCTATCGGAAGGCGCTTGTTGATTGATATTGTGAAACTTTTTATATGACTCGAGTAGGCCAGTTCTACACACATATAGATGTTTACCCGCAACATACGATGCTATTGAATTGAAGATACGTCATTTCATCCCACTACAAATCACACTCTTCGCGCGGGCCAGCTGTTGCTATGTTTACACAAATGGTGCTCGTATCAGCGGATATATTTAATATCAACGGTGACGGAGCAAATATAATAAACTAATCCTATTAGCGCACGTGTTCACATCTGCTACTCTTTTTCATGTCATGCTTGTTTGTTTCATTATTACTCGAAGTACAAGGTCGTTCAGATAAGCTACAAACATGCCTGCATCTAGTCATAATTGATGTCTTGCGTGCATTTCGTGTAACGATGATTATCGCGTATTTTTTCTCCTTGACGTTGTTTTAGTTGCAGCGCACAAGAGAGCGCTACGATTGTGAATGCATTTATTAGGGCTGAAATACACGACGCCATGTCCTGCAGCTGATAAGCGGACATTATCAACGATAATTGGAAGGGCACAACTCGATATTTCTGAGTCATTCCGCTTTGTGGAAGCGGGGGACCAGAAAAGTTGTGTAAATATTCATTTATTTATTCATGTACTTCAAATAAACTTTTGGCGAAGCATATTCTGCTTTTAATCAATTTAAGCTCTATTTGCATCAGACAGAAGTGCAGTGGGTGCAGATGACCTACTTGTTATATTTAATTTTAATTATTTTAACCAATTTCATTATACTCAGTGGACTTATGGTGATTATTCATATTTGCCTTATTTGCATGGCACATGCTTCTAGGGCTTTTCTGTGGAGTGGGTTTAATTGTTGACCAGGCAATGGCTTGCGTCGTTACAATATGTCCACATTTCTCTGTAGACTCCTGGACTCAGCCACGATGGGCACAATTCAGCCATGAAGTAACAACACACAAAAAGAGAGCATCACGATGACAGGACGAGCCGCTCACCCTGTCGTCGTGTTCCTGCCTTTTTTTTGTCTGTTTTTATCTTGACGCTCAATTATGTCCTTAAGTGAATGCCAACCAGGCCAGTAAAGACACTCGTTAAATTGCAGTCATATAATTCGATTCGCCTAATTCACAAGCGCCCTTTTGCGCGAAGTCGAGATTGTCCTCCGCCGCTTTCTTTATTATCATTTTGAAGACACCGACCATTCATGATGATTACAACTTTCGGCCAAGGAGGTAACCGTTTGCGCTGTCAGGAATAGCGGTTCATTTAGTGCAGATGCGTGCAGCAAGTTTTAGTGTACGTTCCTTTGTTTAGACGAATGGCGAGTACACATTTTGTTCAGGCATATTTGTGGAGAAACCCTGATGTTCTTTTCACCTCTGCCCTTCCTGGTACACAACTAAATTCCCTGTTGATTTAATAGCGAAATTATTCACAAGAGGAAATGTGAATGAATAAACTACACAGTTTATACATTTCTATTTGCTGTCAACCTAATTGCTCATCGACAACTGGTTAGCTTGGTTGCTGGAGCGATCGCCTAAGCGAGGTGTTCGTTTTGGGTCCAGGTCCTATATCTTCATTAGCTAAGAATCTTTCTTAACAAATCCGCGTAAGCTACCTGGCACCCTTGCCCCACAAATAGGTGGGTACTAATTTTGTAGTGATCCACCTTGCCATATTACACAAGAATAATTTGCAATAACCATACTGCCCCCCCCCCCTTTATAGTGTGTTTCTATCCCCTTAAGTGGAAGATTCCAAGACATCCAGTAGCTGTGACGTGCTGAAAGGTCATGCGGCCTGACTGAGCAGAAGTAACATGCATGAAGCCATTCAAGAAACCAGATGTGTACATTTGAAAGTTCGGGTATTGCCTAGCGTTGCGTTCATATCCTTACATTGCCAGGGCCACTAGGTGGCCTATGGCCAGTGACTTATACGCTGTGCCATTTTACGACTCTCACTATTTAGCTCACCACTGCAAGGTTCATATTTTCACCTCACGTGACAAAAACTGTACTGTTCAGTGATAATTAAACCGATCCGCATTGTGCATTTACCTATTAACAGCTGTTGAATTCTGTGTAATGTTCTGGAATTAACATTGGCTTTTGCATCACCGATACCACTGATGATACAACGAGTTGCCGTTGTCATTAGAACTGTTCATTATTCTTGCTTTGTTATTTCTGAATTGTCAATGGCTTTTGAATGTTATCATAAAATTGTTTCGTATTATTACAATTATTCATTCTATTGCGATTCTTAAAGAAGCTTCATCATTTCTGGCATGTTTATTTAATTCTGCTGTATTTGTTTGTGGTAAGTAGCTCATTTGTGCAGACATAGGAGGTTCCCCTTATCAGTTACTTTGCCAGATTAAGGCTTTATTATGCAAACCATGCAACTGAACTGAATTTCATTACCTGGACCTACATGAAAAAGGATCCAGAACAGAACAGTGACATGCTGCTCTATTGCTGAAATCATACTTGACTTTCTCTGATCAAGTCGCGTTACTCCACCGCATGTGACGGTGACTGAAAGTGCTGCTACATAGCGCTCTTCTTCCGAACAACCACAACGAGCCGGCATGCACGTCGGCGCTAACTTTTTATCACCTAAACTATAAAAGCACAGAAGAAAGAAAAAGAATTGTTTTTATTTTGCAGTCCTAATTAGCAGCCTTTAATTGATATCTGTAGCTAAATTATCTAAGGTGCAATTTTAAACGCGTATTCCATTGGTATATCGTGAATTCGCCACATGCCGCTGATGCGAGGATCTTGCAATAAAAAAAATCATGGCTGATTCACGAAGTCAATGATGGTGAGTGGGCGAAGCTTTGGGATCATTCGTTGTTACCATAAATCTCCGGTTTCTGTATTTACTACCATAACCATTGTTTGATCGCATCTGTAGATGTCATCTGCGACAGGAGGCGCAGCGCCGCAAGTAGCACGCAGATACTACCTTTCTGCAATTTGAAATAACACTGGACACATATTTTGAAACACCCCAGTATGAGGTACGTGATGTCCAGCCAACCTTTTAAAGGCATTCGAGCGAAAAGATTGCAAGAGTCCACGAGTAAACAGAGACATCTGTGCGACGCTTCAAGGGCGCACGATTCACGCTGTGCCAGCGCAAACTGGGTGTCGACTGATGCGTCAGCCGATAGGAGGCGGGCCCGCCGTCACGGCGAATATCGGCCGCGCCAATGAGCGTGCCTTCCTACACATTGGACGCACGAGCGAGATAGGAGGGTGGTGAATTGCGTTCTCAGGAATGTCTCTTCTGTTATAGGAAGTGCGCGGAACTCTGCTTCGCGAGATAGCAATGATTGAGGTTTGCGTATAGGCGCTATAGTTGGGGCGACACGCGAGTCACTTCATCATTAAAGGTGATAGTTGACAGGTGGATGCACACCGTTTTGCAAGGGATTCTGTAAGCGGGAATAAGGACCTTGGACCGACTAGCAAGACGCACTGAATGCACTGAAATTCCAGCCAATCTCTCTGTCCCAATAAAAGGGTACTGACTCGAAAATTTGAGGTTGTTTTCTTGCGCTTAATGAAAGGCCTAATGCCTCAAGAGCCCGGAAAATATAATGCTCAATGGAGACGCACCTAGAAAAGTTGTCGCTCTATGTTTCTGAAAATTTGTTTCAGTTCCTAATGTATCCTGGCATCACAACACGGTATGAGCCTCTTCTCACCTACTTGTCCATGATCGCATCACGTTTACACGTGCGCTCTACCCTCCGCTCATTTATGCTGTCTAAGACCAACATAGATCTGGCTACCATATCTCAGTTGGCGACGAACAAGCGGTCATTTTGGAAGTTTTGGTGCCTGATGTCGTCACTGCCAGCCGTACCAGTGAGTAAATTTGCCGAAATTATATCTATAGTTTCGCGTCTCGCTAGTGACGATGTCGCTGGATGCGCCACAGAAAAATTGACTTTATATCAAAATACAATATTTCATCCGCATTTGTTGAGCTTCATTCTTTCTCATAGCAATTTCTGTAGGTAAAAGATTTGTAGCGAAGTGCAAACTCACCCATGAAACTCGCTCTCAATCCTATCACCACTCTTATGGAACGTAGTTATACATGGCCTTCTGTCGCTCCCCATGCCAGAAGGAGTGCGAGTGTCAGAACGACTCTGAGCGCAGTGCCCTCCCGTGTGTCTGTGTGTGTGCGTGTGTGTGCGCGCGTGTGTGTGTGTGCGCGTGTGCGCGTGCATGTGTGTGCATGTGTGTGCGTGTGTGTGCGTGCGTGTGTGTGTGCGTGTGTGCGTGTGTGTGTGTGCGCATGTGTGTGCGTGTGTGTGTGCGTGTGTGTGTGTGTGTGCCTGTGTGTCTGTGTGTGTGTACGTGCGTGTGTGTGTGCGTGTGTGTGTACGTGCGTGTGTGTGTGTGTTTGTATGTGTTGGGTGTTTGTGTGTGTGCGTGTGTGTTTTACAGCGAAATCTGATCATCATCGTCATCATCGTCAGCCTGACTACGTCCACTGCGTAACAAAGGCCTCTCCCATGTTCCGCCAGTTATCCCGGTCCTGTGCTTGCTGCTGCCAATTTATACCCGCAAACTTCTTAATCTCATCTGCCCACCTAACCTTCTGTCTCCCTCTAATCCGCTTCCCTTCTCTTGGAATCCAGTTAGTTACCCTTAATGACTAGCGGTTATCCTGTCTACGCGCTACATGCCCAGCACATGTCCATTTCCTTTTTTTTTCAACTATGATATCCTTAACCCCCATTTGTCCCCTAATCCACTCTGCTCTCTTCTTGTCTCTTAAGGTTACACCTACCAATTTTCTTTCCATTGCTCACTTCGTCGTCCTCAATTTAAGCTGAACCATCTTTGTAAGTCTCCAGGTTTCTGCTCCGTAGCAAAGTACCGGCAAGATACAGCTGTTGTATACCTTCCTCTTGAGGGATAGTGGCAATCTACCTGTCATAGGTTGAGAGTGCTTGCCGAATGTGCTCCACCCAATTCTTATTCTTCTAGTTACTTCAATCTCGTGGTTCGGCTCTGCGGTTATTACCTGCCCTATATAGACATAGTCTTTTACAACTGGAAGTGCACTATTACCTATCTCGAAGCGCTGCTCATTTCCAAGGTTGTTGTACATTGCTTCCGTTTTCTGCAGATTAGTTTTAAGACCCACCTTTCTGCTCTCCTTGTCTAACATCGTAATCAGGAGTTGCAATTCGTCCTTTGAGTTACTCAGCAATGCAATGTCATCGGCGAAGCGCAGGTTACTAAGGTATTCTCCATTAACTCTTATCCCTAACTGTTCCCATTCTAGGCTTCTGAAAACCTCCTGTAAGCACGCGGTAAATAGCATTGGGGAGATTGTGTCCACCTGCCTTACACCCTTTTTGATTGGTATTCTGTTGCTTTCTTTAAGAAGCACAATGGTAGCAGTTGATCCCCTGTAGATTTCTTCCAGAATGTTTATATATACTTCATCTACGCCCTGATTCCGCAGTGCCTGCATGACAGCTGTACAGTACAGTGACAGCAATGTGTTATTTTTTGTTTTTTTTTGCTATCTTCATCCCTACGGGTGTTTTTTTTCTCTTGGTTTTCCGAATGTTTACACAATACCTTTGTTCAATATATTTTGCTTTGTTTGTTTACTGTTTTTTGCTGTTATGTTCATGCATTAGGTATAGGTCATGCTTTGAACCACTGTAACCGCTGAGTGTGTGAGGTGGCCAGGTTCTCCTCAAGCAGCTCAGTGCAGCTTTTTCGCCTGGTCTTCTTGCAACTTTGTTGCTCAATAAAATCAGTTCAATGCAATTCAATTATTATGATGATGTCGACGGTGGAGGAAGCAGCAGCCCAGGCGAGGTTGATAAGTTTATTTCTTATTTAAGAATTAATAATATGGATTTAGGACAATTAGAACTCTTTTTAGCCCCGCCTCTCCTGTCTTCTTTTTTTATTTCAGAATATCACTGTGGCACGATTCACTGGTTAACCCGCTCCTCTAGGATCCAACCTAGCATCGAACCGTTGGCAGCTGCGCTCTAAAAGGTGACACGTACAGGAACCGTCAACTATAATTTAGGTGTGAGTGGGAAGCCATGCGCGTCCTTCGATTCATTGAATTCATTAAAGAAAAGATGCCCTTCTCAACGAAAACGTTCTTGATGGTAATATTACTTTAAGTTCTGGAATTTCGAATCAGTCATTCAATAACGCAGAGAATCATTAACTTGCACATTTGAGGTGGCAATCTGTAATCACAGCAACTGCAGCACGTTCAAGTCGCCGCTAATCGATGCCAACCATATGGCGACCATACATGACAGGCCTCGACGTTTAAGTCCAACGGGACATCTTTCTGCTCTCGCATAGTAGAGTACCAAGTGCTCAAAATCGCGAATCACTTTGTATAGCTACAAGTTAAGGGCCTCATGTACTATAGCACCCAGTGCTCTAAATTGTTACCCACTTTTTATAAACACAACCATGCTGCCACCGCCAAAATGTAAAACTGATACGAGTGGGAGGCCCTCGGGACGGCTGTATGTTCTATCATAGTACAGTAGAGTATCTAGTACTGTAAATTTTCAAAAACTTTTTCTAAACACATAGCAATAATTCTCAGGATACTATCGTTGTGTATATTACAATAGGGCACGCTCCTTTAGTAAAGCACAAAAGGTATAAAGATGAGTTCCAATCCTTAGAGAGTATCGTGGACAGTCTGCGCAGACTGTTTAGAAGACAGCACTGAGCCCATGCTGCCGAAAAATGGAACACGCCTAGACAGCTTCTACACCGCGAGGTGCCACTTCGCATCGACAAGAGAAAGATGAAATAAACAAACGTAAATGTAGTATTTTCCACCTTATTCTTTGTTGTAGTCTAAAACAAAAATTAACTTGACCCAAAGTTAGCGTCTGGAGAAGCGTCTGCTTGCGTGCAGACGACCATTCCGGCGAGATTCGATCTATCTGATGGCGTCATTCATGGAGGAAGGAAAAAAACATAGGAGGGAGCATGACGTCTCGCACCCAACTTTGGCAAGTTTACCCGTTTTGAAGCGATCAAAGTCCGCCCTTTTGCCGTGAGGTCACGCAATAAATGAGACTTGCCGAGATGTTCTTGTTTGGTTCTCGGTAGTTTTTAGTGGAAAATTGGCAATTTGGCTATAATGCCTAGACTGTAGTTTGGCTGCTTCATGGAGCACCCAGCTGATCCTTACGCTGCTCGGTCTCCCAAACTGCACTTATTTATGATCGTGGTGTCGTTACGTTTTTCTCAATGCTTGTTCCGCTTCGTTCGTTCCGTGCAAGTGAGTGATTCGGGCGAGCCGTGAAGGGATCCCCAACCAACGTTAGACGTGCACTTCAGTCGAATTGATTGATTTGTGGCTTTAACGTCCCAAAACCACCATATGATTATAAGAGACGCCGTAGTGGAGGGCTCCAGAAATTTCGACCACCTGTGGTTCCTCAACGTGCACCCAAATCTGAACACACGGGCCTACAACATTTTCGCCGCCTCCATCGAAATTGCAGCCGCCGCAGCCAGGATTCGAACTCGCGACCTGTGGGTCAGCGGCCGAGTATACCTTAGCCACTACACCACCACAGCGGGGGGCATGTCAGTCGAATTAGCGAGAGCATTGTGAGCATACAACGCATGTATTCCTCACACTTTTGTGACGAATATTATCATTGTGTATCATTCCCGGTTGTGGTTAATCGCCCAGCAGCCGGTAGAATTGTGCGTACGAAACTTGACCGGCAGTGTTTTGTCATTAGTCGGCTGCAATCACATCGCTAAGCGGGCTTCGTGTAGTGAAATGTGCTTTGCCGGCACGGGCACTTGTTGGATTTTCTTTTCGCGAGTGGCCGTGAAGTAAAGAGTACCAGCAGTTTACATCGGTACAATTATTTGCCGGTAGTTTGATATATTTATGGCCTAATTAGTACACTGCAGCATAACGGACATCGCAAGCGCAATGGCGTGACGACACAAGGCGATCAAACCAGCTGTTTGCTTCCGCGGGTGGCCGGCCACAGTTTCCGCGGGGACAGTTATTTGCAGGTATACTTAGAGTTAATCACGCCATAGCCTGCTTTGGAAACATCATGTGACTACTACAAACCAGCAGTGGTTTGACCGGCAGTTCGCTTTTTCGAGCAGCCAGCTGTTATAGGAACGCTGGCATTTCACGCGGGGACAATAATTGTAGTCACAGTATGTTTCCAGAGCAGGCTATGGCACGATCAACTCAAACGATGCCGGCTAATAACTCCCCCTGTGCAAATTGCCTGCGAATTTTTCGCTCTTTAACGACCAGCCGCGCGCGATGCCAAACTACTGGTCAAACTGCTAACTGACGGGCAAATAGCTGTACCGGCTTGCGCTTCATGGCCGCTCACGTAAAAGAAGTGCCAGTAAAGCGTGTTTTGCTACACGAAGCCGCAGAAACAACCCTACTTGCAACGTCTTACTACGTGGCACAGCCCTTTAGTAAGACTTTCGCTCTTCAACTTCTCGCAATATTCTTACAGCGCATTCCTTGATACGTGTCTACATAACATCATTGACAGCGAAAACTCTTTTAGCTTCGAAGAAACACTGCCACTCGACGCCAAAATCCAGAAACGTGAGCATGGCGTTCATGGTAGTGCTTCTGCTCTACGAGCGATGAAGCACTTTTTAAAGCAAAACAAAATCGAGAGAACTAAAACCAACCACACGCGCTGACGTATTGGTCACGTGTTATAGGCTGACTTGGTGGGCCTAGATCGCGTTGTGCAACGTTCCCTCCTGTATTTTTTCTTTCTCCACGGTGTCATTCGTTGGCAGATTCAGAGTAGCCGACAAACTTTGCGCTGGAGTACTCTACTCTGGCAGAGGGCACCAGGGGGGAATCTATCAATAGATCACACCCGCTTGCTCTGGAGCAAATGGCAGGGTCACAATAGAACGCGATACGTGCGTCTCTCTTCTTGGATAAGTGAGCACGCTGCGCACAGCGACGCTACGCCAGCAAAACGTGAGCTCCGATGCGAGGCGCAGCCCACAGAGTTTCCTGAAATTAACTAGAGGGGACTCTGGCGCTGCGATCGTTCAGCGATCACGAGAATGATGAGCAGTACATGTATTTGCCTATAGTATTCGTACTTGCGGATGGTGAATCGTACTTGCGGCTTCGATAATTGCTGGTTGTGGTTTTGTTTCCGAAAGAAAGAAGGAAGCCTTTTGAACATCGTGACCCGATTCGAAATGGTAAGCCTGAAAGAATAAGGTGGTGAAGCGCCACCGCGGAACATTCGCTGATCTTGCTTTCGTGAAAAAAAAATAGCTCCAAGCCACACGAACACACACGGAGCCGGAAGCAGGCCAGAAGTACGAAGATTAGACAAATCTTTGTACTTCCTATCATTTCCATGCTCGCTGAAGCACAGTTCGTTGAAGCTCCCATAGACACTAGCGCCAGAATATCCTCTAGTGATTATTAGGAAACTCTAACCTGCAAGCGACGCGACCGTAGTCCGTTGACACCCCCAAAGCTGAAAACGTTTCAAGGTACGGGGCGCTTGTGACTTCCGGTCAAATCCGCTGATTTTCGAGGAGTAGAAAAAGTTGCTCCTTGGAGTGGATCTTGTGAAGGGAGCTGCTCCAGATCTACCAATGGAATAGACTTGCTCCGCATGGAGCAGAAGAAAGCATTACCGGAAGTGCTTTGAATCTGCCAATGGATGACACCAAGAGCGATTCGCTGAGCCACCATATCTTGTTTGGACAGCAAAGTAGCCTGCATCGTATTTGTATACGAGGCCGTTATTTCGGAGCTGTCTAATTTACCAGTTACGTGAGAATTGAAATGGAACGTAAGATGGCCGCCATTCATTTAGGTGCCTATTTAGCCGTCTACGGTGAGCATTGGAACACATCCTAAATTGTCAACCACTTTTTTCCAAGCAACCCCGTACTTCAGCTCATCGAGCACTTGTTCTAAACACATCAATACAGTAACTATTTAAGCAGTCAGGATGGCTCATTGCTCTTGCATGATTGACTACAATGTACCCGAAATTGTTGAACACTTTTTCTCTACAAAATTTCTGCGAACGTAGCTTCTGCCACACTGGCGCATGCCGGGGCCGCTCCGAGCTATCCTATATAGTAGAGTACATCGCCTCTAAGTCACTGAACGTTTCGTCTAAACACATCCCATTGCGTTCTTTTGTACATGCATACATGCCTTTTCTCTTGTGTATTTTAGGAGTAATAATGTGTTCTCTACAACACCGTGATGTATGTCGTGGCACATAGATATGCCGATGTCTATGTGCCCCTTATTAATGGAGTATTACGAATTTTTTTTGTTTTCTGCCTCATTCAAATAGGCTTTTTTCTATACTGTCATCTGTTTATGTCACTGTCCATGTTACATAGACACTGTTTATAGACACTTGTTACATAGACACTGTGCTGTAGCGTCGCTTGATAACATATTTTAGTTTTTAACACTGCTTTACAGTTCTGCAAATCATCAGCAGTTATAAAAATACCTTTGAGTACACGAAAATACGTCCTAGCATAGACGCAAGCACAGCCTCGAAGAGCAGTCTGCGTTAGAGTTATGCGAAGATTCGCCTTTGTTTTTTTCTCGGAAACTGCTGAAGAGATATCTCCTGCAGCCGAGCATCAAGTTCGTGATGGTCTAGATCAACGCCAGAGCTGGCACCCATGTCAGACTAATCACGATGGTCTTGGTCCCGGTATGGTGTAATCACGACTAAGTGTAACCACATTGCTATGGTAACACATGACTACATGACGAACATAAGTGACAGGCCGTAAAGTGGAAATCATGACATTCATGTCATTTAAGTCATGACTACACGCCATGCTCATGTTAAGCTCGCGGTCATTTCACTAGAACTTTAGCATGACTCGATCCTAATGATGCCTATTCCGTATACTGTAGCGGCCCTGATCGCGATCACAGATGGTCATGTGACGCCAGTATGTGTGGTGCGTAAGCGCCAAGTGTTACTGCCTGCTGCGGCCGTTCTTCAGACAATGTTGCGGAGTGATCGGAATAGAATCTTTCAATTTGCTTCAAACGTGCGTTAGCGCCTGAGGTGCTGTAAAAAGCTGAAAACGCAAACCATTTTTTTATTGACGTCCTTCGACTTGTCATATAGAAACAGTACACCAAAATTTCATTTAAAATTTGCAATTACTCTGAAATACTCTGAATTTAGTTTCTTTTGGCGCGTCTTCTCTGAGCTAAAAAAACAGGAATGCTTGCTTAGCCAGATGCAAATTTCTTATTGACACGAGAAATGTTTCACCTTACTTTAATCCAATCTAGTTTCGGTAAATTAAAATTCTTCTCACTAGCTGACCATGTTCTACATAATGTCCGTTTTATATAAACATTTCCTTATTTCAATTGTCTTGATACGCCAGGTAACAAATTTATTTCTCGTCCTTCATAACAAATTAGAAAAACATCTCTTATGTTAACGACATTCTTCATGAAAAACCTTCCGTCGTGGGTATCAGCGAAGAAGAAATGTTCAACAATGCAAACAAACCACCACAATAATGGGGTAACCCACCATCACGAAAACGCGTGTTTTAAATAAAGT
This sequence comes from Rhipicephalus annulatus, assembly GCA_013436015.1. Taxonomy (NCBI): domain Eukaryota; kingdom Metazoa; phylum Arthropoda; class Arachnida; order Ixodida; family Ixodidae; genus Rhipicephalus; species Rhipicephalus annulatus. Next base: position 303,655 of record WOVY01011099.1, on the reverse strand, counting down.
TTTCGCCAGTTCAAAAGTTTACTGACAACTATAATCATTCATGTCAGTTTTACATCTAGTTACAGTGAGCACCTAATGTAGTACGACAAAACGTTTCTATGAAGCCTGCACTCTACCCCTCTTGAATTTTTCTTGCACCACTGGTATGACGCACATATACTGCTCAGATATATTTCCATTCTTCACGCATGCGTATACAGTGAGCACCTAATGTAGTACGACAAAACGTTTCTATGAAGCCTGCACTCCACCCCTCTTGAATTTTTCTTGCACCACTGGTATGACGCACATATACTGCTCAGATATATTTCCATTCTTCACGCATGCGTATTTAGTATACATTTAAACCCTATCCATGTTTGTAAACAGCGCTAGCCACCATCGACATACTGAGACGCTTGTAGTGACGTCGTCCGATGAGAGTAATAGTTTGTTATGTAGTCGTGACGTACTTCATGAAGCCAGATTTCGCCGAGTGTCCGCTCTTAACTTCTTCTTTTTTTTGTACAGTCTTTACACGTGATAATGTGAGCATGTTCACGTAATTGTGTAACGCAAGAAGTGGAGTACATGCCCTTTCTCTCATACCTTACTTAATTTTTAGAAAATGCAGCTTTCCCAAGACGGACACCGAGGCGTGTTCCCAGTTCATTTAGTGAAAGTGTAGCGCACCTTATCTCTCTCTCTCTTCGATAGATGCGTCCGCTATGAAAGGTGTCGCAAAGCGAGCTTTCACGGTCATTTACATTATCAGTTATCCACTTATGGTGTGGGACCATTAGGCCACAAAACAATATCTAAACAATGGCGTCTGTAAAAACCACACGGTGCATTAGAACACTGGGACATTTTTGTAAATATCATTTGTAAAATATCAAAAAAAAGATGTTAGTTCAAGACATGTAAGCTCGCCAGAACTACACCACCTTTCTCTTTTTAAGCGCTTATTGCAAAAAGGCGTCATAGTACAACGCATTGCAAATGCAGTGTAACGTTGTTTTAATGCTAAGCTTTAGGGCGCGGGTTTGATTCCCTGCAATGGCGGCTGCATTTCGGTAGGGGCGAAGTGCGAAGAACACCAATGTACTCAGGATTGAAGTGCATGTGAAGAGCCCCAGTCGCTTATAATTAAGTGCAATTTTACGCTATTGACATGCCTGATAATCATATCGACGTTCTCCCAAAACGCAAGACCAGGCAATTGCATTGTTAGGCACCTCGTTGTTATGCACTTCGTTGTGAATTTGGTTGCCTTCTGGAGAGCAATATAAATCGGTTTCGTAATTACGTTTCTGCAATGTTTCTAATTGCAATATGTTGCATTCCAAATTACAGCTGACTGAAAGTGAAGAAAGTAATTACAGCTGACCACAAATTAACATCATTATTATTCTTGAAAATATGGAAGCTATCCGCACAAGAGTTCCTTACTCATGCAAAAACTCATACACACCTAAGTTCAGCATATATTCACTGAAATATGAGATATGTTTGCCCAGATTTGTACGATTTAGCTTTAGCGCCTGGTTGAACTTGCTCATGGTAAATTGATTTTCATTTATCTTTTTTGTACCACAAAGAAACCGGAAATGCCACATTTTAGTCAGTCAGAATCCACAACGCAATGGGTATTTTCTAGTAATTAGTCTTTTAGGTAGTTCACTGCATGTTTAATTACCATCTCACAAAACTAATTACTATGATTATATATTACAGCAACAACTAACGTACTTAGAGCAGTTCAATAGCTTCCAAGTCTGGGGTAGGTATAGTGCTAACCGCTACGGATAAGACCCGACCAGGAACAGTGAATAATAACACAAGGGAAAAAGAATTTAGCAGCCTGAATACGCAGATAACATCTACACCAAGGACACACCACACACACACATCAATCCAAGTTTCCACTGCATACATTCAGCATGGAATCTAACCACAGCGGCACCTCTTTCCGCGTTTCTCAATGCTGAGAGGGTAATCTGCTGGTGTCCGGTGCAGGGTACACATGACTGATAAGAGATAATCGATCTTTCAGATTACGCACCGACTACATGAGTCAATATTTACACGTGCACCATTCAGTGACCCACTCTCACTGCGATGTGGGGCAGTCCGGGCTGATAGCGCCAGAAAGGGGTGATATATAGATGCGGAAGCGTACAATATTATCAGAAAAAATTACGACCCATAGTGATAAGTTTCGCAACAGAGCTTCCGTTTTTAACTGTCGTCTGGTTCCCTGTATGGCGTTGTCATCTGGAAGTCACAGTGGTACTCTTCCTGAGCTAACGATAGCGTCGGTGTTGAAGTGGTGAATCAAGATTACAACATCGTTACTTCACACACATTCGCGTTGCATTTGCTCTTCTGCCCGCCACTGTTTGAAGAGAAGAAATTGTAAATTGAATGTAGTCACAATGTTACAGCCAACGTATACTTTCTAGAGAACTTCTATCGGCAGATTGTTGTTAAGTTTACAAAATGTATCACCGTCTAACGTGTTAATCAGTACCCAAATTTTTAGTCTCAATGTAATTTTCGGCTACAATAATGGCGAAAAATACCGGAACTGTGTAGATAACAACCATTGTTGAGGTTTCACGTCCCAAAACCACAATATAATGATGAGAGAGACCGCAGTCGAGGTTTACTGAAATGTCGATCGCTTCCGGTTCCTTAATATGCACCTAAATCTAACAACACAGTCCTCTAGCATCCTGCCTCGGTAAAACTGCAGCCGCCGCCACCGGTGTTCAAACCCACTACCTTAGGGTTAACGCCATAACTACTAGATCGAGCGCCATAACGGCTATAGATCACCGATTCAGCAGTGGCCTAGCCAGGGTATACTGACACACCGGGCCCGTTAACTCCAGGTTTTTTTTTTTTTGCGCCATGGCATATAGAGCGAAAAATGAACATTTCACAAAGGTCCCCGAAAAAAGTTATGCGTACATCCCTGCACAACGGATTCCAATCGTACAGAGGCAAACGATCTATCAGTGAAGTGACCACACCATTGTGGTGTTAAGCGACACATGTGTGCCGATAAAAAGAAATAATCAAGACGCATCAAACGATTGATCAAGAGTCGTCATGACGAACGCGGATTTTGTTGTTAGGATAAATTAACTAGTACCGCAAAAGTTGTCGAAGCCCCAGTTGACGGCTGAAACCATGGCAGTAATCAGTCGCCAAGACTTGGTGCTGTCGATTCATACACGCGAAGGTAGAAGAGAAGTACAGCCCAACGCGAGGCGCGAGGCCCATACAGTTAGTGAGGTGTGCGCATAAAAAATTTCAGAATCAAATACAAATATATTAGAATAGCGATGACAACGAATCGAATACGAATACTATCCGGATAGTTTAGGGACAGTAAGAACAAAATTTTCAAAGAATCCTTAAGTTTCAACCATAATTTATTTTGAATAAATACTCACAAACATTAACAAAAAACATTGTGATAAACTTAATCGGAAAAGATGCCTCATTTATCAGCCATGAAAACTCGGGCAAGCTGGTGTCAACAGCGAAAGACTACCAGATACTTAGTAATTGTACGTTGATAGGCAGAGGTTACTTCAGAAATGAAAGCAGCACTTTGTCATCATCGTTTATGCACAGCTGATAAATCAAAATTAAAACAAATTTTATGAATATTTACCATAAATCTCATGAAGAATACAATAGGTTGAGGCCAGTTTTGCTTTACAAGACTAGGGTTTTACGACGACCCAGCTTTATGTGCGTTTAGTACAGAGTCGATAATACGTAAGAGACTGGGCTGCTTATATCTCGGTATTCCAATGACAAGAAGGAAACGCGCCACCTATTTGTTGCACTATTTTGTTCCTGAGAAGTTCGTTTACCAATTCATGCTATTCAAAATGGTTTCAAGATATATAGGGTATTTCGAAGATGTCTCATTTGATTTCATTACTGAATCGGGTAGAGCGCTATTCGATTTGGTATTCTAGATTTTTAATGGTAGCACAAACCTCTTTACTATGTGTGCGAGAACTAGAGCACTGGTATTCGCTATTAAGTATCATCAGCGGTGACAGATAAGATGAAAAGTGGATAACAGGTTCCACTTGGTGTGACATACCTCGTTAGTGGTGACAGTAGAAGTCCGGCCGGCTTCGTGGTAACCCAGAGAAAACAGCTCAATACAAGAGGCTGCCACGAGGAGAAGGTTTTACAAATTGAGTACCCTGATGTAGCCTACAGCTTGTGTTCTTCGCAATAGACAACCACAACAGACCGCAGACGAGTTATACGTTCACAGCGGAGCAGACCATCCGCACGAGTGATACCGGCGCGATGTACAGCACACGCTCTCTTCTTAAACTGGCGGCACGAGTCAAATGTGCGCGAGTTGTGTTATGTGATTCCTGTGCGCGCGGATACACGCGCTTCGCGCCACCCGCGGCGCGTCGTCCCGAGCGTGGGCAGGACTGGTCACGTGGTGGACGCGTCCTTCCGGTCATCGCGACGAAAGGGGACGCCCCTTTTACCTAGCGGCGGTCGTCTCGCGTCGGCCGACGTCGCGGGGGCAATCCCTCTCGCTTTTCAAATCGCTCCGCTGCGTACACGCGGAAATTAAGGACACGGGTTGGGCAAGGGAGGTAAAAGCGGGGAGGGAACGCATCTGTGTGTCGTAACTGAGAAGGCGAACAGTCAGTCAAGTGCATGGCGGGGCGTCAGGTTGCAAAGGGCCGTAAAGCCTTTACGGTGCATTAAACTACGCGAAAAGAAAAGGTTTTTTTTTTCGTTTATGATAGACGTTTCCTGCATTATATGTGTTTGCTTTCCTGCTTTAGTTTCTCTCTTTTTTATTACGGGGAAGACGCAGCGGTCGTCTGCGATGGGCTCAGTGTGCGCTACCTGTTACGTAAGGAGCAGTGCTGCCTGGGAATGGGTGTCGCCACGGCGTTGTTTGGATTAGGTGAAATGAAGGAGAGAGATTCTGTTTAATTCTTACTTACGCTAACGTAGCTAACCTTGCTTAGTACTCGGAGAACAGTACGTCCCGGGGAATGCTGGATAGAAACAAAGTCGTCAAAATAAAGGTCAACTCGGTAACTTTCGTCTGTAGTAACACTTTAAAATTAGCGTTGCTATCCCCTCTTATGTGCGTGCGTGTGTGTGTGTGTGTGTGTGTGTGTGTGTGTGTGTGTGTGTTTGCTAGCACCGCGCGCGTTGGTCTCCAAACGTTTTTTGGTATTTCGAATAAGTCATTCACGCATGGTAGCTGCGTGGGATTATTTGCTCGCAGTCGAAGTCTTGGAGGAACATTAGTGCCCCATATTCTATATCATCACATTTGTATGCCTCTTTTGTACAAATAAAACTTGTTATGACACCTAACCAACCTTTGGAGACACAGAGAACGAGGATGAATTTTATACTTCTGACGTGTTTCCCCTTCACTTCACAAGTAATGAAGCCAACAATCTGTTGGTGTCACGTCCTGAAGAACCAAGCTCTATATTCGTCTGTAACTTCCGTAGTCCCCAGCGTTCCCACATGAGAGGTGGCTTCAGACGAGTCTGCACCAATGAGTGAGCACTCGTGAGTGAGGTAACGAGCCGGACTGCCGCTGTGACACAGCCTTCGTAAGACCTTAGTCAGTGGACATCATCATCATCATCATCAGCCTGACTACGTCCACTGCAGGACAAAGGCCTCTCCCATGTTCCGCCAGTTAACCGGGTCCTGTGCTTGCTGCTGCCAATTTATACCCACAAACTTCTTAATCTCATCTGCCCACCTAACCTTCTGTCTCCCCCAATTCCGCTTCCCTTCTCTGGGAATCCAGTTTTGTTATGGTCACGTATATGCCCATATATTTCACTCTTGAATACGTTACTTTTTAAAAATATCACGTCCTAACTGTTATGCTAAATTGTATACTGCCTGTCCCGTGCACTTTTTACCCTTCGAGACTTCGACCCTGCGTGCTCTATATTAGACACCTATGAGGCATAATGATTAGCCGTCACCCTGTTCGTTAACCCAAATCTCCTCACATCACGTCAATAAAAAAAAACGATAGATCTAACCTTGGGCGTTGACAGTGTGCATTTGTTTTACGAAGAAATGTGCGGAGAGGTGGAGTTCGTGCCTCCACAGCGAGTTATAACCTCAAAGTGAATGCAAGGTCCGTCCACATCCATCGCTGCCCCACTGACAGAAATTTCGCATGGGTAGGGTGTTCACAAATGAAAGTGTATTTGACCAGTACATGCTACCGTTAGAGACGACGATAAGCGAAATGCACATACATTGAACTCTCAAGTCAATCAACTTCTTCGGATCTGTAGAAAGAGTTCACTGAATCCTGAACACGAAATCTTCATTGAGATACACAACGGCTAAGGCAAAGCAAAAATCAAATCGAACGCGTGAAATGGAATCCATTGTAAATTGCAATGTATAATTTCCATTCCGACTTAAAGCGCAACAAAAGACAAAGCTGTGCTGCGCAAGTCTTGTTACTTTCTAATATATCCTGCAGCCTCGGCGGCAGACACTAAATTCATACCTGCCTCAACAAATAAAACTTAGTGGTCATATTTTCTTATTTTGGTGTCTGACGTATACTGGAAACTATTTTCAAGTCTGGCAGCCCTGCGCAGATACAGAAGCGCACATGACTCGTTTTATGCTGTGGCATGAGCGCTTTCTCATCGCGTTGTGGCATTTATATACAAACACAGCCAAGCTAAAGAAGCGGCACGCGCGCACGCGTGTGCCCCTCCAATAGCTTGGCCATGATGAAAGCTATGTCACACCACCACCGATGGACGGGTCTTACGAGTACGGGACGCATCCGCTGCACCAGTGCAGCAGACCGCAAAATTTCGTTGGTGTAATAAAAAAAATGAAACTGGGTCTTCTTATATAGTTCGTTCAGGCAAAATAGTCACTGTTCAGAATTTCATTCACCTGAAGGAGCCTTGCATATAAATTATCAAAAAAGCACCGAAGATTTTTTTTCAAAAGTTCGTTGTTCTGACGTGTTTATTAAATCAACTTTCACAAAAAGGACAGTTCATTGTTGGTTGCGTCGAACTAAAATACACAAGCGCTAGACGCTGTTATACGTAAACAATTCCGGCTGCGGCGGCTGCATTTCCGGCGGAGGCGGAAGTGATGTAGGCCTGTGTGCTCAGATTTGGGTGCACGTTCAAGAACCTCAGGTGGTCGATATTTCCATAGTCCTACACTACCGCGTCTCTCATAATCATATGGTTGTTTTGGGAAGATAAACACCACATACCAATCAATAACCTAAACAAGAAACGAAACAACAAGAAGCATAACACACACAAAAAATCGACGGATCGCTCGTATATGGGAACTGATGTTATGCGAAGCATGTGGAGGGCACGCGAGCAGATCGCAGTTTTTTTATTGAGCGACACGTCATGGAACAACGCTAAATATATGTACAGATGTTGCACGCACAAACATATGTTTAAAAGTTGCAGATGTTTGTATTGCCAGTTGTTTGTGCTTGCACAGCATTGACAACTGGAACATGCGTATTAGCAACACCATAAGCTGATATGACGCGCTGATGCTCGCGAGGATGCTGGCTCTGAACAATGCTACATATATCAAATTCAGCACATGACAACTAACCAAAATTAACGGTAACCCATCCTGACGGCTGTACCAAAGGAGTACGTGTGTAATGTTTATAAATATGAGTAGGCAGCACTGCAACCACTATTCACGTTTCTATTTTAAAAATTAGCTCCTAGAACTGTCGTAGCTCTGTTTTAAAATGTTTCACTGCCACGCCGATTGCTTGATTCTAGTTGGGAACCTGCCATTCATTTTTTGCATTCATCGGATCGACGCTACTGATGTAGGGTGTTTCTTAACGCCCACGCGTTAAAATTGCCCGTCTGTGTTCTCATCGTTCCTAGGTAGATACTACCCAGGAACCACGAGACAGCTTGGGGGTGGGGGGTTCATTGGTTTGTCAAGGCGTATACGTTAACGAGAACACAAGAACATAAACACAAACAATAACACTAAATGAGCAGCTTTAACGAAAATATTGAAGGAAACTCCGAGTCAAGCCGATTAAAACACGGTGTGCACCACCCCCCTAGCCCTCCGCCGCATCACATCGCCTCGTGGCCTCCTTTAGTGGGAAATGGTGTATTCCCCCCCCCCCCTTTTTCTCATCTTTTTAATGTATTTTCTTTTTTTCCCGTTGTTCCTGCCCGTCTTGGTCCTTTCCTATTTTCATCATGCTTTATCCTTTGCTCTCTCTACAGGTGGCACTCGCTTCCACATTTTCTTTTTTTTTTCTACGTGGTTGTTCCTACGTTACCTAAAGCTACATGAGAAGGCGGCAGCTCGGGCACTAAAAGGGTTCTACATGGAAAACATCGTACTTGTGTGTTTTAAAAAAATGGTTGAGGATTTAGAGCAGATTACGCCCTCTGCTACGGGATATCAGCCATCGAACGTGATCTGTTAAGAAAAAAATTACACTATGTACAAAGCAATAACTATGCATGACATATCAGTGCGCCGAGATAAATTTAGATCTCTACAATTTTACATCACAAAACATTACATTTTTTTCTTAGAGTGAACAGGAGAGGTTGGATCGACATAATAACAAATGCATATATCTCATAATTGACATTAGGGAGTAGATTGAATGGTTAAACAGCTAGGTGCACATGCTCTTCCATTGTGTCCATCAACTTGGTGGTAATATGACCGGGCATGAGATACCAAGGTGGCGAACACATCTACTACGACCTGATGGTGTGGCTTAGCACCAGGTCGGTGGAAATACCAGTTGGATTCATTCGTGGTCAACGTTGTTCAAAGGGCATGACCAATGGCGTAGATAATCGCGCTCCCCCAAGAAGAAAAGCTCCTCAGAGAGGAACGCAAGCATATCACGCCTTATGCGTCCCAGTATCGACCATAAGGTATTTCTACTGCTTTTCAAAGAGACGGTTTCGCAGCGACTACGCCAAATGTTAAACAAGCCAGAAACTACTAAGAGTGCATGCCCCGAAACACCCCCATGGGAACCTGTCACCAGACACGAACTCTTGGAGACGTTATCCACGAAAACCAATTATACGCACACGAATACAAGCCAGTGACCACGCATTTTATCATCTCATGGCAGTTGAGGCAAGTGTAGATGCGCACCACCTGCCATCTTTGTATAGCTTAGCATGAGTGGGGAGTGATCCCGGCCCAGCCCTATCGCAAACTCCCGAAGATGGTCTGGCAACAACCCTGCGTCCATGTGCTTCTACTGGTGACTCATGAGCCCATACCAGTGTCGGGGTACCAAAACCCATAGAGTTTCCTAAAATTAACTAGAGGGGACTCTGGCACTGTAATCTTTCAGCGACCATGAGAATGATGGGCAGTACATGGATTTGCCTAGTCTTGTATACTTGCAGGTGGCGAATCGTACTTGTGGCTTCGTTTAGTGCTGTGTTTCGGTTTTGTTTTCAAAGAAAGATTGCACCCTTTTGAACTTCGCGACTCGATTTGGAAAGTCAAGTGTAAAAGAATGAGATGGTGAAGCGCAACCGCTGAACATATGATAATATTTGTTTCGTGAGAAAACAGCTTCAAGCCACACGAACACACACGGAGCCAAAAGCAGGCCAGAAGTACGAATATTATACAAATGTGTGTACTACCCATCATTCCCATGCTCGCTGAAGCACCGCGCGTTGCAGCTCCCCTAGACACTAGCGCCAGAGTTTCCTCTAGTGTATATTAGGAAACTCTATGCCAAAAGCTCCACAAGAGCAGCCATTGTGTCCACTACTTTCACTTCAGCTAGATTGATCCAAGGGCTTGTAGTCTTTATAGACGGGGCTAGAAGGCCAGGAGGGCTCGATACACAGTCGGTACACGGGAGGACACTGTACCACAGTTCATAGAAATGTTGGGCTTTAGGGAACGTAGGGTGGGAGCGAGGTGGTACCTTGCTAATTTCTGCTCAGGCCAGGCGATCCATCGTAATTTCAAAATGCGCAATAAAGTGTGGAGGGACAAGGTGGAAACCACTACAACCATGTTGAGGGACGCGAAGCATCTTTTGTTATAGTAACGTGGGGCACGATAATAATTTTGTACCGCCAGACCAAAAGAACGAGCCGATTAAACTCTGAACTTCCTGCGAAACGCGCAGGGGGGTAGGGTTTGGCCGAGATAGACTGATTGCGACAAGTTGCAGCGTTCTAAAAAGAAAAAAATCTAAGTGCTTAGCCGCATCTGTGTTTTGTTCTATAGTTTGTATAACAGATGCCCATATATTTTTTGGTATACCGAAGTCATTTAAATACACCTAATATCTTCATAATGGTGGACCATTGCAAAGGTAACGGGGTGCATTGAGATACCGCGGGGTTTGCCTTAAAGAAATACTGATTGTTTGACAAGTTTAATTGAACACTAGATATCACAACGAAGTGAGAAAAGGTACTCAGGACATTCTGCATTTACTGTTCATTTGGTATGTACAGAGTAATATGATCAGCATAGGTAGGTAATTTCAATTCAGAGCGGTCAGGCAGGGGTAAGCCAAGAATCTGTGTATGTTTAAAACAAATTGTGAACGCTATTTAATACACCATACGCTCTCTACTATGGAAGAGCTATAAGCTGTCCCGATAGAGAAATATACTTGAGTATGTTTCTCTATGCTGCCCCAACGAAATGAAATTACACCAATTTCTAACGATACGCATACTGCTTGTGTTTAGAGCAATTGTTCAACAATTCAAAGTACAAGGTGTGCTTAGAAAGAGTATTTAACACTTTATAGTACTGAATGTTCAGCGATTCAAAGTGTGTTTAGAAAAAGTGGTTAACGATCTAGAGTACTTGGTAGTGTACTATGACATAAGAATGGTGCGGGATATCTAACAGAAGTGCACAAATTATTGACGAAATCAAGCTGAAGAAAATTCGGTATGCAATTTCACCAGTTCAATGCATGTTTGTGTGACTGGTTTTCGAACAAACACTTGAACTTCCAGGCATACTTTACGGAAGATTTCTACAGCACTACAGAGGGAAACGCAAGATTTTTAGTAGGTACGACGAACTTTTCATTACCAATATACGTATAGCGCTTGCAAAATGATAAAACGGTCCAAATCGGTACATAAAACACCTCCGAGCAGGTCTCTTGCGCTTATTCATGGCAGACACACAGCAGTTTTTAAAGCAGAACTTGTATTTTTTCACACTTAGATTGCTGTTATAGAATAGTGTTCGCAAAGCTTGCGGGCGTTACGGGCATTGCGGGCGTATATAGCGTTCATTACTCAACGGGAGCTCGCAAGTGGTCGGCGAGCGACGCATGCTCAACGCAAGCGCAAAGGTTTGCGAACATGACGTTATACATTAGCGTTCGGAAAGCTTGTGAGTGTTACTGGCGTTGCGGGCGTAGCGTTCGTCATTTTACGGAAGCTGAGAAGGAGTCGGCGCACGACGCATGCTGAACGCAAACGCAAAGCTTTGCGTTGCTCTGGTTCAGAACTATTTGTGGTTCTACGTGCCAAAACAACGATATATTATGAGTTACGTCATATGAAGGGCTCCGGACATTTCGTCATTCTGCTGTTCTTTAACATGCGCTGGCATGACACAGTGCATGCGCCTTCAGCAGTTCGCCTGTATCGAAATGTGACCGGTGCGGGTGGCATCGAACAAGCAATCTGCGGTTCAGAAGATGAGCACCACCTCCGCTAAACCACCAAGGCGGACCGCTAACTCATACTCTAAACCGACTGAAAGAATAGCAGCAAGCGAGAAAGAAACTCTCTTCCGCCTTCAAACTCGGAGTGCTTTAAGGCCGCTTAAGAGGACTAGCGGATGCATACGGAACAGGAGTCTGGTAGTTGCCAAGAAACGGACTCGAGGTGCGAATCACCGAGTCTTACGTGGACACGAATGCAAGTACTATAATTTTGATAAGTTTTATATTATGACAAACACTTGAGGCACTTGCGCATAAAACACTTGTTCACAGCGCGAATGTGCAACCGTTTTAAAAACAACACGCCTCCAACGATGCAATTACTCGAGCAATGATGACCTCCGCTTTGAGCGCTCAGCACTTTCGGGTCGCCAAGCGGGCTATCTCTTCGACTGCCGGCACAGCGCCAGATCATCACAGCCAGCTCTTTCACTTGATTTTTATATTTTTTTGTGCAACGGTTGTTTCGCGGTGTATAGGCTCATCCTTTACTAAACTATCCTTGTCTTCGTGGTAGTTAGACCGGCCGGCGTGTAAGGTCCGTTAAATTAAGCACGTTGAATATCGCGTTATAGTGATACACTGGAGCCAAGTCGCTGGGGGAATAATTGGGGTTGTCTACGTCACCTCCTCAAGGCTAATTGTGAAACTCTAACGCAAGGTAATCATACTTTGGTGCGTAAGCCCCCTTGCTGTAATGCGCTACGGCGCAAGTAAGGTAGTTAATTATAAATATAGTAATCGCTACACTGCTTCGTTTCCTGTAACTACAATTCGTGTCTCACTTATCTCTCTTATATTGAGTCGGGAAAAACTTTGGTCTTCGATACGTTGCAAAACACTGTGGTTTGAGGCAATTGCGTTAGCGCTTAAAAGAAAAAAAAACAAGACATTAGGTGTCACAACAAAATATTCACTGTTTTCAGTAACCACTAATGCAGAGAAACTAAGAACTATTAAATTTTCATTGGTATTTACCACTATTTACCAATAGACGCTAGCTTCGTGGTCAATGCCTGCTGAGTTATGAGTTCGGGCGGATTACAGAAGCTCGTAGAATCGCGGAATTGTGGGTAAGCGCGCTTGTTGGTACGAATGAAAATTGAAGGTGATATAAGAGAATTAAGAAATGAAGGAAGATATAACTAATATAATTACAAGCGCCGTCTCAAAGCGAAGGAAACCTAGTTTACTATATTTTAGCGTAAAAGCCTGGCCCTGTCAGGGCAGGTTTTTTGCACACACACGCAGGTGTGCGAACGTGTGCCCAGAAGTGCCGGATTTATATGTAGAAAAATCTAGAACTGTAGGATTTATTTTTAGAAAAAAAATTAGAGCTACATTACTGAGAGTAACGCGTTTCATTTCATTGCGTTCACACTGTGTACGTCTGGCTGCACCGAAATAACTTTGTTGTCCTAATCACGAAGTTAGACTGGCAAGTGGCCATGTAATAATTATAGTACCAGTGGTTTTACGTCCCGAAACCGTGATATGATCATGAGAGGCACCAAGTGAAAGGCCTCGGAAGTATCGACCACCTGGGGCTCTATAAGATGCACTGGCATTGCACGGTACATGGGCCTCAACCATTTCGCCTCCAACGAAGTGTGACTGCCAGGGCCGGGGTCGAACCCACGACTTTCGGGTCAGCAGCCGAACACCCTGACCACTGTTCCACGGCTGCGGACAAATTACCGGATATTTTCGCACACTGGTTATAATAGTTTACCATCGCAGTGGGGGTCGAGTGGTTACAGCGTCAGCGTCCAGCGTAGAAGATTTACACTCAGTTCAATTCCCCAATTCCAGCGGCCACCTGGAATGGTTGTTCTTCCGAGCCGAGAAGGTACCGCTTCCCGCTGCTTGGTATTGTGGGTACTAATATCTCGAGAAGATGGCCTCTGCTTTCCTACGCCTCTGTTCTCTCCGCATTCCGTGTGCTGAAGTTTCATCATGGATCTCATTCTGCAAACAAATTGTGTGTCACCCAAGGAGGCTGGTGTCACCTCCCCCTTGTTCGTTGACGCTGAGCAATGCTTCTTTATTGGATGCACAAGTATGCGCATTTTTTATCCTCCAAAACACTGCCGTACGATATATTTTGTTCAATTTGCAATGCTCATGGGCCAGCTCAACTCTCCCGGTAATGTCGAGGTGTTTGCGCGGGTCACCACAGGCTCTTGTAGCAATGAAAAGATAAAGGGAAAGCAAAGAGATTATATTTCTGCTAGAAAGGTGTAGAGTGCAGACCTTGTGATTCCGCAGAAAAGATATTGTGGCGTTTGTTATAAGACAGACGCGCGTTTTGTGGCTCCACATTGGTGATCTTTGGTACCGATGCTTCAAAATTGGTGGTGGTTCTCTATGCTCTATCCTGTCTCCCTTCTTGGTTCTTTCTGCTCACGCAGCAACTATAGGTTTGAGAATGTTGTAAGTAGTCTTCAAAGACGTATTCACCGCATTTTTATTGTGGCGATATGCAATAATGCTCGTGCATTCCGACCTATGTGAACACTCAGGAACCATGAGTGGTGAAAATGGCTCTTGAGTTTCTCAAAACATTGTGCTCAAAATCTAAATATGATGTTCACACACTATATAGCAGAAATTAGTATCACTACCATTCGTTAGCTGCACCTGATCGAAAAGAGCGGCCCACTCGCTATGGCTGCGCATAAAACACGGGCGCGGGCTCGCGTCCTTGGCGTGCCGCGAAGGCGGTTATGTGTCATTACGCGAAGCTCTAAAGCGATCAACGCCGAGCCCACATAGCCCGCAATTTACGCCGCATAGTAAATAGGTGTGATTGCCTTTCTCCTGTACATGCACGCTTGCTGGTGCGCGCACCTTGCGCTCATGGAGACGTAATCACATGCATTTACGCTTTTGCGTTGTTCGGATTGATATCCTGATGCCGCTGAAAGTTTTCGGCAAGTGCGACATATCCTACGTATCCTTCTTGTCGCACATGCGGCTTTCATTACGAAGTGAAAACAAGTTAAATTGCCGATACAACAATGCTGCTACGATGTACGATAGTGTGCTCCAGATAATTTCAGACAACCTAGAGTTAATTAACGGGCTCCTGAAAAGAAAGACACGAGTTTTCTTCGTAATATGTCCTTACGCAGATCTGGCCGTGGTGGCGTAACATCAAACACGCAGTTTTGAGCTTACTAGCGCATCCACCGTGGTTGTCTATTGTTATGTATGCTCGACTGCTAATTCAAGGTCGCGGGATTGAATCACGGCTATGGAGGCCGCAGTTTCGATGGAGGAGAGCGTGCTGAAGGCACATGTACTTAGATAGAGGTGCACATCAATCCATTCCACGGAGTGCGAATTTTCGGAGCCCTCATCTATGGCATCTGTGAGGATCATGTCGTGGTTTCGCGACGCTACACCTTCGCAATTATCTACTCTATTATAATCTTATAATAGCTGGAACTCTTAGCCGCTAAGCTGTACACGGATGGAATACTATCTTATAACGCAGTTCATTACGACATCCAGAAAGCACCCGTCTCGCTAAATAAATACCCGACAAAAAAAATCGGGGGACCCTTAAGCTTCGTGTTTAAGAGTTCAATGGCGAAATCCGGCCCCTAATGTGCCTTTCAACCGCTAAGTGCATACCTAATATGTTTTGTTACATACACACACACTCAAGCCCACACAGCAGATTATACCAGCGCGCGCTATTATCGCCGAATGAGCTCGTTTTCTTCGTGACACCTGTCGAACAAAATGCGTTAAAGGGGCCCTGTACACTGTTTTAGGTAACCATGAAATGACTACACTAGAAAAAGTTATTGCCTCACAAATTTAACGCCGCAAAGATTTTTAAGAATCCGTTCGGTGCGAGTGGAGTTATAAAGGTTTGTCGCATGCTACAATTGCATTTTCTCTTTCCTCGTCCTTACGAAAGCGCTGGAAGCTAAGCAAAGGGCGTTGGCAGGGGCGAAGAAACTACCACGCCTCGTGACCTTGTTAACTTTTTTTTTTCTTTGAATACGCGGCTTTCTCAGTGTGATTACGGGCGCACACGTGGACAAGTAGTGGTCTACCGCGGCGATCCCTCTAACTTGCTTATTTCGGTCGCAGACGCACAGAGAATTTTTCGCTCGCAACGAACGGAGCCGACACCGGTGGCGAGATTTCTGCGACATGAGCCATTACCGCTATCACAATAAAATTCAGCAGACCTTGGAAACAAATATACCTGCGGTGAGTATACCTTCATGAGGAATTTTATGTGCTTTCCCTTTGCGAAATGGTTATTATGGGCCTTTTCAATCGCACATTCAGCTTGAGCAACGCTATTCGGCTGCATATTGCGTTTTGCGGAAAAGCAGTGAGGCCGCGGTGATGCGGCGGTAAAGTCGTACTTGATCGCTGCCTTGCTGAAAAGGCCGCCATTCGCTTTCGCCACACAACATACCGGGAAAAGGAGAGAGGTTTTATATTATCATGAATCTGGGGGTGGAGATGGGGAAATGATCCGACAAACCTCCGAGCATTCTTGTACCTCCCACTAGGGAGAACAAGATAATCAGAGGAGAGAGCCATCATTACAACCAGACAGACAAAAATTATACATATTTCTGGTAAGAAGAGCGTTCAAGCGAAACTCTCGAGTCCGGAGAATTCCTATAGTTTCAGACTTTGAACACAGACCAAAAAATGTTTCCCTGCACAAGTTGCGGATATTCGGTAGATTGTTCGTACAGGTAGATGAAAATGAGTTTACCTGAACTACATATGTTCTTGAATTTCCTAGAACTTCCGAGACGGTGAACGAAAGGGGAATTAGAAGAACTCGTTTTTTTCCCTATAGAAATAGGGTTAATGAGAATGAAGAGGCAATATAGCCTAGCGAAGTACAGAGGATGTTATACGGGGTAACTGCAATGAAAATGAAGAAAGAAAAGTAGACGAAAGGGTCACTTGCGGCCGACAGGAACTGAACCTTTGACCTTATATTTGCATCTATTCGGCCGCTTTATCGTCATTACATTTACATCCGAAATACTACGAATAACATCCCCAATATTTTCCTTGGCTTTCTCGTCTCCTACTTTTAATTGATGTTCCCAGCGATGATGCGTCTTTCTTTTTTCCGTTATTTCTTTACAAAGATCGGGCGATAAATTCTGGTATTCGAACAACGCCCACCCGCGCATACCGAAGTGAACAGGGCAGCGAGTTCGTTGCAGCTGTCGCTTAAAGACTGGACTATTGTGCACACCCCACGTAGAAACCGCTTCGAATGCCCAAACGATGCTCCTGGGGATAGAGCTTCGTTACCCGTTATTTCAACAACAGGAAGCACCCCCAGCCTCAAAAGAAGCTGTCCGCGCTGTCTTATACCTTCGACACTCCCCCTCTACATGACAAATGGCGTCTCGCGGTGAAAAGATAGCTACGATCGCGTCGATTTCCGGTGCGTCACCGAGCGCCAAGCATCGTGTAACAAACAGCCGCTTAGTCGGGTGGGAGGAGCTAACGGCCGTAAATCAAGGTGACGGCTAAACAGCGCCGCGGGAAAGCAGCCAGCGATCTGCAATGCGAAACGCCGGATAAGGGAAGGCTAATTGGAGGCACGGGCACCGGGCGCTTTCTCGGCCAATTCGGCGTGCGTGGCCACGTGGGCTGCCTGCGCGCACGTCGAAGGGAAAGTTGAGACCGAGAACTTCGAACCGAGGATTTGTTTGGGCTTTTCGTTCCGCTATATCGCGTGACAAGATCCACAGAAAGCGAGTATGTGCCAAGCAGCTCGTAGCATAGCATGGCCATACACAGCATATTATAGTGAGAAAGTGGGAAGGAGAACTAGCAGCGAGGTGGAAGGCAGAGGGTAATCTGCGGCATAAGTTTGTTAATTTGGTTGATCTGGCGTCCCAAAACCACCATATGTATATGAGAGACGCCGTAGTGAAGGGCTCCGTAAATTTCGACCCCCTGGGTTTCTTTAACGCGCACCCAAATCTCACCACACGGGCCTGCAGCATTTTCACCTCCATCGAAAATGCAGCTGCTGCAGCAGGGATTCGATTCCGTGACCTGCGGGTCAGCAGCCGAGTACCTTAGCCATTAAACAACGCGGCGGTGCGGCCTAGTCTTGTATATGACAGTATTTTAAAGGTGGGTTTCGGCGCCGGCATATTGAGCTCCCAATCTTGCCGTTTTTTACCTGGAATGACTTACAACTGCATGAACAACGGCACAGAGGGCATGCACTCGTGAAAGCGGTTGAATTGGTCCATTTGAAGTTCAGTTTGACGTGTACAGAACAAGGGGTGAGGAAAAGCAATAAAGGGGAGTATAATGTTATGGTTACAAGTACGCGAAAAGGACCAATCTAGGCCAATGCAGAAACCAATAGGGAAGGAAACGTAGAGAACAGAACGAAGGAACTGATGCCGATAATCATAAGTACATAACAGGAGGGCAAGAAGAAACGAATAGGGGCACTGAAACCATTCCACCAGCGTTCACCAGGTGCAGTTGCTTACTTCTTATCTAACTATTCAGTCAGACTGCGCAGGCATGGAACTAGGTTATGAGAGTCTTAAGTTTATAAAACGTGCTTAACAATGTCAGGTACTTCGTACACGGTTATGGGACAGCATTGAGCCGTCCCTATAACAGGTTAAACAGTGCACAGCACTGAGACAACTACCAAACATATGGAATAGCCAGCTTTTTCGATGCTTGTATGTAATTGTAGTGCTTTAACGTTCTAAAACTACCGTACGATTATGAGTGACGCCGTGGTGGAGGGCTACGGAAATATCCACCCCCTTGGGTTTGTTTAATGAGCGCCTGAATCTAAGCACATGGGTCTCAAGCATTTTTGCCTCAAGCATTTGAGCCGCCGAAGGCCTTAGCTACTAGACCACCATGGCTGGTCTGTTCCAATGTTGGTTAAGAAAAAAAAACATTTGTAACGATTTTGAGTACCTCGAACTCAACTATTGGAGAGCAGTGAGCAGTTCCTATTGTAGCAACATCGAGTGAAAGGGTAACGGTGCAAAAACGTTGCCTTAATAATTTTTTCTAACAAAAAAGACTTGTAGAGAAAAAGTCAGTGACGATGTAGAGCACTTGGTACTCTGCTATGAGAGAGCGCAGAACCGTCCCGTGGGCGTGAAGAAAGGTCATCGGTAACTCGAGGTGGCATCAATGGCAACATCATACGCGACAAATGGGTCATCGGCGATCCCAAAGGAATCCCGCCCGCAAAGATTAGCCGGGGCTCTCTATGTTTATATGCACCGTTTTCTAACTCTCAAAAGGTTTCTCGGTTGTGTGCTTGACGCCTCTTAGTCATTGCTGTTAGGGTGCTGCAGTATATAATCCAGGTGGCTTGTCCCTGGTCGTTGCCACGTCTGGTTGTTGATTGGTTCTGAACGCGAAACCTTGGTTGTTGAAGCACCTGAAGTGTTCCTATGGTAAGCAGGTCGATAAAGGTCTTATTTAAAATACGCAGGAAGGAAACTGCTAGGAGAAAGTACAGTAGTAAGAAAGAAACAGAGAAGGGAGGAGGGAAGGAAGAAAGACAGAAAGAATGAAGGCAATAAAAACAAAAGAAAGCAATAAAGAAAGAAATAAAAGTTGTACATGACACAGAACTTCTCTTGCCCTTGTTTTAATGATAGGCCAAGGGCTCCGCAGAATCGTTTCACGCCGCACGAAATGTGCTAATGAGTTAAATATGTTTATTATAAAGCTAAATCATGTGATTTTATGGTGCAAAAGCACGGCATAGTTATCCGGTGAGTCACTGTGAAGGAATCAGTATTAACTTGGACTATACTTGGGGGCTCTCGCATTTGTTCTTATATCTAATGGCACGGGTACGTCCCGCATTTCACCCGCAGCGAAATGATGTTGCTGGCTGGTAATTGAACCCGTGTCCTTGGGCTCATCACCCCGACACGTTAGTCGTTAATCCATAGAACATTGGGTGCTGGTAATGAAAGTGGACACTATACCACTACGAAAACCACCATATGATTACGAGAGACGCCGTAGTGGAGGGCTGCGGAAATTTTGACCACCTGGGGTTCTTTAACGTGCACCCAAATCTGAGCACACGGGCCTACGACGTTTCCGCCTCTATCGGAAATGCAGCTGCCGCAGCCGGGGTTGGAACCTGCGACCTGCGGGTCAGCAGCCGAGTACCTTAGCCACTAGACCACCGCGGCGGGGCGCAATTAGCCGACAGTTCAATGCAATGTGATAAATTGGTGTGTCGTGAACTTCGTTGTATACTTTCATGTAGGGCCCCTTGTTTTCGAAAAATACTTTAAAAATCCGACAATCAGTCACCGGTAAAATGTTTGACAATGACGATTTATCCCATAAACTGCGATACGAGTGGCCAATATGCCGCTATACTGTTCTTTATGAAAAGGAAATGTTCTATGTGGCCATTATTACATCAGCTGGTTCGGACGATACAAAGTTTGCCTCAATTGAACAATATCTCGTGAACCGAACCCGTCAGACTATTAGCACGGGGCTTTTCATGCCCACGAGCACGAAGCGACGTGTTTAGAGATGGTGCCCAATAGGCATTATAGTGCTCTAGACAGCATGGAATACCAGGATCTCGTAAAGTAATTTGGCGTCTAATACTGCAAGCTTCTAGGTAGTAAATCTCATAAATTTTGTTGTTTGCATTCAAATATTTGTACTTGTGTATGTCACATGTTTGTGCGCGGATGCCTTGCGGCGAAATTGCGTTTGCTTTTGGTGTTTTAATGTTTTGCCGTTAAGATACGATACCATCTAAGACGTTGCAGAATCGATAACAACCAAAAATTAAACTTGGAATGTCTGATAATTAGGGATATGCGAAAAGTTGCCTTCCGTGAATGCCAAATGTCGCCAGAAAATTAAACACCCCTAAACATTTTTGAAAGTTAAAACAAAACAAGAACTAAAAAAAACGCGGATCCTTTTATATAGCACCTATAGGAAAAGCTCCATGTTTTGGGAGTTCTTGTTTTTCTTTTTGAGAACGCTTTTCGAAGTTTGATTTTTTTCGCAAAAGAAAAATTGAAAGCTGCCCCACACCTCTTGAAGGGTAGTAAACCGGAAAAAGTTTTCAATGAATTTTCTCGCCTCTTTTATCCTTATCCTTCCCGCTTACGCCATCAACCATCTTTGTTGCTACAGAGTAGAACCGATTTCGGCTATAGAATTTTCTGATCAGTTCAAACCCACAATATTTGCAATCTTTGTAAACCCAGTCCTGTGAAAAGCAAACGAGATCGATACTATTACGAAATAAAAATTATCGCTTTCTCATTACAAGGAAAGAAATAATTCAATGTGATGAACTGCAGCACAATGCACACTGACGAGCGAGTACGAAAAAAGGAACGCAATGTACATCTCCTAATAGCAGCTCGTGTTTTAAGACGCTTATTTCTGTACATTACTACACTCAGGCACGTAACTTCAGCAATGTTTACTGCGATTGCCGCTTAACTCTTATCAATGCAATATCAAACAGCGAGCTTCCTGTGACATCACTGTGGTTTCCAAAACGTATTCATGAATAAACAACGCTTGAATTGTTATCTGGCAGATAAAACGCCAATTGTGAGTTTAGTTGTGTGCCCTTTTGCAACGCAGATGGGTACATTGAAGACCGGAAGTAGTGGGGAGACAAGGGTAAGTTGATACGAGAAAGTATACATAATCGATGACTAAGCTCTGTGTAACCTATATACGGGCGAGTTCAACCAAACGGCACTGCAGTGCTTTGTTATACTGGCCCGAGCTTTAAAAAAATAAAAAAACAGCTGTATCTCAATTACCTTCCTTTTAACGCGATAGCGTTCAAGAGCTCGATTCGTGGAAATTCCGGCATCGGCGCCGGTGTGATTGACTGTGAGCGAAAATTTATCTTCTTTAGCGTGAAAAAAAAATAGACGAATGCAAACAAAAAATGAGAAAACAAATTTGGCTGTGACTGGGGACTAAGCAGGGTACTTTGGGTATTAGTTGAGATCGACACCGGGTGATTTGCACGGGAATTAAATGATCTAGCACACGGCCGTGCGTCTGCTTAAAAATTTAATGAAAAGAACATCTTCTGCTTGGAAATGCAGTGAAATGAGATTTTTCGCTTTACAAACACACGCGTCCTTTGTACAGGCTTCACAATGAAACATGAATTTTTGCAGTGATATACGCGCTACAAGCGCATTTGGAAATCAGGCAACAAAAGGAAGGAAGGAAGAAAAATAGGAGAAAAAGAATGGTAGGTAGGTTAACCAGCCTATGGGCAACGGGTTTGCTACCCTGCGCATGGGAGGGGTATGGGAGAGATGAAAAATAAGAGAGCAGAGGGAACAGAGATAAACACAGCACATTCGGCAGCACACGCGGGCCACAGAACATGTGATTATCATAATGGCTTATCTTAATGATTATCAAAATGATTATCATAGTGATTATCATATGATTATCATAATGATAATCATATGAATTATCATAATGATTAATGTGATTATGATAATGGTTTAAAGCCGGTCACCCCCTACAAAAGGTACACACGCTACTGCGCCCATTCCGTTAAGGACACGTAGTGCGTGAATAGCCATTTCGAGAAGGTTTCTTGCACTGAGTGTTTGAAGTACAAACTAGAAACAGGTTATCGCTATCGCGTTCAACTTTTTATTTTTATTTTACCTATTTATTTATAGGCTGAGTGATTTATTGAATAAGTGTATGATTGAGAGAGTGAGCAAGCGAACGAGTCAGCAAGCGGTCGAGCCGATTGGATGAATGGGTAGTTGAATGCTTGAACCTTCCTTTTGTATAATGGTGTCGTTATGAAAACAACAACAGCAACAACAACAACAACAACATAATGATAATAATAATAATAATAATAATAATAATAATAATAATAATAATAATAATAATAATAATAATAATAATAATAGGAATATTCTCGTTCTTAGAACCTAAAGCTGCATGTATAGGCTCAAGCCAAACGTATATCTCGCTGAATATCTCCCCATGCAATCAGCACATGCTGCGTCATTTGCATAGACTCCCCACAGCATGGTCATTTTCCTTCTCTGCTGAATATTGCTTTATAACTATGGTTGCAACCACAGGTTACGCATATCGATACCTTACCGACTTTACGCTTTTTTTTTGTATTGCGCGAGAATGTACAAGCACAAAAAAGCTCGAAAATTTTGGGGGCTTTAAAACCAGGTCAATCCCACCTATTAACCACTAGCTGCGCAAATGATGGTTAGGGTCGTGAAACAAGGTGAAATCATATCGACTTTAAGCTTACGTACGGGAATATAAGCTAAATATGCGGTTGAGTAAGTTATAATGTGATGTTTCCATTTGTCTCATACATGACGGTTACTTGGAAGGTAACTTCTCCTCAATAGTTCTGATTTTGTACGATAGCTTCTGCTTGTTTTTAACTCGATAATGAAAATGGCATGATAACTATAGTATGGCTATGATGATGATGATCATAATGAGGATGGTTATCGCAGTTGTAGTGGTGTGTTTATGCTGATTCTGATTATTACTAGGTTAATGGAAGAAGGCGTTATTATGATTGATAATTGTTTGCATAAGAATTCGCATAATCTGGGTCGGAGAAATGAGTTATTATCACGCCAAAACATTTTCCCTGGCTTCATCACTGCAGCACGGTTCGGCCTTTATTCTTCTACTAAATATTTAGGTTGTATATATACCTTCTGAAATGATTGGTATTACTACGCTAAACAGTTTTGGGAGCATGGTTTGTTCCAGAATGAACAGAGCAGCCAGCGTTGTGGATCACACAAAGTAATCATGCTGCAGTCACTTGAATTAGTAACGCCGTTATAACGCCGCTATGCAAATGTGTTGGTGGCTTTGCCATTTGGATTCCAGCTTTCTCCGGCAGGTTTACAACCAGACCACAAAATGTCTCATTGACATTACATCATGGTCACTACCGCATTTACACCTAATTTCGCTTTACACAACAGAAATGGCGGCTGGTAGAACCTGCTATCTGCAAAAGTACGCAAACTCGCTCATGAATCGACTCGTTCGCTCTCACTAGGACTCAGATCGAGGCCCGAGTTGGAGTGAGCTCGAGTGAATATTACTTCGGGGAGGTTTCAGTCCATGTGAGCCCGGATTAGAAAAAAAAAGTTCAGTTGGTATGCTTCCTATAGTGTGCCCGGTTGAGGAAAATTTTGCTGAGTTTGCGTCCGAGTGCGTCCTATGTGCAAAATATATTGACTCTGAGTGAGCTCCGCATTTTCGCCCACGTATGGATATGTGCAGTCTCAAATATACAATCTTTACAAAACCATCTCCGCCTCATAAGAAGCCGTAACCTTTCAGTATTGCAATTTTACCTTGCCCCCCTACATTGTGCTCATCACCGGATTTTTTTTGTTATTATCAGTTCAGCCAAGCCTTACTTGTTAATGTGTACTCCTATAGGCTTGAAACCGAGCGCAAGCAGGAAACGCTCACAAGGTCTCGGCCAGCTCTCTTCGGAAGGTTCACGTCTTCGAGACGTCTAGGTCATGTCTTGCGGCAGAGACAAGCTCGTGACCCGGTTGACCCCCGTCAGCTGTCTTGCGTGACGTCGCCGGTAGCCGTCAGCGACGAGGACGAACGGTGTACGCTGGTGAATCTAGCGAAGATCTTCACTTCCTCTCGTGCAAAGACAGCAGACCCGGAAGGCTACGTGGGTTGTCGGCGCACTTTCATAGAATTTCAAGCTGCCCCCGTGATTTTCCGGTAATTTAACAACCATGACTACTTGAAACTTGTGTGAGTGTGGCAGAACCGTAATCACAAACTTCATCCTTTATGTTTGTGTAGTGTGTGCGTTTGTACGTGTCTGCGAATATGTACTGTAGGCTCAGGGCAGGCAGTCCTGAGCGAGAAGACGGAGGCACCAAGCAATAGAAAGTTGTTTTGTTGTCCGAGGACACGGCTACAGGCTGTCAGTTGCTTTGGTGAGTGCGAATATATATACATAGCGTACAAAATACTTATGGCCTTTAGAGAGGATGGAGTATGAGACGGCGCCACTATAGTACCCTTGCCCCACAATCTCATATTGTGTAGGCTTTAAAACCTGTTTTTTTACATATTCCACTGCCCTGTCACAATGCTCTTGGTAAAGTATGGTAAGGTGTCATGACAGTGACATTTACGATTAGTTCCTTTAATAAGTCTGTAGCACCATGCTAGATTCGGCCTGCTGACCGCGTCAAAAAATAAGTGAGCCGCGCGGCTCGTTTGGCGCGAGCCATGAGGAAGGACAGAACGGGCTAGCTTGGGCAAAACGCCTTTCATAATAAAGCGGTGAGATATCGGCACGGCCCCGTCGGCCGCCTTCGACGCCGTCTCACGTCTGTTTTCTCTCGCCGCTAAAGTCTCTCTTCTCTCGCCGCGAGCCAGATGGCACGAGACGCGCGAGACAGGGAAAAAGAAAGAAGAGTCACAGTGGTAGACGAGCCACGCATCAGGGCGGTCGGACTCGAGCCAAGGTGACCTGAGGGGCTCCAGGACTACCAGGCTGCTCTTACGTTCCCGTGGACAGGTGTGTAGCGAGCATGAGGAAGGACAGAACGGCCTAACGTCGGCACCTGGCTGGACACTGCAGCGGCGACTCCGTCTGCGCCTGCATCCCAAAATAAAGCTTAGACCTCGGCACGGGTTCATCGCCACCGTGTCGTCTCTTGTTCCTCTAAAGTCGTTTTTCCCGCACATCCTATTCAATGCGTTTCCAATAGGAGAAGTGCAGTTTTGTCAACATCTTAACACACCGCCAGGTGGCGACCTTACTCAAAGTATCGGCGAGGTTCATAACATACATTCATACCAAAAACAAAATCACAGCATATGCACGGAGTGAATTATGATGAGTGGGGAAAAGCATCTGTTACTCCGGCCGTGCTTCCGTTGGTCCATACGTTCTTGCTTCAATCCATCCGTGCGTCCACCCAACCGTGCGTTTGTTTGTACGTCCGTCCATGCACACGTCCGTTCGCCCTTCTATCTGTCTGTCTGTCCATCCGTGCGTCTGTCCTTCCATCCGTCCATCTGTCTGTCTGTCTGTCTGTATGTCTGTCTGTCTGTCTGTCTGTCTGTCTGTCTGTCTGTCCGTCGGTCCGTTCATCTAGTAAACACTCCAAGTACCAACATCTCTAATCTTTGCAACATATATTCATCATATACAAGTACCACCGTCCAGTATACATTCTAAGGACTAGAAGAGAGGTGGCTACTACCACAAACATGGGACGGAGAGCCCATGGCATAGTGAGCCTCACCCCTTAAAGCTTTGCAACGCTTAGAGAAACGCGCTGCTTCGTCTGAAAGTAACTGCGCCTTCCCCGCTTATTCTTATCCCGCATAAAATCGTGGCCACCCAACAGAGAAGACACAACCCGCGTAGTGTGTCTCTCCCATCGGGCAGTGGTGTTCGATTCCGCGTGCCGGAGTGCTTTAATGCGAATGCATTTTTTAGTCGGGCTATGTCAGGCATCCGGCGTTTTCCGCGGCTTCCGCACGCCAGCAGTTGTTATCTCTTTGCTCTCACTGTCTCTGCCACAGCAACACCTGCGGGCACACGTGCTTATCATCGCCGTTAACAACCGAAGCATTCGGTGCGAGAGTGCAGGTGAAGGTCGGTGCAGTGCTTTGCCACTCCTTCTCTCGATGTTCACTCTCTCTCCATCTTATGCCCACTGTCCCGCCCGCTTACGCCTCAATCTCGACAACCTGCTGGCTGGGCGACCTGGAAGCCTCTCAAGCACAGCTGGAAATGTGTGCTTGGGACGCTGCTGTGAAACGCCAACGCCGAGCCAAGAACGTGGCACCCCACTCTACCGCCGGCTCACTCCTCAACTTCGACCGTTCGCTGGCTGGCCGCCTCTCTAGGCGATTGCAGAAGTAAGTGAAGGCGAATGCCTTACGGCAACGGTACCTTCACTCGGTGCAAGAATTGCTTTAACATTTCCTCAAAATTTTTTTTCGGAGAGGTGGGGGCATTTTTTCTTCAACCGCCGATCTACGCGCCAGGTGAGAAAGAGTCAGTGGCGTTTGTGGAGAACGTGGGTACATTTTGGTGCATGACGCAGAACCCTTAACTACGTAACACACTCAGTGCCGAACATTATCACCCTGTCGCCGAACCCAGCGCCCACAATGAGATCTGAGTGCGTTCAGTTTAAAATCGAAGCCTTTGCGGCCAAGAGCCTCGACGACATCTGGTTTCTTCCACCGATGTGCGTTATTAGCATTGGTGAGCAAGAAGAGCTTTAAAAAATGTACCACTGATTTTCTACACTTTTCTTACTTTATTTGGCAAAATATGTTTAAATCAATGTTTTTTGAGATACATAAAAAAGATAACAGATGTTTTCTTGAACGTTGTGCACGTTCCTTTTATATGAGCAATATGAGCAGCTGAAGAGAGACTATCCTTACCTTTGAGAAAACTTGAGAACGTGCTTTTTGTTTGAGCTGGTAAATGAGGTGACCGGAAGTTTTTTTGGTTGCTTAAAATCTTGAAACCCTCTATAATTCATGAAAGACACACACACACACACACACACACCACACACACACACGCACACACACACACACACATATATATATATATATATATATACATATATATATATATATATATATATATTGTTCTGAGACATTTTCACACTAAAGCAGCGAAAGAGGCCCCAAGCGCGGGAAGATGGAATTTTGGTGAGCTATTGTACTTCATCTTGGTTTGCGCTTCGGTGCTGTGTGAATTTATCCTAAAATGGGCGTTGTTTTCGTATGGGTCTTCACTCGAAATATTTGAAGGAAGATGCTAGATAACAACGGAAAACGGAGCTTCGCAGCGGACGCCAAGTCGCTGCTTCGAAGATGTCAACCGGCACCGATGCTTCGTCAACAGCCGTGCCCAACGCATCAACGGCATCGACCACCCCTGTTTTTCTCGTGGCTGCTCCACCCCGTGATCCCAGAAACTTTTTAATACCAGATGGTGAAGTAGTGGGTGATTGGCTTAAGCTTTACGAACTCATGAGCAAAAATCACACGTAGGGCCCAACCTTGATAGCCGGTGAACGCCATCATTTATTTACAAGGAACGGCCAAGGCGTGGTTTTAACAACAATGTGTACGCGATCACGAGTTCGGGTGTATGCAAGTCTAAGTGAACGATCAGGAGATTCGCTTGTTAGGAAAGTTGCTACATACTCAGTTAACTACAAATGAAACCACAGCAAAACGTTGAAATAAAAAAAGCAGAGTGGCAGAAATCGAGACAGAAAGCAGAGACGTGGCACTAACGTGGTTAGTGCCGCATCCTGGGTGACATAACGATGCTTAGGACGGAGAGGTAGGGGAAAACATAGCTGGCATGCTAGTCAATAATGAACGGGGCTTGAACGCCTTGCAGGTTCGATAATTCGGATTTCGTATAGGCTTCGAATTCTTCATCGTAGGTGAGGCACAGGCCATGCATGCAGTTCACTTGCGCGTTGATCGAGGATGATTGGGCGCTATCAGTGTTCCTGCAGAGTACAAGGGGTAGTTTTATTCCTTTTAATTTTTTCTAAGGCGATGTCGTAGATCTTTTGATCAAAGCCGCAGTCTAAATCCTTGGTGCCGGAGGTGTCCACGATGATGTGCCTTTCCGCAATGTTTTTTAGACCTTAAGAGTGGTTATGATGCAGTTTTCTTTCGTAGTGGACAATGTTGAAGTATAAGTTGACGTTGTAGTTTCTTGGTTTCGTCGACTTTCTTTTTGTGTGACATTGATCGTGGTGTGGATTTTTAGCAAGTGCTCCGCAGGCTCTACCAACCAATGCAGCTGCTTCTAACACAAGGCAGTATAGGAGGTATTGTGCATTTGAAACTTCTGTATTTATAAAGCAATCATTGGTGGTTGCCAGAAAAAAACTGTGTCGTCAGAAGTCACACCTGCTCTTTTGATATCATTGTTGGCAGTGGTTCTGTATGCTGGATTCACACCGCTTCGATTTCGTGATTAATGAACACTGGACGCTTCTGCAGAAGACGTTGTTTCATGAGATGCTAATTGCGAATGCTTGTCTTTTTGGAACTGTTGAGCTAAATACCTTGAATGAGATTTCTCAGAACATTCGTTGTCTGGTTTGGTTTCACGCGAAATCGCAAACTCGTCATGCGTACTTGCTACGATTTTGTGAGGTACTCATCAGGTTTACTAGTCATGTTGATGCTAAACTATGCCAAGTTAGTGTGCGAAGTACGTATGATTCACGAAGTATAAAGGCATTTAAGACATCAGTAGTGGATTCTAATAAATTATGCAATGAATAGTTAAGCATATGCCATCTCTGCGCAGATAGAAAACCACGTAGAAGTTCAGATCTTGCAGCAAAACCACCGGTATGTCTTTTCCTGAGCAGATGACTGACTTCGATTACCGGGAATCCTAAATTTACGATCTGTGCTCGAATGCGTGAGAGCCGCCTATGACTGCGATGACTGACTTCGAACGCATTGAGATAGCGGGTTATAATGGAATCTTCACAATTGTCTTGAAACCAGATGATCCTTTCGTCTTTGATGGTTAGCCAGGATTAATTATTTGCGGTTATGTGGGTGAGGTAAAATTTGAATGCCTCAAAGGAGACGTAGTCGGTAATGTTGATGACCATCTGCCGTTCCGTACAGAATGCAACAGGGGCGTAGAGCTTGAAGAGGTTAATCTAGTCCTCTAGAGGTCTGTCATCTGCTGATACGGTGCACTTGGGAATGTCAAGGTCAGCAGATGGTTCTGCCAGGATGCTGGTGAATGGTTACTGCTAGGCGCTGGTTCGGTAGTCCTTGTATGGTCAGGGTGCCTTGGGGAGAATTTCGTCGATTATGTGCGACATATGAAGGGGCTGGCAGGTCTCCATCCTGTCGACTTGTGTGACATCAGATATGGGAGACGTCACCTGGCTCATACGCCATCTTCTATTCCTTCTGACTACTTTCTCCTTTGCTTCTTTGTACGTCACACACACACACACACACACACACACACACACACACACACATATATATATATATATATACGCCAGCTGGCACAGACGGCGCGAACTGGCTGACACTATCTCCAAAAAATTAATCATTTCTAATGTCACCAAAAGCAATCCATCCTCTCAGAAAGTCGCTCACACTTGCGAAAATTGTATGCGTCCCAGGTCGTTAGCCTATGCTTGTGAGGTAAAAGACAGACCCATCACACCTAACTATCTTACAATGAGTAAACCTATATGGCTATCATAGACTTAAGAGCCTAAGCATAAGGTGCCGGTGCCCTACGACCGAAGCCACTAAAGCCTTGTCATAGTTGGTCTTTGCTGGCTTTGAGCCATCGACCTTTCACGTCAATGTTTACAATTTCAGTGAGACCGGTTAGGTGAGGTGGGCTGACTCACATTCCACCTGTCCGGCTTATTCACGCAAACCGGACAGGATGCACGAGCACATCATTTTTTTTAATCTTTTCTGGGTTAACGAAATTGCCTCGAAGGACTGATTTAGTACAGCGCAGACACACGTCATCAGTGTACTCGGCCATGTCTACGCTCTGCAGGCGTGAAGTTTACTGACCTATTGTTATGTTCAGGTAAAGAGACAAAACGTGAAAAAGAGTCAGGGACGGGGTATTCGAAAAGATGCAACAAGCAGCCCTAGGTCATGCCGAAAAAAATGTCATTGGTTCAACCTGGCATGCGCAGTACTGTCCATAATTTTAAGAACGTTGTGGACAGCTTTTAGTCCGTGCTTCTTTGCAAGAAACCAAGCTTTTGTTTGAAAAGACATCAGGTCAGTCCTGCGTTGCATAATGGGCAATGGTAATAAATTTCTGTGGAGATGTGGCAATTCATACATAAACCAATCAAGCCGCTGCAATAATGATCACCTTATGCATTACTTATTAAAAACTGTACGGACTCAGACTTGTCATACCATTATGCCTTGTTTGGAGGAGCGTCACACTTCGGAAAATAATGTTTGATAGGATGTATCAGGGAACGTTAATTACATTTGAAAACTTTAAAGCGTATTGCATACCGAAGAAAGGGGCTGAATGGCAGTGACCCAACGGCCTCACTGTACGAGAGTGAATGCCTGTTTGTGGACAGCACTTTGTGGTAGTTTTTCACATCACTCTGCGATAGTTTGCAAATACTGCGTCCTTTAGGATGTCCATGCCCCTCTTCAGAACCTACGCGGCGCAGCGACTGCAATCATTTGCTCCCCATATGTCGCTTCCACAATGGAGTACACAGGGTTTCTCAAAAATGCGCCTGCATTCGATCGACTTATAAACTTGAACCTTTGTTTGCGATGCGGGCATTCACGACGCGATGAAACTTTGCTGTGTCGCGTGGTGATTTTATCCATCTCTTTCTTACTTATCTCCCTTTGTGTCTATCTCTTTCCTTTCTCTCCTTCCCATTTCTTCCATCCCAAGTGTTAGGTAGCCAACCAAGCCAAGCTTTAGTTATCCAGCATGGCTTTCCTCTCAATATCTCTCTCTCACTGAATTCTTTTCCTTGTCCGCAATCGCACCGCAAGTTTTTTTTAAACAAGAACACAAGCTTCTATGACAGAAGGCCTGGAAGACCAGGAAGTCAATGTTCTGAACAGCTGTGCTTAGAACGACAGAGACAAGAACTGTGGGAAAGCAAGAATAGTAACTAGAAGGTCATTTCTTTGACTAAATCTTGAAAACAGATAGTGAGAATATTACGAGAATAACACAATTTGTTTCTGTCATGTGTAGTGTATCAGTGAGACACGTTGTCATATACAGTGCTGTGCTGGCAAACATAACTCCGCTCAATGTCACAGTCTCGATTCTCCGCATACTTTAGTGCAAACAATAAATAAATTTAGATAAAAGGAAGCATCTAGTTCGATAGCAATTCACTTTATTGTTGCTGCAAGTCTTCGCTCCTTCTTCGCTCTTTCTTCTAATTGTTAAGTATAAAAATTACAGTCCGGTTGGTGTGACACACCAAGCGCACCTCGACGCCATGCATTGTCACCAGTCCGGTGCAACAACAGCCGCAAGCCACGTTCCGGCAACATCCTGGTTCGTGCGTATGACTATACAATCAACCACTACGCGTAGTAAGTAGGAGGTACGTGTGCGACGTCGCTCACTTAGGTCACCATCAGCTGACGATGGGCGTGCCGCGTGTCTAGGCTCTTACTTGTGGGCGCCGCACGTACTCCAGCTCGATGACGTCTCGTCTGGCTGGCAGTCGGCAACGTGGTGCGCCTACGTCACGAAGCCACCAGCTGCGAGCACGTGGCGGGAATGCGGAACGGCGCCCGGTTTGTGAGTCAGCTAATGTTTAAGCTGCGTGGCTTCGCTTTGCGCAGCTGGTGTGCGGCGAACAGCGCCTGGGATTTTCCGCACAACTACATAGCTGAGGATATGGTATAAGATATGTGCCGCCATGTTTTAGATGGCAGAAGAACGGAATAGTACGTTGAATCGAAGAGTTGAATAAGCTGGACCAGAGAGCCTCACTGGAGCAAACGTTTCGACAAACGCTCCTGCCATCTTCAAGGCAGTTACTGCTTCTTCTTTTTGTCATGTTGTTAGCTTTGATGACACCTTTTGGTCCAGAATATTCGACTGTACTTTTACAAAAGCTGGCTATTGTAGATAACCACTATCATCCTCAGCCATGCTTATACGAATTAGTAATGAGGGTCACTGCACATGTC
Source organism: Rhipicephalus annulatus (assembly GCA_013436015.1). Taxonomy (NCBI): domain Eukaryota; kingdom Metazoa; phylum Arthropoda; class Arachnida; order Ixodida; family Ixodidae; genus Rhipicephalus; species Rhipicephalus annulatus. The sequence goes on along the minus strand of WOVY01011099.1, from coordinate 271,065 downwards.
CAAGAATGTGAAAAGGCTCCAAGGGAACTCAAACCCACGTTTGGGCAACGTTCTTGCGGTCGGGCTATGCGTTACAGTGAAGTGCTCGGAGCTGCCACACTACAATCGATGTACAAAAATTGAAACCCAAACCGTGTCAAGGCGCTCGCGCCATTCAGATCTGTAGTCTGCAATGTGTCGTGCCGTGGTTTACGAGTTGCGCGAAGCTCTGCCAAAGTGGTAAAGGGTTACACATAAGATACCGGTTTACAACTCGGTTTTGAATCACCGTAGTAGATCGTAGACTTTCATTTTCGTAGAAATAGCTATAGCCGCCGCAGTTTTCCTTTGTTTCTTAAAGAATTAGGTTTTTTTTTCTGTTTCAGGGGTTTTCTGTGTTTTCCTATAAAAAAAACAAGCTGTTGATCAGTTCTCTTTCCTTTGTGCACTGAAAATAACAATAACCAAAAAGTGCGCAAGCAATTTGTACTGTTGGCTGTTCTGAGTCTTTTCTCTTCGCCGCTCGCTCGTCTGTTACTTCAAGAAGAAAATACATTCACGCTCGCTAAATATGCTGACCGTAGGCCGACGCCACATGTTGTCACGTCTCGGCCGTGAGAAGCACCTCAGGCATAGTTCCGGCAACAATCTGGTTCGTGCGTATGAGTATTCCTCAAGCTACTACGCGTGATAGGTATGTGGTAAGTGCGCTTAGGTCACCATCAGCTAACGACGGGCGCCCCGCGTGGTTTGACCACTCCCTTACATATGAGTGGGCGCCACATGTACTCTTGTTGAACGACGTCACGTCTGGCGTGCCATCTGATACGTGGAGCGGATACGTCACGAAGGCCAAAGCTACGAGGACGTGGCGGGAATGCGGAACGGCGTCTGGTTTCTGAGTCAGCTAATGTGTCAGCCGCGTGCCCCGCCGTGGTGGTCTAGTGGTTAAGGCACTCGGCTGCTAAACCGCAGGTCGCGGGATTGAATCCCGGCTGCGGCGGCTGCATTTTCGATGTAGGCGAAAATGCTGTAGGCCCGTGTGCTCTGATTTGGGTGCACGTTGAAGAACACCAGGAGGTAGAAATTCCCAGTGTCCTCCACTACGACGTCTCTCATAATTATTCGGTGGTTTAGTGACGCTAAATCCGACATATCAATGAATGTGTCATCCGCGTGACTCTGTTTTGATCTGGGAGTTTTACCGGCCAAAAGAAACGAGGCGCTGTAGGCAAACGCGGCAGCTGAGGCCGTGATGATAGATATACCGCACCACAATCTTTGTATGATACTTTACGCGATAATATACCTTGAGTTGTGAAAGTCGGTGGGAACGCTGTTCTTCAACAGGAGTGTTTGCGGTGCTTCAGATGAACTACGGTCGTTCTTGTGAATGGGCCCGATTTCTTTCAACCAGTAGGATGATATTGTGACCACCGAGTCGGTGTTTGCCTGACCAAATGAGGAATATTCTTTGCGGCTGAACACGGAGCATTTACTGATGTCATGAACACTTTTAGATTGTGTGCCTTAGCATTTCTCATAAACAAACCGATGACAGGCGCGTCACCATGTGAATAAGTGAATCAACGCTCAAAAGAAACCTTCAATGAGTGCTCAGTGTCTTGCCTCAGGGGCAATCATCACACAGTTTGTTTATTGAGCACAGAACAGCACATATATTTTATCCTTTCCATTGACCGGAACCCCGTTCTTTTGCGTCTTATGTCGCTGATTTCCGGTGCTCTCATATCTGTGCTCTTTATGTGACCTCACAGGAAAAGTGTTTGGGTGAAGTTATACCAGTGTATCATTTCATTTGTCACCACGGAAAAACATGATGTGCCTAAAGCGACACACTAAGGTCGACGCAGCGTAGAGTATGTTATACGACACACAAATTCAAAAACCTGTGTCTTCAAACTAAGCGCTGTATGTGGATAGTCGCCTTTCTCCAGGTAGTCGTAGTCTTGAGCTGAAAAATGCAGTCACGTTCATCAGCTGTCTTTGGCCCTCAAATTATTCCGTACTTTGGCTTGTGAGTGGTGCCTCCACTAGACCTCTCTTGGTGTTTAGACCAATGTTGTTTTATGAAGTCTTTTTGTATTGGCAGACTATCATGCAGCTGATTGCGTTCGGCGTGCGGGAAAATTGGAAGTACTTGTTGAGGAATACTTAGTGAGCACGTGGTACTGAGTAGTAACTGTACGAATAAGGGGGCCTACTGTTGTATATGTTGTCCCGTGCCCTACCAACGATGGCACGGGACAATATATATGTGTTCCAGATTCGTCAACTTACCGAAGCACGAGCCCAACTTAACGGATATTGAAAAATATCGAAGAGCAAGTTCTTGAACCAATTGTACTGCGATTTTATTAGAAAGAACAATTACGTTTCTTTTCAAAAGTAACACTTATCAAGTTCAACAAATTTATTCGAGAGTATAGAAGTTTTAGAACAAATCCAGAAACGCTTTAAGGCTCCAATAAATAGGTGTCAAGGTCACTGCACATGTGTAATGTGCAACAGCGTTATTGCTTTCCAGGTGAAATGTTATTTCTCAGATTTAGAGGAAGCCTCAAGATTGTTCTAAAATCTTTGGTGGAACACGCATAACAGCTCCCATTGAAGCGACCGCTCTTGGTCAAGACCTAACTGACCCAACCTATGGGCAATGAATATCATCATGCATGAATTATTGGATGAATGAACAGGTTTTACTTCTACAGAACACAGAGGAAAGCATACAGAAATAATCACAGTATATCTACGGAGTGTATGATGATGATTTGGGCGACACGTTCATCAGTCCGTCCGCGCTTTTGTCCGTCCGTTCGTTCTTGCTTTCGTCTGTCCATGTGTCCGTCTGTGGGATTGTCCATGCTCCATCTGTCCGTCCGTGCGTCCGTCCCTGTGTTCTTCCGTGCGTCCGTTCATGCGTCCGTCCGTCTGTTCGCCCGTCTATCCGTCTGTCTGTCCGTGCACCTGTCTGTCAATCTGTCCGTCTATCTATGAACACTCTAAGTACCACCATCTCGCATGTTTTCACAATATACTCATCTTATAGAAGTACCACCATCCAGCAGACATTCCAAGGACTAAACGAGAGATTGCAAGGCCGGACTAGAAGAGCGGCACGCGCGCATTCTCTAACGGACTGCGCTTCGTGTCTAGTTCCCACCTTTCACCGCCGATAGTTCATGGCGCTGCGGCCCAACCCATCGCTTAAACCGAAGTTACGGCCAGCGTGTTGAACGTGTCAACCTTTTCTGGTCAAGTAGTGCTCTAAGTGCGTCCCTTTGTTGCTAGTTTTCCTTAGTAGGCGTCAAATTCAAGGCAAATTTTATTGAAGACTAGGTCGCCGATACTCAGCTCTGTAGAATCTTTTATCAGAAACAACTATTGTTTTATTTAGGATCAACGTGTGTGGCTTTTTTCCTCAATTCATAAAGGTGCCCGCGTGCCGCTCTTCTAGTCCGACCGTAGGGGTGGCTGCCTACTACTATGGCGACGACGACGACGACGATGACGACAACAACAACAACAACAACATCATCAACAACAACAACAGCAACAACAAACTACTACTACTACTACTACTACTACTACTACTACTACTACTACTACTACTACTACTACTACTACTACTACCGCTACATACATAGCGGACGCATGATACTGGGCTTAAGAAGCTTCGCCCTCCCTAAAGCACAAAATTTGCAAAATGCTCGCCTTAGTTGTCTATTTCTCGCAGCTCCTACCTCCATAAAATATTGGCCGAAAAAGTTGCGAATTTGAGATTTCCTGTGCTAAACGCAGCTTGAGAGGCTTGGCTTGGCTGATGGCGGCAGCCATGTAGACTCGCCGAATCGATTCAAGTTAGCGAACGATTCTATACCTCTACATCTTGCAAATAAAGGCTTTCACGGATACGTGTACCCAACGTAGTTTTATATGCCGGCTTCTAATTATTGTTCATTAGAGTTCACTGACGTGGCCCGAAATTTTTTGTGCCTCTCATGAGAATTTCACCTGTACCCGAATTCTAGAGCCCGTGAACGACTGGTAAATGTATGCACCAATAAATATACATTTACCCTCTCGCCTTCAGTTGATGAAATATCTTCAAAGTAAATAGATGAATATACCCAAAACAATTTTTTCAGCTTAATTTTTGGGAGGACGTGGACTAATCGAATCGACCCGAGCTATAATATTCTTCGACCCATTAATAATGCTGACAAAGTACTGCATGCCGCATTGTGTATAATTCATCATTAAAACAATTTCAGTTAGGTTGCGAGAATACTTCTGCAGGAATTAATGAGCTAGCGTTGACGAACGCCTGGTCATGCATGTGGCACGCGTTGGATGGCTAACTGTGCTTAAAAAAGTTTAAAAAAAACTGTTGTGTTGTGGCTGCGCAACAACACACACAAGCGCGCACACACACACACCACCCAACGAGAACATATACAAGGTTGTTGAACCACTCCCCCACATCAGCAATAATTTCTGGCTGTGCCCGATTTGGCTCTGTGAATAACACGCGAGGTTTCCAGACGAGCACCAGCGACGACATGCTATTCCCCCCATTGTAGCAGAAGATGTTGTCGTTCCGGATGTACCGCAAATCGATGAGTCTCTGCGCTTCATCCTCATTCATAAGCAACAAGCAAACGCTCGATTCCGGGTATGGTCTTGACCTTTGCCTCATGTAGCGTTTACGGAGAGGCCTGCGGGGCTTTTTGAGTAACACTCGTCTCGGAAACATATAAAGCATCTGTGAGGTGCTACATATGTATAGAGAACGTGCTTTTCTAAGGCTGAATCTCCGAGCGGCATTCTGCAGAGCTCCACACCGCCTGCCACGGTGGTGTGACGTAAAGCGTTGCGTGGAGCAATGTCACGTAGCTCCATCCGACACAAAGCCATCGTGTCGACGTAGTGGTAGTAGTGTACCCTCTTCGTGATGCCCCGGGGGCCGCCGACGATTGCCCCGAGAACCGGTCGCTACGCTATGCGGCGACCAGTGACGTAGAAGAAGAGCAGCGGCCATGACGTAGTACGTGACGTAGCCTGCCTGGTAAGGGAGGTGAATCCATATATGGAATCGCATTTCTGTAGTATCGCCGGTGTGCTGGTTGTGCAGCCGGATGCTCTGTTTCGTCAAGGCCGATCCTAACTTGCCGCCTTGAGAAGCTCCAACCACCAAGGCGTGCTTATGCGCAGGACATACATTAAGCAAGTGTATATGCGATGCCGGTTGGTGAATCACGCTGGCTTACATAAGGCGTTTGTGCCTGAAAGGGCGCCATGCAACAGCTATCCCTGTCTTTCAGCTCAAGAATCATCTGTGACTTGTACTAAAAGAACTCTGGAGTAGGAATCGAAGGGGTCATCATGGCTTCCCTCTTACTGGTAACCAAACTCAAAGTGTCCATAGAATTTCTAGCGCAATAAAACAAGCGCATGGATCATTTCGCTTCTTAAGCTTTACTAGAAACTACGTAAATATCTTGGCAGGAATCAGTTACATGTAAACCATATCGTGCGCTATCTTTCGTCCTTAGCCAGTCCTTTTTATCGCAGTGAACATCTCAGTTCCGGGAGATAGTCGGTTAACTGCCCGCTTATTTTGTTGATTTCTTTTATTTCTCACATTTCTATAGTTCATCGGAGAAATCGTCGGCTAGGTGGCGGAACCAAACTGCCACACTCGTTTATTGCTTTGTTTTAATGTATTCAGGTTTCAACCACAAAATTTGTAGGCAAAGCCCGGTGCAGAACACGTCACCATATTTAAGAAATTTCAAAAATCTTGCGATTGGACACTAACAGTCAAGTTTATTCGAGAATCAACGTGAGTTCCAGCGATAATGCCACAGGGATCAACGACTGATGTAAGATGACGGTTCCAGCGATGATCATTTTACTCGACAGCTGACGAGTGTTCTTGCCGCTATTAATGTGCTGTCCAAATTGCTTGTACCTTCATATACGAATTTTCCCAAACAAGTTCAACTCAATAAAGAGTTCTTCATTCATGAATTTTGCTACAACCTTCGTAGCTGTGATAAACGTGTGACAATATTCGAGGAGAACCGCGCCTTACAGCAGGGCAGAAAAGGCACACAACAACCTGCCCTTGTGACTTCCGCAAGAGTGAGGTGTTAGCCGATAGCATAAACGAACTTACGCGCCAAACCATCGATGCCCATAGCTACGCCTCAATAAAAGATAAATGCGCCAGCATGACATTTGTTTCAATTAAAAACGAGGTAAGTGAGGACCTTTCAGTTGAGCGGTCATGCGAACCGCTTTCTTCGGGTACCCGCCATGGTGGTCAAGCGGCTAAGGCACTCGGCTGCTGACTCGCAAGTTACGGGATTGAATTCCTGCTTCTGTGGCGATATTTTTTGTGGTGATCCAAAATGCTGTAGGCTCGTGTGCTCAGATTTTTGTGCACGGTACACAGCCTCAGGGGGTCAGAATTTTTGGAGCCCTCTACTATGGCGTCTCTCATAACATTATAGCAGTTTTGGGAAGTAAGACCTTATTTATTATTATAATTATTTTGTCATGCCTTCGCAGCTCCACACGATGCTTCGGGTATATTTTCTTTTAGTGTTGTACACGTTTCTTAAAAACAGGAAGAGCAACAAAATCTCGTTTTTCATTCCTTCCCAAATCAGAAACGAGTTCACTTTACATGTAGCTTCAATATATAAAGCAGGGTAATCTTTAACAGTTGGAGTATAAACTGGGAGGGGAAATACAGAATATACTCTCTCTTTCTCTCTTTCTCTCTCTCTCTCTCTCTCTCTCTCTATATATATATATATATATATATATATATATATCTTGAAACGGGTTGTTGAACAAGCAGGCGAACTCAGCGAAGGAGAGCTTTATTTAGCGCAAGGGCTAACTGAACGCAAGCCTGCGATCACAGCAAGTCTTCTTCTCTTTCTATCCTCGAGCTCCATGCCCACTACCCTCAATACAATCACCCCCCGGCCGATGAGGGAGCCATCCTGGCGACCTAAGGACAGGTGTAGACAGAAGGGTCATGGTATGGCTTGAGCCGAGAGTTGTGTACGATTTCTTTTCCCCGCCGGCGCTTGTCCGGAGATGCATCTAGCGGCTCGACAAGGTAGTTGAGAGGGGATGTTTGGCGCACAACTCGATAAGGGCCATGGTACCTGGACGAAAGCTTGTGGGAGAGTCCTGGAGTAGTAGAAGGAATCCATAGCCACACCAGTGAGTTCGGAGCAAAGCTCATATGCATGGTTGACGCGTCGTGGCGATGTTTTTGGCGCGTCTGGTCATGTGACGTGAACGCACGAGCAAGCTTACGACATTCTTCAGCGTGCGCTGCTGCTCGAGAAACGGTAGTCATCTCTGAAGGGTCCGGTCGATAAGGAAGAATGGTATCCATTGTTGATGATGGCTCGCGTCCATAAAGAAGGAAGAAAGGCGAAAATCCAGTGGTGCTTTGCGTTGCAGTGTTGTAAGCATATGTCACAAAAGGGAGTATGCTATCCCAATTTGACTGGTCGGATTAAGCGTATTTGGCCAGCATATCCCCAAGTGTACGATTAAAACGCTCTGTCATCCCATTAGTTTGCGGGTGATAGGCTGTGGTAGTGCGGTGTATGATGCGACACTCGCTCAACAACGCTTTGATGGCATCGGAGAGAAAAACGCGGCCACGGTCGCTTAGTAACTCCCGAGGTGCTCCATGCCTTAAAACCAGGTTTTGCAGTATAAAACACGCAACGTCTTTTGCGGTAGCAGAAGGTAACGCAGCTGTTTCAGCGTACCGCGTTAGGTGGTCGATAGCGACAATGACCCAGCGGTTGCTACTCGAAGTATAGGGAAGCGGACCGTAAAGGTCGATTCCGACACGATAGAAAGCTCGTGCTGGACATGGCAACGGCTGCAAGGGACCTGTGGCATGTTGAGTGGGCATTTTGCGTCGCTGGCACGTAAGGCAAGACCTTACGTAACGGCGAACGAAACGGTACATACCGCGCCAGTAGTACCGCAGCTGCAAGCGGGTGTATGTTTTTAACACACCAGCGTGGCCACATTGCGGATCATCGTGGAACGTGGCACAGATGTCAGAGCGCAGATGTCGGGGGATCACGAGCAACCACTTACGGCCGATCGAGCTGTAGTTTCGGCGGTAAAGCAGGTTATCCCGAATAGCGAAGTGTCCTGCTTGACGGCGAAGCGTCCTGGAAACTGGAGCGGGCGTCCGGTTTGAGAGAAAGTCCAAAAGAGATGAAATCCAAGCATCTTTGCGTTGCTCGGAAGGCATGTCCGAGATGCTGATGGCCAAGGCAGCACTAGTGGAGATAGGCGAGCCGACAGGCTCTGAAGCCAATGGCGAACGTGACAGGGCATCGGCGTCGAAATGCTTCCGGCCAGAACGGTAGATAACACGGATATCGAACTCCTGTAACCGCAATGCCCAACGAGCGAGCCGACCATGAGGATCTTTTAGTGAAGATAACCAGCAAAGCGCATGGTGGTCTGTTACAATATCAAACGGACGTCCATATAAATAAGGCCGAAATTTTCCGATTGCCCAAATAATGGCGAGGCACTCCTTTTCAGTTACACTGTAATTCTTCTCGGCTTTACTGAGGGTGCGGCTGGCATAGGCAACGACGTACTCGTCAAAGCCCTCCTTGCGTTGGGCCAGTATGGCCCCTAGCCCGACACCACTAGCGTCCGTATGAAGCTCCGTGGGAGCAGACGGATCGAAATATCGGAGTATGGGAGGCGTGGTGAGGAGCCGTCGGAGTTCCTGAAATGCATCATCACACGCCTGCGACCACGCTGACAAGTCAGAACTTCTGGCAAGAAGATTGGTCAAGGGGGCGATAATGGAGGCGAAATTGCGGACGTAGCGCCGGAAGTAAGAACATAGGCCGATGAAGCTTCGAAGCTCTTTGATGGTGGTTGGCTTTGGGAACGCCGCGACTGCATTAAGTTTCGTAGGGTCAGGGAGAATGCCGTCCTTAGAAACCACATGGCCGAGAATTACAAGCTTGCGAGCGCCGAAGTGGCATTTCTTCAAGTTAAGTTGAAGTCTAGCCGTGGAAAGGCACGTAAGAACTTGCTCGAGGCGGCTGAGGTGGGTCGCAAAGTCGCTTGAAAATACCACAATGTCATCCAAATAACAGAGGCACGTTTTCCATTTCAGACCTCGCAAGACGGTATCCATCATTTTTTCGAAAGTGGCAGGTGCATTGCAGAGGCCAAAGGGCATAACGGTGAATTCATATAGTGCATCCGGTGTTACAAAGGCTGTCTTCGGGCGGTCACCCTCTGCCATGGGCACCTGCCAGTAGCCAGAGCGTAAATCTAACGAAGAAAAGAACTCTGCTCCTTGTAGGCAGTCCAAAGCATCATCGATGCGCGGGAGAGGGTATACGTCTTTGCGCGTTATCTTGTTGAGTCGGCGGTAGTCAACGCAGAACCGGATGGATCTATCTTTTTTCCTGACGAGAATAACCGGTGAAGCCCAGGGACTGCTGGAGGGCTCGATGATGCAATGATGCCACGTTTCAACATGTCGTCCACTTTTTCGTCGATGACACGGCGTTCAGCAGATGACACACGGTACGGACGCTGCCTTAGCGGGGCTTGTTGACCGGTGTCAATTCGGTGAACGACCGCAGAGGTTCGGCTTAAGCGTGACTGGTCACGATCGAATGAAGAACGAAAGCGGAGAAGAAGATTTATAATCTCTTCGCGCTGAGTAGGTGTGAGCTCAGAGTCGATGGCATCGGAGAATACGTCCAGAGCATCATTAGGCGCGTTGGTAGGAGTGACAGCACCAATTGGGAGCGAAACCGCAGAATCGGGTATAGTAGTCGGAAGAATGCACTCGTAAAGTTCGTAGCTTCCCAGGCATTCTCCACGTAGTAGGGATGACGGGCTGTGCGACGGATTGCACACATAAATAGCAACGTGACCATTGCGAAAAATGACGACGGCAAACGGAAGCATGATATTTCGACGGCACGCAGATGGGATCGATGGCATAAACAACACAGGCGATTTCGGAGGGGAGGCACACGACACCGAGACAACAACAGCTGAGAAAGGCGCAATGTCAACGTCAGAAGCAGCAAACACTCTACACGAAGCACCATCGTCGGGGTCATAGCACGGCACAGACAACGCGAGTTCAGAACGAGCACAGTCGACCAAAGCAGAATTTGACGAAAGAAAGTCCCACCCAAGGATAACGTCATGCGAAGAACGGAATAAAACTACAAATGTGACGACGTACATCGAACCTTGAATGACGACTCGTGCGGTGCACAAAGCTGAAGGCTGAATATGATGGGACGCAGCTGTCTGCAAAGATAGGTCGGTAAGTTGTGTGGTCACTTTCTTCAAGTTTCGGCACAGTTTCTCGCTAATTACAGATACGGCAGCTCCAGTGTCAACAAGTCCGTGCACCTTAATGCCATCAATATAGAGTTCGATTTCGTTCGGGGGACAGCAGTTAGGTCTTGAAATTTTCGCTGCCAACGCAGTTCTTGCCTCCGGAACTGCGCCCGTCAGTTTTCCCCTCGCGGTGGGCTGTTGCGACGTAACATCGGAGAAATAGATCGACGACGAGGAGAAGGTGAACGGCTTGCGCCGGATGGTCGGCGACCGGGACGTACGTCTAGAGGTAGATTGGCAGGAACGGGATATCGCGGCTGAGTGGGCATGGTGGGCATGTAATGTGAGGCCCCTGCAATGTCGTGAGAAGGGAAGCTGCGACGACGGCAGTGACGAGCTACGTGGCCTGGGATGCCACATGAAAAACATATCGGCCGATTATCTGGAGTGCGCCATTGGCTGACGACAGGGGCACTGTTCGCTGAATAAGGTACCGTAAATGGTCGTGCAGGCGGCGGCGTCATATAAACGTTCTGACCTGTTTCATATACAGCCGGAGACGGGACGGTCAGCGAGCGGGAAGGTGGGGTCGACAAATAAACGTGGCGAGTAGCTTCGTAGATGGCCGGAGACGCTGGCGCACGTGGTTGAGCAACTGCGGCTGCATACGTTAGTGGTGCGGTAACAGTTGGGGGAGCCTGAGCTGGCGGCAATGCTTCGGCAACTTGCGATCGAATGACCTGGCGAAGCGAAGGCGACAAGGGTGCCATCGGCTCGGTAGTTCTTGTGATTAAAGATAGCTGCCGGGCGACCTCCTCGCGTATGAATTGCTTTATGACTGGCATCAACGCAGAGTGGTCGGCGGTGTCATGGCGATAGTCGAGAGATGAGATGTCCGCGGTGTCCTGAGCAGCTCAACGTGTAGAAGCGCGCTGCCTACACAGCTCATCATAGCTTTGGCAGAGCTGAATCACTTCGGCGACCGTCTGGGGACTCTTCGCAGCCAGCATTTGGAATGCACCGTCGTCGATTCCTTTCATGATGTTCTTGATCTTGCCTGCCTCGTCCAGAGTCGAATCGACGAGCTTGCAGAGAAATAGCACATCTTCGATGTAGCTCGTGAAAGTTTCATCTGCTCTCTGTACTCTGCCCCGCAAGCGCTGTTCAGCACGAAGGCGGCGGACAGCAGGACGGCCAAAGACTTCCGCGAGGGTTTTCGCCAATTCCGACCAGGTACTGAAATCACTTTGATGATTTCTGTACCATAGTTTTGCCACGTCGGTCAGGTAAAAACTCACATTTGTGAGCTTATCGACTGCGTTCCACTTATTGACGGCGCTCACCAGTTCATACTCGGCAATCCAGTTGTCCACATCTTGGTCCTCTGTGCCACCAAATATGAGGGGGTCGCGCTGCCGGAGAGCGCCAGCGCAGAAGACAGGCACAGGTGCGAGATCTGGAGTAGCAGCATGAGATGGCCCCGGATCAGTCATTGTAGGAGGTCGTTGGAGTGTGCGGCTGCGAAGTTCCAGGGTGAGGACCAGATGTACCCAGCACTTCCACCACTTGAAACGGGTTGTTGAACAAGCAGGCGAACTCAGCGAAGGAGAGCATTATTTAGCGCAAGGGCTAACTGTACGCAAGCCTGCGATCACAGCAAGTCTTCTTCTCTTTCTATCCTCGAGCTCCATGCCCACTACACTCGTTACAATATATATATATATATATATATATATATATATATATATAGATGAGTCATAGTGCAGCCTTGTCTTTCGCGGTGTGTGACGTTGCTGTTACAGTCGCTTGTTCAAGCCCGTGTCGCGTAGGAATTTCAACAGAGCTTTCGTCGCCTTCTGTTGCAATGTCTTCTCTCGGGCACTTGACAGAATAGTGTCCACAGACATTTGGCTGTTGTCGATGCGCGCAAAAACGGACACCAGTGACTGTCTCTGGATTTCATACAACGGACAGTCACACAGGATGTGATGTAGCGTCTCTTCGCAATGACAGGCATCGCAGAGAGCGTTGTCGGCCATTCCTATGACAAAGGAATAAAAGTTTGTAAATGCCACTCTTAGCCATAAGTGATAAAGAAGGGTGGCTTCTCTTCGGTCGAGTCCAGTGGGCATGCGGAGAGCCATCAAACAGGACAGGTGGTGTTGACTATTCGTATCGATTCTTGGTGGGCACCACTCAGAGTTATCACTGGACAATGATAGCACAGCAGAAACTACTGGAGCCAGTAGGAATGTCTCAAGTTTCTCTTTTGCAGCGTTATTGAGCTGTAAACTTTTGTCGAAAGTCTGTTCCGAGAAGTGAAGATGTGGTTTGGTATCGTGCAGATTCACCAGCTCGTCAGGTGTAAATGGTGAAGTCTTTACAGACCTTTTTTTTAGTTTCATTAGCGATACTGACGTCAGATGCAGTCATGTCATGTGGATCATGTATGCGACACGAACCAATAAAGGACTCGGGAGGGAGGGGGGTTCTGTAACACCTGGAGCCTTGGGAAACATTGAACACGTTGAAAATGTTGATTTCATAGCGCACGGGAAATCCTGGCGTAGGTTCGCTCTTTTGGCAAAATAGTCTGGATGCTTTTCCGTAAGCAGAGGGTTTACCTTGTCTGCTTAGACGTGCAAGTTCTTAGCTGGTGTTTGAATGCGTGGCGTGTATTTGGAGGAATCGTATGATGGTAGAATAATGGAACATTTTTTCTGTAGTCTTGTTTTGAAAATATGCCTAATTCGGGAAGACTTCTCGTAACTGTGATGGACGAGTTGAAAAGCCTTTGGCTTATGTGTTATGGGCAAGTCTTTGTCGTATTTTCGAAATATAACGATAGCTTCCTCTTTGATTTTTTTCCCGTGATTCGTTGTTCTCGAATATGTGTGTAAGATAAAACCTAAATGCTTGGCCGCTGACATATTCGTTTATGTTGGCGACCATCTCGCGTTCCGTTCATGATGCAGTTGTAAAGTGGCACTCGAAGAGGTCGAAGAAGTCCTCTAGAGACCGATCGTCCACTGATCCTGTGTACTTCGGGATGTCGAGGTTTGTAAGTAATGCTGCCATGGCGCACGTCGCTTGCGTACAGCGGGCGTCCACTTTGGCAGTCCACATACGGTGAAGTTGTCATGTTGAGGGCTTCGTTGATGATGCGTGGCTGATGAAGTGACTACTAGGTCTTCATCTTGTGGACTTTTGTGAGGCTACCACGTGTTCATTTCATTTCAGCTCTTCTTCCTCGGCTTCTACCAACCATCGCTACCTTCTTACGTCACACGAACACACACGCACACGTATATATATATATATATATATATATATATATATGTATATATAGAACTTGAAGGGAAGGCACGACAGGTTCGGGTATTTTCTATATTGAATGAACTTGCAGATAGCACATAAGAAAAGGATCGTATTTGCTAACGTTTCGGCCGTGGCACGGAAGCTATAGCTCTGACGAAGGCCGTGCCACGGCCGAAACGTTAGTAAATACGATCCTTTTTTTATGTGCTATCTGCAAGTTCATTCAATATATATATATATATATATATATATATATATATATTGTAGAGAGAGAGAGAAATAGAAAGAGGAGAAGCAGGGAAATTTATTTCTGTACACTAAGAAAAGGTGGCCAGCCCACACACAACGATAGAATATTGAAGGATGGATGGTTGGATTTATCCGGCTGTGCTCTAAGTACTCTCACTATGTGTTGAAGGATTGAACTTCACTCGCACCTTGATAGTAGCCACCAATCAGTTAAACTACTTGTAGTTATTTCTACCCGTGTAATGTCTATTTCGCCTTCACTGTCCCTAAACCCCAATGCTATGAGAAATGGCCCGTGATAACGATGAGCTGGGAGTCAACCTCTATTGGGTGCACCTTGTGCATTGTGGGGATAATACCGGTGAGTTCCTAGCATCTTTGGCTGTCGGCGCTTTACGAAAACACCATGCGCAGGCCCTCCAAGTTTTTGAATGAATGCTTTCGAACTGAGGGTAGTTTCGCCTTTAACACTTGTGAAAAAAAACACGGAAGCTTTAATCTGTGTCACTTTAATTTTACAGAATGTGTACCGCGAACGCATATAGCGCGTAGTCACCGCAAAGTGGTATTTTCAAACAAGCTTCTTATATAAAATGCCGCCAATTCCTGAAGGCAAATATGTGACATACACTCTTGCATTGAAGTTTCTTTACAAACAAACGACCTGTTCGAGCATAAAAAATCCCACCATCGCCACCAGGTGAATGATGATGGAGGCGCTTGCTCGGAACTGATCAGGAGAACTCGTGAATCATTCGTACAAGTCATCTACCACCAGGTATCGACGTGAGACGCTGTTATAGGTTTAACTGCACGTATACATATATACGCAATGTTTCATTATTTACATATGGTTGCAATCCAATATACCTAGTAGGAACAAAGGAAATCATTTAAATATCAATGCAATAATATACAATGATTACGCTACTGATAACAAAGCTGTATGACGCCTTTTTGTTTTCTGAAGATTAGCATTTTGTGGTGGTAAAGTATGTGGCGATGAGATTTGATTGATATGCGAGGTTTAACGTCTAAAAACCACCTTATGATATGAGAAACGCCGTTGTGGAGGGCTCCGGAAATTTTGACCAACTGGGGTTCTTCAACGTGCACCCAAATCTGAGCAAACGGGCCTTCGACATTTCTGCCTCCATCGGAAATGCAGCCGCCGCAGCCGGGATTGGAGCCCGCGACCTGCGGGTCAGCAGCCGAGAACCTTAGCCACTGAACCACCATGGCGGAGCTATATGGCGAAGAGATCTTGAATTACATGTTGCAATCAAAAGTTCAAAAATGCAATGTCGATACAGGTCTCCAGTCGAGGTTCACTTGACGCCCCTTGCATGCCGCTCCTGTTTTGTGAGCACACACCTGTCGACGAGCCTTCTTCGCAGCATAAAATTCAAATAATGCCTTACAGATGCGTAATGGGTACCTGGTTTATTGGCTGAATGACGACTGGCATAGTGGAATATATAGTAGGTGCTCCCACACATTTAAAAGTCATGGTGGGCGTGTACTGCAGTAAACCAAATTACTGCAGTAATCATTTGTACATTGCACTAGCCTACACGTCAGATCACTTGACCCGGGCGGAAGGAGCTTGACAAGGAAGCTCTTAAAACTAGGAAAACTCTTGAGCCGCACGTTCAAGAAAATATCGAAAAAGGTAAGCGGGCCTGCAGTCCGCATTACGGAGTTTTAGAATGGCGCACCGTAAGCCGTTGCGGTACGGTCGCTGCCACTGCACTTGCGTTGTTACGCAAGCTGCCATTCGCGTTCGTGGCCTGCCCGCTGAAACAATAGCGGGTGGCGTGTGCGGTGCGCATGCGCCCCCGCAAACGCTGTTTTCAAGGCTACGGTGTCGCGGTGGTCTTGCGTTGCGGTTTGTAGGAGGGCGAACGCTTTCCTGAAACTCGTATGCTGCCCGCTATGCTCGCAGTGCATGCAAACGTTATTCTAAACCTCCCTATTGCCTTTTCAATTACAAGTCTACAGTTTTGGTTGTCAGCGCATGCCTCAACCGTGCGGTCAGAAAGCGAACAACTGTGCACGTAGCATTGGGCGTTTTAAACTATTCTAGAATGCCTACAGCAAGTATTCTTGTTCAGCACCCGCTAGGCCATATTTATTCTTTTTTCGAATTAGTGAAGGACCCACTAAGCGTCTGTAAGGCAACACGCGAATATTCAGAGCTGCTCGCTCTTTTATGTTTTTACGGCTGATCATTCTCTCTAGGAAATGAGACGAGCCTAGAGTAGAGGTTTGTAACTGCAGCTCAAGGTGCTAGGCTAGAAGGGGACGAAGCTATTGACTATATAAGAACAAGGGTGACAGAAAAATTTCAACAAAAAACGCTTTATGTAACCACAACAGACAATGATGAATCAAGTGGCGCAGTGGCTCCATTTTCACAACAAGAGTAGGAAAGGGCTGAGAAAAGGGTTCCTAGTAGTACATCAACAGGCCCAGATGACATTCCGATTTCGCTGAAAAAGACCTTAGGTCCGAAGTCTAAGCAGGCTTTGAGAGAGGTAGTGGGCAAAATAATAATCGATGGAGAAGCTCCCGATGGATGGAAACTCACCAGGATGAGCATGATCTATGAAGGAAAGGGGGACAAAGCTGACCTAAACAACCAGCATTCTATAACAGTGACATCAGTGGTCTACAGGCCTGTGATGCAGATTATAAAGGAAGGACAGCAGGCATGGATAGAGCATGAAGGGGTGCTAGGGAAACTGCAGAATTCGTTTCGTAAACACAGTAGGCTGGAAGACAATCTGTTCCCAATGACACAGTGCATCATTCTTTAGTAGATCTGAGCTCTAGATAATGGGTGAGACAATGTAATCCACACACTTATCGTGAAATTGATATGTTTTGATGCCCGGTAGGTTTCTAGGCTTCTTCAACAAAATATTACATGCGTTGAAGAGACTTCTTTCACTACATGATATTCATACATTGTTTTGTTTAGAAAAAATTTATTTACAGCATGTACAGAACACAAAGGCTTCATACCATTCCAGTAACAGGGCATATACACTTCGGCACATCTATATTTCACGACTAACATCACTACGTTACAGTGAAGACATTTGCTCTAATATACATGACAATGTTGGCATATATGTACACAAGAACTCAATGCTATATCATGATACAATGGTATAACGATAAAATAGATGCAACGAAACACGATATGTAACAAATGAAATCATATAATACAACTCAACTGGCGCTGCTTAGCACCAAGTCGGTCGAAAATTGAGTTGTATCCTTTCGTGCTCCACCTTGACGAAAGGGCACGACCAATGCCGCAGAAAGCCTTGCTCCCCGAGGAAGAAGAGCTCCACGGAGAGGAACGCGAGGATTTCTTGTCCCATTCTCCCCAGTATCGGCCACAAAGCATGCCGGCGGCAATTGGCAGCTACGGCCTCACATCGGTTTCTCCAAAGGCTGAACAGCCCCGCAACTATTAACAGAGCGGAGAAGCGGCTACCCAGAAATCGGCCGTTGGACACGAAAGTTCGCACACCCTGTCCCCAAAAACCAGCATTAACCGCACGCCAAAAAAGGCGGGAAACCACACATTCAAACGTCGCATGTTGATTAGTGGCGAATCTCTTTATAGCGACACTTGTTCGTTCCTTGTAGCCGTTGTAGTATGTAACCAATATAACATTTTGACCTTCAAGGTGGTGCCGGTGAGAGGTTTTTTCTGTGCGTTGTTGAACAATAAAAAATAGTGCTCATTGTACATGCCAATGGATGCTAATGGGGAATGAGAGACAGGAGCATTTGGATTTTAGTGAACGCGCACGCTGCGATCCCCATTAGCAGTCATTGGCATGTACACTGAGCACTATCTGACAAAAAAGAGTTGCTACGTTATACTCGCTAGGTGTAACCTTCTTAGTTTTAGAAAGGTTTAGCGAGCGTTGGGCCGAAGTTCCATGAATACAATGAACTAGTATATAACATGAATGAACTCGAATTGGTTAAAGGTGGGAAGTAGATACAAAGCGCATGCCGTAAGAAAGTAAAAGCCAAATTCTCCTGTCTCTCATTTCCCATTAGCAGCCACTGGCATGTACATTGAGCACTATCTGACAGGAAAAGGTTGGTACGTTATACTCGCTGTTTGTAACCTCCTTGGTTTTAGAAAGGTTTAGCGAGCGTTGGGCCGAAGTTCCATGAATACAATGAACTTGTATATACCATGAATGAACTCGAATTGGTTAAAGGTGGGAAGTAGATACAAAGCGCATGCCGTAAGAAAGTAAAAGCCAAATTCTCCTGTCTCTCATTTCCCATTAGCAGCCACTGGCATGTACATTGAGCACTATCTGACAGGAAAAGGTTGGTACGTTATACTCGCTGTTTGTAACCTCCTTGGTTTTAGAAAGGTTTAGCGAGCGTTGGGCCGAAGTTCCATGAATACAATGAACTTGTATATACCATGAATGAACTCGAATTGGTTAAAGGTGGGAAGTAGATACAAAGCGCATGCCGTAAGAAAGTAAAAGCCAAATTCTCCTGTCTCTCATTTCCCATTAGCAGCCACTGGCATGTACATTGAGCACTATCTGACAGGAAAAGGTTGGTACGTTATACTCGCTGTTCGTAACCTGCTTGGTTTTAGAAAGGTTTAGCGAGCGTTGGGCCGCAGTGCCATTAATACAGTGAACTAGTATATACCATGAACTCGAGGTGGCTAAAGGTGGGAAGTAGACCCGAAGCGCAAGCCACCTCTCATTTAGTCCTTGGAATGTCCGCTGGATAGCGGTCCTTCTATATGCTGATTATATGATGAAAAGAGGCGAGATGGTGGTACTTGGAGTGATGAATAGATGGACGAACGGACACACAGACAGATGCATGGATGGACGCATGAACGGACGCAGGGGCGGATGCATGGACGAACGCAGGGACGGACGCACGAAGAGACGCACGCATGGATGGGCGGATGGACGCATGAACGGTCACACAGGCGGACGCATGGGCGAACGGAAGCAAGAACGAATGGACGAACGAATGCTTCGCCCCACTCTCCATCATTCACTCCGTGAATATGCTGCCAATTTATTTTTGTGAAAGCTGTTCAAACAAATGGCCGAATTACCACGCGTACGGCCTGGGTTCAGTATTCACTTGCGCATTTTTTATTGTTGATTTTATTTGCATGATTCTCGATTTTACGATCACGGACAAGGTGATGATTTTTCGGTCACAGGCAATGACACCGACGCTGACGCGAGCACCGCAGTTTCTTCAAATAAGCTCTTTAACACTATCGTGTTACTAACCTTTATAAAATATATTGAACATCAATGATGAAAAAAAAACAGAGCAAACAACTAGAAACCAGACAAAGAAGGACACGTCTGGTTTGTCGTTTTCGGCACTGATTTTTTTTTCACTATGCCTTACCAACACCCATAAGCATCCACTTTAGCTAAACGTCATGGCCACACAAACTTTTTGTATTTTTATACAAGCAGCCCACTGGACTGGTAGCTATGGCCTTGCGCAGATTTATGTTTCAAACATGACGTCCTTGCACCTTGCTGCAGTATTCAATGTTTTAATATGTGCGAATAGCACTACATGACTGTTTGTGTAGACATCATTTGTCTCAACACACACTGCCTTATAATGTTGTGCCGAAGGGCGCATATGCGGCTTTTGACGCAAGCGCTAGTGAGTACGTGTAAGCGAACATATTTACCGTCTATTCAGAGTAGTTCTGAATCTATAATTGCTCCCTTTAACAGAAAAGCTGGCATTCTTCAATTGCACTGAAATTGGACAGTAGACGGACCTATAGCATTTCGGCTCGGTCGAAATGCGACCGCCGCAGGCGGGATCTGACCGGCGTCTTTCGGGTGAGCTTGCCGAGCACTGTGAGTGCTAAGACGACGTGCTGGTGAACGTTATTCATCATCACTTGGTCTTCATAAGGCAATCTGGGACTAGATCAGACCTGTACAAAGCTTTTAGCGGGACGGCTCAGTGCTCTCCCTTAATCGAGTACTAAGTGCTCGAAATTGTTAAACGTTTTTTTCTAAATACAGTTTCATGCTCAGAATGGGACGGCTTTTTGCTCTCCAATAGTAGAGTACAAGTACTCATTCTCGTTAACAATTTTCGTAAACACACACACACACACACACACACACACACACACACACACACACACACACACACACACACACACACACACACACACACACACACACACACGAGGTGTGCGAGTGTGAGCTAGAATAAACAAAGGGCATCCTTCACGTTGTATATTCTGCTAAACTGTGAATAGGTTCAAGGTGAAGGCATACTGTGGCACTGTTCTTTAACACAGCCTTTATGCCGTCCATGTTATTCCGCAAATATATTTTTTCACTGTGTCGAAGTGTGGTGGCTTATTATTGCCTTCATTTTTTTTCAGGTGGTAAACAGGGGCCCAAAAAACAACACACTGCACATCTCAGGCTTCCTTTGTACTCTTACAACAACTGATGCTAGTGTTTAAATAGCCCTCATGCTGCTTTAGACGTGCACATTTCAACAGACCAGCCAGCAGCCAACCAAAGCAGTAACCAACTAAGCGAAGTGCAATATCAGCCAGTGAAGATCTGTGCAAGTTCTGGATTATTTTAATTCTACTCGGTGATTGATCTTAGAATTTCACTTGTGCATCACTTCCCACAAAAGTGCCTAGCTTGGACACTGTGACAGACGCATGCTTTATTTGCTAGCAGCATTATTTACCTAACAGCAATTTAATCAATTGGTCATAACGGATATTTTCAGACTTCACCATTTCGCCCAATTGGTTACGTGATTCACCCACGATTTGGCCGAATCGACCGACCACCAACTGACGCAATTGGTTATCTGTTACGGTGCCAGTCGACTGAATTAGTCCCCGGACCATGAACTGCTTCCTTTATACTTGAGACGACAGCACGTACGATGACGACCTCACCGCCGCCACTGCAGATTTTGCACGTGGTGCCCTAATATCGCACGAACACTTCGTGCAATGGAGATCACCAGTTCCTTTCATCTCTGCTTCAGCCACGTTCCCTCCAAGCTCTCGCGCTCTCTTATTTGTGCGTTGAACATACGACGCGCGACACGTTGTTATCGATTGGGGATTTGAGGAGAAAATAATGACAATGACGAAAAATCCACCAAAAGGGCTCTTGTAGTTGCTAATAAAATAAAAGTCATTAGGAGAGTCTATAAAACTCCACCTTCCTAGTCACCTACGCTCCCTTGACTTTGCGCACTGCACGTGATTTGGGTACCACACGCGGATATCTGAGAAGATTTGTTTGACTAGGAACTCTTTTCGTGACAGCAATGTGGGTAACGGTAGCGTCACATTTGTAATGCATGATATTTGGGGTGGTTTATAACAGACAATATTGTCCTAGTCACGGCAGAGTGCATTTCGCAGTTCTCCGCAAAATGATTTTGCAACAAGTTTGCGTCGCTCTTGCATGTTTATGAACGCGCAACTTCGTGTGTACTTCGCAAGTAAACAAAGTCTGTCACCGCCCAGCAAAAATATGACATGCCGGGGTTCCTTAACGTTCAAAAATACGATTTGTAGAAATTTCGGCGGAAGAATATGTTGCTTTTACAGCAGGAAAGCCTTTGTTTGCAATACAATAAGTTTTTTTGTTAGGCTAGTTGGTAATTGGTCACCCTCTAAGAATTTTGGTGGAACGTTATATTCCCAAAAACACTCATACATTCCCTAATTCATTCATCCGAGAAGCACATGCCACACACAGCGCTCACAACGCACACAGCGCTCGCCACACACACCGCACAAACATATATGCCACGGCGACCAAAAACTTGCCTCTTTTAAGCACGCAAATGAAATAAAAGCGCCAGGCGTGCGTGGAAGGCGCAGCACGGTCACAGCGAAAGCTAGATGAGCGGCCTTTCAGACCCTATTTCAGCGCAATCATTGAGTAACTACTGCAAGCACGCTTGCTTGATACCTACCGGGGCATTACTATTAAATTTTGGGGATAGTAGGCCGGCATTCTATAGGCTATTTTTTCGTCCTTCTTCCGAGAAACGCGGTATCCGCGGAACACTTGCAAGGAATTTTGAGCCAATTGTTCAAGCAGTGGCTGACGACGATGAGGAATCACGGCTGAAGTGGGTATGCGCCACAGTTAATAGGAAAACAAGAAGCAGTTTTTGTAATGTGTTGGCGCATTGGCCAGCCTATTCGTTACGCTATAAGCATTGTGCGACGAATGGTTTTTTCGCTGTTTTAAAGCGCTTTGTAAGCCATATTATTGCGATTGCTTTCCAGACATCAAGCCTGCCTAATGCAAGTTTGCTAACAAGTCCCAAGCGCCGGCGTAACTCAGTGGTTGAACACTGGGCTGGAACCTAACGAACCTGGGTTCGAGCGCCACTGTGGTATCGGTGCTAGGCTTTTTTCTAAAATCACGCGATGTTGTTACGGACACCGGCGGCGGTGGAGGTGGACAGCTGAGCGTTACCCAAGTAGTGATCTCATAAAAGCTTTTGCTGTAGAAAGCATGCAAATAAATAAATAAACGTGCTTAACCGTGAACATAACATAACAACGCATGAACAGTGCACGTAAGCTACACTAAATCATCAAAAACAGTGACAAACTACCACCAGAGCTCGCACAATGCATGTAAGATCTACTACATCAACGAAATTAAACCAGTGCACTAAATAACCGCCAGATCACGAACAATGAAAAATAACAGCGTATCCACGAGGTGAATCAATAATCACTTCGTGGATACGCTGTGATTCAGGATACGCTGTGAAGCTCCGTGGGTCCATTCGGGTAAGCGTGAATTCATTTTCGTATAATGAAGGCTGCCTTATGATCAGTGAAACTGAAGCCAACGATTCTTGGTTAGGATGTCAGATTGATATATGGGGTTTAACATCCCCAATCCACCATATGATTATGACAGACGCCGTAGAGGAGGGCTTCGGAAATTTCAACAACCTGGGTTCTTTAACGTGCACACAAATCTGAGCACAAGGCCTACGACGTTTCTGCCTCTATTGGAAATGTAGCCGCCGCAGCCGGGATTCGATCCCGCGACCTGGGGGTCTGCAGCCGAGTAGCTTAGCCACTAGACCACCGTGGTTTGGCTCATTAGGATGTAAGCTGAATTTCGCGAAGATGCGGTATATAGGCGTCCCAGTGGTTTTTGTTAGTTGTTTATAGTCATATAAACGCATCTAAGCACATATCGCGAAGTCATACACTGCACAAGCCAATCGTCGTTCATGATATCTACATAAAAGTCAAACAGCCAGCATGAATGTTCTAGTATTTAGGATAAAGTTGTTTCTTTATTGACTCATATGTAGGGTTTAACCTCCCAGAAACTCCTTATGATCATGCGAGACGCGGTAGTAGAGGGCTCAGGAAATTGTGACCATCTGGGGTTCTTTAACGTGCACTCAAATATGAGCACAATGGCCTAAAGTATATTCGCATTCATCGGAAACGCAGCCGCCGTAGCCGGGATTCAATCACGCGACCAGCGGGTTAGCAGCCGAGTACCTTAGCCACTAGACGAGCACGGTGGGGTGTGAAGTCGTTCTTGTATTCGAATCATAGTCTCAGATTGATATATCGAGGCATTTTTCTAGGCTGCCTCGGAAGAGAGTTTCGGCAAGGTACATTGTCATTAAAACGGTTTCATTTAATTGTTACATTGCAGCATGTTTGCCGTTGTGATTCTTACTGGTCTATAATAGCTTGATATCCTACGGGGTACTGGCAGTTTAACGTACATCTTTACACCACCTGCCAGACGTTCTGTTGCTTTTGTGGGTACCTTGCATGTGCTGCGCCGTGATAGCAAAAAGAAAATATGTGGTCTGGAACGCGCTTGTTCTTCATCGTCATCAGCTTCATCGTCATCGTCATCGAGGGACGACGGTGGACATGACTCCCTTAAAAGAGCTTCGCCCCCGAAAGTATACCTCACTATTTACAGCTCCTGTCAAGTCACCTGACATGCTACTGTGAAACTGGTGACATCAAAATACGGAATATTATTAAAGCAGCTTATGCTGATTAGCTCAAAGCTGGATCGCAGAAGAGCTGAAGGTATTTAGCTCATCCAGACTTTCACTATCTCACCTGTATCTTTCCCATGGTTTGCTATACACCACCATATAATTATATATATTTAATTGTGCATTGATTCATAGCATTCTGTGTCTTTCTATGAACGTGAAATTATTTCCTTGAAGGCTGACATGTTGCAGCCTTCAAGAAAATTTGCTAGTAAAAATGTCGGTTCACTCACGCACCCTGCTCACGCATTTTCATCTCGATCTTTCATTTTCCTCTGATTACTGCGTGTGTGTTTTTCTGAATCTTTCAATTTTTTTCTGTCTTTAATTCCTTTATTTTTCTACATTTTTCTGTTTATATTTCATTCTATACTTCTCTCTCTCCGAAGCTCTCCTCTCGAGCTCTATCTTCTGTCTCTTTCATCTCTTCCTTAATTTTTATTTTTCTATTTTTCCTTCTCAATTTCAATACTCGCTTATTGTTTTTTCTAACTCTCACTCGCCCTTCCCTCTCCCTCACTATGATATTGTGTACTACACAAACTGTACTCTTGTAATATACTACATTATACAATAAGTTATCTGCTTGCTTGCTCAGATTGTCAAACTTTCAAAGGGAGTCTTATTAGTCTCAAACAACCAATAGAGAGACTCAAGTAGAACAGCGAATCAGTTTAGAGTGCTAAATTCAATTCGGAGAGATTTCAGTTCATTATTATTGCTATCATTCGTTCAATAATCTTGGAGAGAGTCATGTGAAAGTTTCATTTTTAAATTATGCGGTCTTACAGCATAGTTTCAAAAGACTACGTTATGTAGCTCGGCGACATTAACCCGAAATATTGTTGTGATACTTGGTATGTGAGAAAAAACGTTTCCCTTCGGGAACAATGTACCGTCCAAATGTATGACGTCATGTAGTTTGATGCGGGAATTTTAATGTGGTACCACTAGAGGTATTACTTTTCGTGCGTCTTCTGGCTTATCAAAGTCTTCTCGCAAAAACAATGGCTGATTTATTATTGTGAAATAATAGTTTACTAATAGAGAAAAAATGTTCTCTCTTTATTGTTTTTGATGAAAGCTCGCCTTTGGATTGTATATAGACAGTTACAACTCTCGCCTCACGACGACCATATTTACCTTATAGTTTTTATGTCTATCTTTTTCCTCTTTTTCTCTGTTCGTACTCAATCTCTTGTCTTCAAATTTACTGCCTACGCTGGAGAAATTGTAGCGCATGTTGTGTTAGCCATGCTGATGAAATAAAATTACGGCAATGATCAAGAATAGTTCGAAGGAAGCACGTGCTAGTTCACTTTGATGATAATTTCTCTTCGTTCTAAACAGACTAACGCCCAAGTTGAAAAATTCGCAGCATATCCATGGAGTGAATGATGATGAGCGGGGCAAAGCAACCGTCTGTTACTCTGTTCGTTCGTCCGTCGCTCCATCCGTTCTACTGTCTGTCTGTCTCATTTTCGGTCTGCCAGTCCATGGTCCGTCCGTCGTCTGTCTCTCTGTCTGTATGTATGTGCGTCAGTTTGTCTGCCTGTCTGTCATCCGTCAGTCCATTCATCTGTCTGTCTATCTCTCTGTCGGTCTGTTCATTCGTCCGTCCATCTGTCTGTCTGTCCGTTCGTCCGCTTCTGTCAAACTAGAGCCCGCATCAGACGGACGGACAGACGCTTCGCCCAACTCATCATCATTCACTCCGGATTTGTGCTTTGAGTTTCTTACTATAACGGAGCCATCCCTCGTCTTGATTCATCAACTATACGGAAACCACTAAAGCCATCTAGTGATATTATTTTCAAAGACATATACACAGAACGCCATCTAGTGCGCAATTCTTAAAACGAACTAGATGGGGCTACTAGAACATACTACTACAGAGGAGGGAATGACCTGCACTTTAAGGAGCTTGCCCCTAAAAGAACAGCTGTTAAAGACTGGTGTATGTTTACCTCTTTTTGACCAGGGCGGCAGAAAGGTCATATACTGGTGTCAATTACTGCAAGCATTTTTAGATCTTATATCATATCAATATTCGTAAATATACGGTGCATACATGCATAAGTAATTAACGAAGAAAATGTGGTCAGTCTCCTGACATCTACTAGTAACCCCATCCTGAACTTAGTACGCTTTTTTGCACGACATATTAGCACTGCGGCGAAAACTACTTACAAAGTGATCTGTAATACATATATTGCTACAAGGCCAGGAAAGTTTGGAACCACGTCCTTTGCTGTTTATTTCGAGAGGTGGGGGGGCATGTCTTTACATCGAAAAATTAACGATCACGACCACTTCATCAGTACGTTTGCTTGAAAAGAAGGAGCCTCTGGTGAACAACGGAGAGTTTCACGACAGGCCAACATTTCCACGGAGTACACCGGCAGCTGGTGGCGCCCACATTTTACACTCAACATCCACTTTTTTCAAGTTTTTGTGTGCAAAAACATTACAAGCGGGAGAAAAAATGATTGTCGGGCTCCTGACAGAGAGCACCGCTGCGGCTTTTTGTGTGCCAGAATCGAATTGCATGACGACGTGCCCAGCCCCGCCGCAGTGGTCTAGTGGCTAAGGTACTCGGCTGCTGACCCGCAGGTCGCGGGTTCGAATCCCGGCTGCGGCGGCTGCATTTCCGATGGAGGCGGAAATGTTGTAGGCCCGTGTGCTCAGATTTGGGTGCACGTTAAAGAACCCCAGGTGGTCGAAATTTCCGGAGCCCTCCACTACGGCGTCTCTCATACACATATAGTGGTTTTGGGACGTTAAACCCCACATATCGATCAATGACGACGTGCCCAACTGCAGGTGGCCGACTCGCTAACATACTCACTTTAAAGGAAGAGCACCCGTAATGCCCCGTAAACTGAAACCTGTAACCACACGGATGCCACCACGAAGGAACCATTGTGAGCTTTAGGCTGACGTGTCCGTCGCATCCACCACTGCATGCTGAAACCACGCCAGACTTTTTTTGTTTCAGTTCAATGGTTGCATGTTTTGTCGCAGTTAAAGACTGTCACATCATATCAAACTACAAGCTCGCAGCAATAAAGAAACGCTACCGTCAAGACACTTCCACTGACACAAAGACCAAGCCAGCCGGCGCCATCGTCTACAGGCCAAAGCTCTCGATTGAGAATGGTGGCGCCATCTGGTAAAGGAACATGTAAACGCGCAATGAGTTGCAAAAATAGCCATTGAATATTTCCTAAAAGTATTCGATATGAACTTGAAACAAATTTCTTCAATTTATTATTCCAGGGAACTGAATAATAATTTTTACAGTGCGATAACTTGAATGTTTTCAAGCATTTTATGAACGAGTGATTCTGTGAATTATTGTAACGGCAACTACCTAGCACAATGTACCCACGTGTCGGTGCTCGTGTGGTTATACCTTTGTCGGCAAACCTTCTACTCTAGAGCCTTATCAGAAATGTAACGCGAACCCCATTTTTTGCAGACATTATTGCAACTGGAACAGTTTAAAGGCATGCCGTAGACTTTGACGTACGTTGATGCATTCTAAAAAAATAAAAAAGAACTTTGTAGTTTTTGCATAGCTTGGCTCATATGTAAGGCATCAGGTCAAACTGGCTGAAACCGAAAATTTCATGACGCCATGAAATTTTTGCGGCTCTCTCACGTGATACGTGCACACACCTTTCTCCAGGGCTCACCTTACGATAAGGAGTAGTGGCGTCAGCGTAAATTGAGTGTGACGCAAAGTAAACGTATATTTCCTAATCTCATAATATACAAGGAACCAGGAAACAAACAAGTTAGTTTCTTTTAGGGTGCGGAGGGTGAGATAACGTTGACTTTTGATATTAGAGCCATTCATTTTGAATCGTTCTAGCCGACGGCCTGCACTAGCAAACTCATTTATTGCCAAAAGTCGATTGTGTTTATATAGATTAGAGTGATGAGACTTCGCTAGCTGTGTAATGCAGGTAAAATAGTACCGCTTTCGAGACACAGTCAATGTGTGGCACAGAAAGATTAACAATGCCGAGGTACAAAGCTGCTAGTAACCTGCAGAAGGCATCCCAATATTTTGTTCTCGTAGCACCGGTCGTTTGCCCTTGCCTAATTGCAGCACATAAATAGAAGAGCGTCATGCAGGCCAAAGTAAACACCTTTGGCTCCAAATTACTCGGTTTGTAGGGTCGTGCTACTAAACAAAAGTAAATCCCCTCACCCAAAATTTGTGGACACCAGCATGACAAAGACATCTTCAGAGGGCAGAATGCAAGTGGTTCCATTGCCGTATGCTGAGGAGGAATTTTCGTTATTTCGACGTGAAGTTCAAGCCTTCAGTCCCAGCGGCGTGTTCTGAACTGTTCAAAACCATATGTGTATCTATTGCTTGATCTGGGCTTGCCGCCACACAGAGCCCCTCAGAGAGGAGGACGAGATACTGAAAAAACGCATTTTTAACATTGCAAGAGTTTGCCGCGTCTGACTGTGAGAGGCTGCTAAGCGGGAGCCGCGAGCGTGCGTGTGTCCATTGTTCTCGTCTACCGACGGCGCGCTCATCGCTCTTGCTCCAATAGAGTATGGAAGTTGCACATGCAGATCTCTCATTTCCACACATTCAAGTTCACTTGTTGTTCTTACTTGCATTCAAAATAATCATTTCATCACCACCACTTTTTCAGCCCTTTTTTATAATCGGATCATGTTAGTATTAGGCTTCTTTTGTTACAATGTTTAGTTTGTGCTCATATTGTTACGTGTGTAACGAGTCAATATATTGCAAATATATTAACAAAATATATTTGCAAGAGTGGTTGCAGCGCTGGCCAGTTTAGCTGCGAGCTCGAGCAGCAAATGACCTTCAACCTCTTCGTGTGGCACATACGTGCATTGACAATATGCATCGCGGCAGCCTACATGTAGCAGAACCCCCGTCGGCAAAGGCCCCGTCTCGGTGCATCTAGACGTCAACGTCGTTGGGCAAGTGGTACTGCTTCAGATGTGTGACGTGTACGAAGTCGTTGGCCCGAAGGGTGGATGAAGACGACTAGGCAGCAAGGGCGATTTCATAGGTTACGGGAGTCACCACACGAAGCACTCTGTATGGCACTGTGTACTGAGAGAGCAGTTGGTCAGACAGGCTAACGTGCCTGGTCGGAGACCACAGCAGAACCAACGAACCGGGCGAAAAGTGCACATTGTGGTGTCGTTGATCATACCGACGCCATTGGTTTTCTTGGAAGGTCAGAAGGTGAGCACAAGCGGCTGCGCGTTCGTGGGCGGCCCAGCTGATGGCGTCGAGGGCATATTCTCTGGCCGGAGCTACTGGCAACGGAATGACTGTATCGAGGGGCAATGTGTGTTAGCGGCCAAACAACAGGAAAATGGGGAGTAACAAGCTGTGTCATGGGGCGAAAAATTGTACGCAAATGTCGCGTATGGTAGAGTGAGGTCCCAGACAGAGTGGTCTGAAGAAACGTACTTTGAAAGCATGTCGGTAAGAGTTTGGTTCTGACGCTCTGTGAGGCCATTTGTTTGCGGATGGTACGATGTAGTGAGCTTAATTGTGTCGCGTTGGACATGAGAGTCGGATGTCGACTATGACTCTCGATAGAAAAGTGCGGCCTCGGTCCGTGATCAGCTGGCGTGGAGCACCACGTTGCAAAATCAAGTCACTTAGATGAAAATTGGCGACGTCTGTAAAGTAACATATTGGAAGGGCCTTTGTGATAGCATAGTCAGTGGTCACAGCTATGCACCTATGGCCAGCAGAAGACAGGTGCGAAGGACCGAGTAAGTCCAAGCCGACGCGAAAGAAAGGTTGAGAAGGGGCGTCGTTTGGTTGAAGGCACCCAGCCGGAAGCGTCAACGGTGTTTTGTGGCACTGACATTGCTCGCACGCCGCGACGTATTTTCTGACGAAGCGTGCGAGACCTGGCCAGTAGAAACGACGGCAAATCTGGTCGTATGTGCGGGAAACGCCGAGGTGACCGGCAGTAAGAACGTCGTGAAGTCCCTGCAGTACCATCGATCGGAGGTGTTTGGGTATAGCAAGCAGTAGAGATAGGCTGCCTGAATTGAAGTTATGCCGGTATAATGTATCGATATGGAGCACGAACGAGCGATGGGATCGGTTCGATGGAGAGAAGTCGAGGTGCTGGATGATAGCCTGTAAAGCTGCATCACGGCGTTGCTCGGCGGCTATGTGGGTCAGTTGAGAAACGGAGCATACGCAGGCGTCGTTGTGAGGTATGGCTGCCGATTCGCCAACTGGGTAGCGAGAAAGGCGATCGGCGCCCTTATGCAGGCGTCCAGACTTGTATGTCACAGCAGAGGTGAATTCTTGTGGTCGCAAAGCCCCGCGATCAGGTCGACCTGAAGGATCTCTCAAGGATGATAGCCAGCAGGTTGGTGACGACGAAGTGAGTACCATATAAATATGGATGGAACTTTGAGACCACCTACACAAGAGCAAGGCATTCTCGCTCCGTGATGTAATAGTTGCACTCTGCAGGGGTAAGGAGGCGGCTAGCATAGGCGATAAAGCAGTCGTATCCCTGTTGGCGTTGGGCGAGACTGGCTCCAGTACCGTGACCACTGGCATCCGTTCGGACCTAAGTTTAGGTGGATGGGTGAAAGTGGGCCAGGATAGGGGGCGTCGTCAAAAGTGTGATGAGGCGAGAGAAGGCGGCAGATTGAGTTGGCCCGCACAAAACTGCGACGCCTTTCTTCAGAAGATCGGGAAGTGGTTGGGCGATTGCTGCAACGTCTTTCGTGAACCGCCTGAAGTAGGAACAGAGTCCCACAAAGCTCCAGACATCTTTGGTGAATCGGGGTAATTTGAAAGTCATGATGGCATAAAATTTCTCAGGATCCGGCAACACACCAGAAGCATCGACAAGGTGGCCCAACACCGTATCTATCAGCAGCCGTAGTGACACTTCGAGGAGTTCAACTGAAGGTCAGCATTGCGGAAGACGTCGAGAATAGCCGAAATACGCTCAAGATGGGTCTCGAAGTAGGTGAAAATACGTGGACGCCGTGAAGGTATCACAGGCATGTTGACAAAGCAGAGAGTTCATCATACGTTCAAGCGTGACTGTGGTGTTGCATAGACCGAAAGGCATAACCTTGATTTGGTAGAGGCCATCGGGAGTGACGAAGGTGGTCTTGTCTTGGCCTTTCTCGTGCACGACTATCCGCAATAACCAGAGCGAAAGTCGATGAATGAAAAGGGGCGTGCGCCATGGAGACAATCTAGAGCGTCATCAATACGGGGCAAAGGATACACGTACTTTCTCGTAATTCATATTAGATGCCAGTAATCGATGCAGGAACGCCATGTGTTGTCCTTATTTTTAACCAGGACGACGGGTGACGCCCATGGCCTTGTTGAGAGCTCAATAATGCCTTAGTTAACATCTTGTGCACTTCCGCTTGAATAATCTGGCGCTCCGATGCGGACACGTGGTACGGTAGACGGTGAATGAGAGCAACATCACCTGCGTTGATGCGGTGCTGGACAAGAGAAGTTTGGCCGAGTTGTCCATCGTGAAGGTCAAAGATGTCGCGGTAGAGAGCTAAAAGGCGGATGAGGGACGCAGATTGCGCTGGAGAGAGGTCAGGAGCGATCATGGGACGTCTTGACATGTCGAAGTGTGTGGCATCGGGTGGGCGAAAAGGAAGAGTAATGCATACGACAGATGCGAAAGTGTTGACGTGGTCATCACGCTTCGTGAAGCCGAAATTTATGACGGGTAGATGTATCCGGTTGGCGGCTATAGTTAAGACGCAATGACAGAAGGTGACATCGCGAGCCCGTAGGACATCAGGAATCAGCATGACGTAATCCCCATCCAACAAGGGTGGGGTCATGGTGAATTCGGCAAATGTGAGTGCTTTAGGTGGTAAGCGGAGGAAATCTGTTGTACAAGGGCCACGTTGAAGTTCAGATTGAATATCCGGCTAAAGAGGAAGGTCTAAGCAAAGAGTACCAGCGGAGTGTGTTGACAGAAAGTTCATCCCTAAGATGAGGTCATGAGGACAGTTATGAAGCACCCTGAATGCGAGCCGTACACATTCCGATGACAGGAACAGTTCCACCATCGACGACACGTACAGCTTCTGTAGCAGGAGGCGTGAGTAATTTTCTTCAGCGGTGACAAAGATGAACACTGATTACGGACACGTGAGTGCCAGTATCGACTAGTGCCATCAAAGAAATGCTGTTCACGTGCACATTGATAAGGTTCTTGTTCGTAGGAAGTGTGAATAGAAGGTTTGGTTCAGACGGAGATGATGCAGCACTACCTCCAGGTGCTGTCGGGTCTAGTTTTCCGTCGGGTACGATGGAAAGTTGGTCGGCGAGGGATAGTCACGTGGCTGGGGCGACGGGAAATGATGGGGTTGATAGGATAGAGAACGAGCAGGAAGGCGGCTGTTAGGTTTGTCAAAAGCAGGGTCTGTACGGCGGAGCGAATACCTTCGAAAATCTTTATATGGGCGATGAGGTGCGAAAGACAGCTTCCTATAAGGCGGCGTCCCGGAGGCACGGCAGTAGCGCGAGACATGTGTAACGCGGTGGCACCAGAAGCAGATCGGTTTTCATCGGGAGTCTGCCATTCCGTGGGGTTGTGAAATCATGGAGGAATGAATAGGTCACGTCGAGATGCATTGATAGGCGTTGGTCTGGAGGAGGGGGGAGAGAAGGGGCAGACAACTGAAAATTCGAGGTTGGCATATTCTTGTCGTATGACCGCCTGGATAACAGAGACTGTGGGTGTGTGTTTGGTATCATTACATGTTCGAAAGGAGAGGGCTGAAGCGGCACTGGACTCGCTGCTTCAAGTTCCCGTCGAACGATACTCGTGACACTCTGCTCAAAGGGCGGTGTGGCGGTGGAATTGAAGCAGGTGGACGTAGGCGCCGTGTTTGGCAACCGAGAAAAAAGAGGGTGCACCCGCCGGCTTTTTGCTGTTTTGAAACGGCGGAATTCTGGAATGATGTGGTCGATAGTAGAGACGTTGCTGCAGACAAGCAAATTGAAAGCGTCGTCCGCAATTCCCTTCAGAACGTGACCAACCTTGTCAGTTTCAGACATCACATCGTCCACTTTGCGGCAAACAGCGAGAACCTCTTGTATGTAGGACACATGCGATTCAGTTGGCGACTGGACACGGGTAGCCAGCTCCTGTCACGCAGCTGCGTGGTGACCGGTCGGGTCCCCAAAGACGTCACGTAGCTTCTCTTTGAACGAGTCCCAGCTGGTGAATTCGCACTCATTTGTTTCCTACCAGACACGCGGGGTTCCGCGCAAGCGGAAGAGAACACTAGCGAGAATCATGGTAGGGTCCCAGTGGTAAGTTTGACTACCTCGTTCATACAGGCGAAGCCAGTAGTCGACATCGAGGTCAGGTTGCGCAGAGAATGTTTCGGGATCTCGGGGTGTGGGAACTGTGACGAAGGTTGTCGGAGAAGCCTCAGATGTAGAAGGTGACGGGTTGTCACTGGAAGCCATGGCGGAAAGTTGGAGGATGCGGCCACTGCGGAGCTGCATGGTTACGTCCATGGAACGTGCAATAATTATGCTACGTCCACCGTTACGTCCACCAAATATATCACGGGAGCAACGAGTCAATAAATTTCAAACATATTTACAAAATATATTTGCAAGAGTGGTTGCAGCGCTGGCCAGTCTGGCTCCGAGCTGAAGCAGCAAGTCACCTTCATCCTCTTCATCAGGCGCACATGCGCATTGACAGTATGCATTCCAGCAGCCTACATACTTTTGTTATTCATTCTTTATGGGAGGTCTTCTGTACAATCTGTTGACTTTGGTCCCTCCCTCTGTATCTGTATGATCGCAAATTGTAACTACCATTTTTGTGCAAATCAACGATTGAAATAAATGACTGAAATCTTCAAAAGCATGCCCAGGGTTCCTCGTCAGAGAGAAGGGGGCAAACGTTTGCCACAGTGGCCACCCTTGATATTAAGTGAATGTAGAGGCAGACTTCGTGCCCCTCCCCCCTGCTGATTAGATGGGGCGGTGTCCTGCCCCCTCCCCCTCATGTGCACACTTATGCAGATGCCAGAGTTATAATGGCGTAAGTACGCGCCTGCACTAATTGCGCTTAATGCGCACGTACTGTCGCAAGCCAAACGCAGGGGCAGCGGCGCCTTCTAGGCTGCTGAATTATAATCTATTCACGCAATTAGCACTTATTTCTCACTCGCACTTTGGCACAGCATACATCGGTTGTATCGCTGAAATTTAGTATTTAGTTGCTTTCAGACTGGGATTGTACCAACAATCTTACCAATTAAGCATTAGTAAACATCGCACAAATCTGTTAAGGCCAATGCCTAAGGCGTGCACCAGTGTCAAGCACAACCATCGGAAATTTAGCGCTGGTATCCTTCCAGGTCAATAGAAAACTAAATGCACATGCACTTTGCCCTTGGGAACCTCCAAGCGTTCATTGCACACCTCTTACGCGAATCATCCATCAGAAATAAAGATAATATAGTATTACCCTTTTTTCAACAAAACAGCTATATATAATAAATATTTCTTTTGAATAGCTAGTATACTAAACCCTCACAAGTATACCGGTCGGCTTGTTTGCCATTTTGAATTTCTTGCAGATAACACAGACACACGAGCACTGCAACACATAGGTGGAAAGCTGAAAAAAACTAATCGTTTTAGCATTGTGTGGCGGGGAATATTTTAAGCGTCATTTGCGCAACACGCAGCTTCTATTATGCTGAGACTAACAAGGAAGCACGCAATCTACGCAATAACACAGTGACCAACTTCTGCCTATCTGTCTCTCTCCCTTACATCTTCCTCAATTATTATGAGGAGAAAATAATCCACTGCATTTGTTTTCCAATAAAAACAGAAGCCATTGCATTGAGCAAGCCGGATTCCAGCAGTTTGTATTGAATACAGAAGTTCAAATCACAAATGTCGAAAAACAGTGTTCGTGGAATATTTTATTGAATTAAAACAGCGGTAGTTCTGATGTCCGTGTAAGTGTATGTATATTTTCATGATCGCGCACAAAATCTACCAACAAAACTACACACTAGGAACATATACAATACAGTTCAGGTACTCTAAATATATTTCAAAGCACTCGATCACCATGAAAATAGTGTGCAAAATTTTACCATATGCCCACTGACCTGGCACTTTGCAGTGCCCAATCGAAAAAAAAAATGATATGTACAGGGGACTTTGTGTCAACCTCCACATGAAGGCCACTTACTTAGTAAATAATGCTAGCACTACTTGTAAAGAATATGCAAACATGGAGGTAGGCAGCTTTTAGTTTTTTTTATTGATGTAGTTTGGGTCATAGTGTCAACACATGTTGCACACTATCATACAGATCAGTGTTTGCAGAAAAGTGGAAAATGACCCTATGGTATCGATTTGCACTGGATTTTTCATTATTCGAAATATTTGAACTTCCAAAAGACAGTCAACGTCCAACTCAAAATGACCACTTCAAATAAGTACTGTGCTTCACCTCAATAATGTAATGTGCAGTGGCAAATCTGCCTTTCAAACTTCGCCACGGTCAGAATTATTAGTCATACAGTCCACGTTCGATTATATGAGATGCCTTTAAAATTTATTAAGGTTTGTCTCACGACATTCATGCATTGTGGTGAAGTAGCGTTTCAGGCTTCCCCAAGGTCCAATCTATCAGTCATACATTCCACGTTCGATAAAAAGAAATGCCTTAATATTTTAAATAGGCTTTTTCTCACAACTTTCTGGCATTGTGGCAAATCTGGCTTTCAAACTTTGCTATTGCGAGTTTGCCATTCACGCAGTAATACACTCCACATCCAATTGAAAAGAACACCTTCATATATTTGACTGAGCTACCTCTCCCAACAGTTGCACAATGCAGCAAAGCTATGTTTGGGGATTCGCTACTGTCGTTTTTATCACAGTTCACGTCCGATTTTCTCCTCTCTTCCTTTTCTCTGTTTCTTCCCTCCTCCCTAGTGGGTAGGCGTTGTTCGTTTTTAGGTGGTAGTTGCCAGCTTTCTCTCTCCCTCTTTTCTCTGTGTTCTTGTGTACCCGCGTATACAAATCAAATAAATAAACAAATATCCGCGCCAAATTACAAAGGATCCCTTCGTATTTTTGGTAAGCTTTGTCTCAAATTAGTTTTGCACAGCGGCAAAGCTGTATTTCATGCTCCGCTTTGGTCACAAGTGTATCGACTAAAGAAATCACTGGTTCCGTCATGATGATTACAAATGTGGCAGAAGTGGGGGCTCAAATACTGTTGTTGTTGACATAAAATTTAGGCAGGAGGTCTGCAAAATGAGACGCCTGAAATGTTTAGCATAGAAAATTTAAACGCCCATGTATCTTGACATAATTATGAGACAGATTTTGGAACTCCCCACTCGAAGAGAGCACACGCTTGTCTCGCACATCAGTAAGGCTTCCACAGAAGTTGAACGAGGGGAAGAAGCTAAGGAAATGGTATATTTGCCTTTCACTTGTAAAGTGGTGTCGGCAACATTTTGATTACACCAAATCATCTAGTAATATACTGGTCTCTGCATTGCCTCAATCTTGACAAGACAACTATGGCATATGAACGCGCCAGTGCTTCAATAACCTAGCGAAAAATTAAAACGTTGACATTGCTATATGTTAATAAAATATGCTTAGAAATGCTCTAAGATATTTTCTGCAATTATGCTTGGAACCATTCAAAATATACTCTAGACATACTATAGAAATATTAAAAAACATTCAAATCAATTTCCACTGACGTTTCAATATTCGAATTATATTCACATCCAAAGTTTCGTTGTACACACAGATAAGGAACACTAAACCAGCACGAGGCTGTGGCTAACGATTGAAGGGGCGGTTAAGATTAAAAAAAGATAAAGAGAAGCAGGCGTTGCTATATATGTACTACAAGGTGATATTAGACAGCGTCATGATGTCGTGGTGAAGTAATGCTGAAGGGAGGTGCCTCATACCATGGTTCACACCTATATATGCGACAAACATTTCGAACCAGAAGACCTGTCTATCTCCAACGAGCACATCGTTGATAGAAGCACTGTCATATTCCACGTGGTCGGTGGACACTTAAAACAGATTCTGTTCGCCGAATTTCGCTGCATATTCCAGTGCGGCTGCAGAAAGTAAGGGCACCAAAGCAGAGAAAATGAAGCGTCACATGTGGGTATATATGAGAGGGGTTTTGATTTGCTATAAAATAATGAAAACGGGGTGATCATGCAAAACATTACTGCGTTTTTCAAGGCACGCTGCCTTCGAAACCCGCCTCTCACTGGTCCTTGTGTTCGCGCATTAGCACATTTCGTTTCGTTTCAAGAAATTTGTGAAATATCGCCTGTTGATTCGCAAAAAAAGAATCCATGAACAAAATCACTGTACAAGTAGCAACAAACACGTCGCTAAACTGCAGTGTTCTCCCCGCAGTGCAATCATACCCGACGACACTGCGCAGCAGGCATCATGAAGCAGCAATGCGATATAGCCTAAAACTGGAAGTACTGTAGCGGATGACACGCCGTTTTGCTATCCCTCTATTGGCGCGTTCCTTGCAACCCAGACAGTGTGAAGGTTAAAAACCACTGAGACATGGGTGCTGGCAAAAGTGGAAATATAAAAGGCACATAAAACGACGTTGAAAGAACAAAAAAAACTTTGACATGCTGAAACACCTTCCTCCAGCACATGACCTAGCTTCTACATAAAGTAGCGGCAGCAGCGTCATCAGGACCGCGCGGAGTCGACCAACACTTTTCATCTAGTCGTATAATAATAATGGAAGCGGGAAAAAAGTAGGTTAGCAGGTTTAACTAGGACCAGACACCGCATTTGTTACCCGAGATTTTAATGTCATCAAAACCACACCCAACACACGATTTCTGTTTGTATATGCTTTGTCGCAGGAGCCTTCTTAAAACACATGTGCGTCTTCGTAGGGTTTCATGTATTCCTGCACCTGCATCACAAATGGCTTCCATGAGTTTTCCTACACTAATATTGCGAGCCTCTAATTCAAAAGGTTTTTCCGGAGCCCCCACAGGCAAAAGTTTAGTATTTAGATTTCTGACTCCTGAGCTGGCCAAGGGTTCTCGTCAGAACGACAATTAGGAGCTCCGAACGTTCCCCTAACTAATCTCCGCCGGTATATGTCGCTGTGACGCAAGTCCCGATATCACGTCGCTCCTTCCACCCTTCCAGGTAGCCCCGCCGCGGTGGTCTAGTGGCTAAGGTACTCGGCTGCTGACCCGCAGGTCGCGGGATCGAATCCCGGCTGCGGCGGCTGCATTTCCGATGGAGGCGGAAATGTTGTAGGCCCATGTGCTCATATTTCGGTGCACGTTACAGAACCCCAGGTGGTCGAAATTTCCGGAGCCCTCCACTACGGCGTCTCTCATAATCACATGGTGGTTTTGGGACGTCAAACCCCACAAATCAATCAACCCTTCCAGGTAAATTACTGTATGCGCTTTATCAGAAACGTGCAGCGCCAACAGGTGGCGCAACAGTCCATCACGCCAGTGTGCCACCCGAGGCCGCGATATTCTTGCAGGCACTTTATAGTCGATTCATTTCACATGCACTATGTAAGCAAGTTTACGGTGGCGCTACGCACCAGTTTTCATTTGGCGATTGTTACGTGGCAGCGTTAGCCCCGTGGTATTCATTTAAAAAATGCAGTGTTCCTGCAAGGCTAGCTGAAAAATTATCTGCACGTACTCGGGCAAAGCACGTGATTGCCATGGTGTTAAGAAGGTATCCAAAAGACGTTAACCCATTATTGATATTTGATGATGATCATGATACATGGTGTTTTATGGCACAAAGGCTAGTGAGGGCCAAAGAGCGCCAGGTCGCGATATGGGACGTGGACAATGATGATGCTTGGGGACTGTATAAGGACCAAAGATTATGCGCACTACAGGCTACAGGTGCGTTAAATAGCAGAAATAAAATAATGAGCGACATGAAGTGTATGCGATGAACTAAGATAAAATATTACCATGAACACAGTGCGCCTGAAAAGTCGTGTTACACAGCACTGCTACCTCACAAGATTCCTTGCGCGTAGGGGACTGGAAAGTAGCGCATGATCACATAATGTCGCAGCAGCATCTTCTTCAAAAGGACGTGCTACGGATCGAAAGTCCAAATAATGCTCAATGTGCGAGACTCTTTAAGAAAGTTTAAGGCAGACTGATGATGAAAGCATTCTTGGTTACATAAAAAAAATTGCTGGATGAAGGGGGATCTGCTCAAGGTAGCGTTTAGAGAAATACTTTCGCCTGAGATTTTCCAATCCTGCACACATTAATAATACGTCAAGGATGGTAAGCATTTCTCCACACATATGACATGTCGGAGGTTTGCCGCCATTTAAAAGATGACTGTGAGTGCCGTAAGTATGTCCTATTCTCAGCCTTGAAATTAGGGCCTCATTTCGTCTTGATCTTATGGTTGGGGGCCAATACCCTAGATTCGGCTTAATTAGATGAAGCTTATTGTTACCCTGATTGTCCCACAGACGTTGCCAGAACATCCCTAGTCTCTTGCGTATATAAGGTTTCATATCAAGAAAAGGAACCGGTATAGAGTGGTTCTCAGCTTTTGTATTGACGCAGTCGGTAAGCTGGTCTGCCAGCACGTTGCCTTCAATGTCACGGTGCCCTGGCACCGAGCATATTGCGACCTGTTCATTCGAAGCATAACGAGGGCCCAGGAGTGCGTAGAGTGAGCTAGTCACTAGGTTTTCAAGCTTCTTAAGTAGTTTTAATGCTTTTACGACACTCAGACAGTCTGTGTAGATAACTGAGCATTGTATTTTAGCGTCTTCAATATACTTAACAGCAGACTATATGGCGTAGGCTTCTGCTGTGATTATGCTTGTGTTCGGATGCAGCGTGCCATAGTCTGAATAAGAGTGACCAACTGCTGCATAAGATACGCCGGTATAGGTCTTCGACTCATCCGTAAAAAATTCTGTGCAAGAGTGTTTGTGCTGTTGTTACACAAAGTCGACACGGATATGCACACCAGGGGCATGCTTTGTAACATCGACAAAAGAGATGTCACACTCAATAGCTTGCGAATGCAATGACGAGAGTTGTTTTTCATGAGCCATAAGTTGATATTTGTGTAAAAGAACATATATTTCGTCAGCTACTTCTCCTACCCGAAGTGAGAAAGGCTTTCTGAGTGCCGGACGGTTTTGGAACAATGGAGAGCTAGATAGATTGTTTGTTTTATAATATGCAGGATGTTCGTTATTTTTATTTACATTTAGAAAATAGATGGATGATAAGAACGATCTTTGTAAGCGTAGCGACCACTCATTTGATTCAACATAAACGCTTTCCCCAGTGCTTGCTTTAAGGGCTCCTGTGGAAAGGCGGATACCTAGATGGTGGACAGGATCCAACATCTTTAAAGCGCTTGGTGTGACACACTGGTAGACTAGAACGCCTTAGTCCATGCGTGTTCGTATTTGGCTTTTGTATAAGTTTGTAAGACAATTTCTGTCACTGCCCCATGTTGTGCGTGAGAGTACTTTCAAAATGCTCATTGTTTTCAGACACTTGCTTTCAAGGTGTTTGATGTGGTGTATAAGTGTGAGTTTGTGTCGAAAATAATTCTTAAAATTTTTGCTCTGTTTTGACAGGCAGACGTGGACCCTTCATAGCAATGTCTGGATCGGGATGCAGGCCTGTCTTTCTTGAAAAAAATATGCACATGCTTTTTTGTGGGTTCAGTCTGAAGCTATTCTCTTCTGCCCAGCTGGTGATTTTGTTAAGACCAAGCTGCACATGGCCCTCGCAACTTGTGAGGGAGCAATATTTTAACCCTATCTGTACGACATTCCACATTAGTTGAGTAAATTACATTGTGTGGGATGCATAGACGTAAGGCGTTCATTTTTACAATGAGAAGAGTACAAGTGAAAACTCCACCTTGTGTACTCCGGTTGCCTGCGCAAACTCTATTGATAAAGCATTGCCGATGCGAACAAGGAATGTGCGATTCGACAGCGAACATTTATTCATGCTTAACATGTTTTCACATATGCCCAAGTGTGAG
Source organism: Rhipicephalus annulatus (assembly GCA_013436015.1). NCBI lineage: Eukaryota > Metazoa > Arthropoda > Arachnida > Ixodida > Ixodidae > Rhipicephalus > Rhipicephalus annulatus. The sequence goes on along the minus strand of WOVY01011099.1, from coordinate 229,841 downwards.
AGGGTTCTAATTATTTCAAACTGCCATGTGATGTCGTAAACCTTTTCTTTGTCAAGCAATACAGACAAAAAGAATTTTTTGTGGACATAGGCTTCACGTATTTGTGTCTCAAGGCGTATGAGATGGTCAGTCGTGGGCCGACCCTCTCTAAATCCACATTGGTATGGTTCGAACAGTTCGTTCGATTCAAGGAAATGTAGTAGTCAACAGTTTATCATTTTTTCGAACACTGTGCACATGCAACTTGTTAGTGCCGCAAAATGGCAGTTCGAAATTGTAGATGGATCTTTACTCTGTTTGAGGATGGGAATGACAATGGCCTTTTTCCACGCCAAAGGGATCTCGTCAGAAAGCCATACAGCATTATACAAAGAGAGGAGAGCATTCTGCGTTTAAGGAGGAAGGTGTTTCAACAATTCTTGTATTATTTGGTCGCAACCTGGGCAGTTCAGTGCTGCCTGTAGCTCAGCCAAGGAGAATGGTTGGTTGTGGGGCTCATTTTCCCCACACTTCCGTTTCTATTTATGTCCCTCTATCTTTGCCTTATACGATTTAAATATTTCTGTATATTGTGACGAGCTTGATACATGCTCAAACTTTGCACCAAGCATGTTTGCTAGGTCTTCTAAGCTGTTGCCTGATGTGTTTATTATTGGAAGTAATTATGTTTCTCGGCTTCTTACCCTGTTTACTCGGTTCCAGTCCCTGACTCCATCAGTGTAGGAATTAAAGCATTATATGAAGATCTGCCAGCTCTCCCGTCTAGCTTGCTGCCGAGTTCTCTTTGCCTGGGAGGTAATCATCTTAAAAGTTTCTAAATTTTCTTTAGTGGGTGCATCGCGTAGAAGTTCCCACGCTTGGTTCTGTTTCTTCCGCGCAGTCCGACATCCCTCGTTCTACCATGGGATGCGTTATTTGGATGTAGCGCTACTTACGTGCATACGTTTTGAAGCAGCATCAATTAAAAAAAACTGGTGAAGTACTCGACTGCACCTTCTATTCCCAAATAAGACTTATCAGCCCAAGAAATACTGGTAATAGCAGTGTAGTGCTGCCATTTGGCTGTATCAACCTTCCACCGAGGAGCATGAGAAATCGCTCCCATATGAAATTTCGATCTCCTCCCATTTAATATCAGGCAGCAGCGTCGGTGAAACTATGCATACGTCTATAGATAAGAATAATTTGGTAGAAACATCATAATACGTAGGTTCTGTTTCATTCAATATACAAGCGCTATAAAAGGAGCTTTTTCACAATACGATGTCAGGGATCGCAGCGAGAGTAGGTCACTGTGGACATTACAATCTCCAACAACCACATATAATTCTGGTAATTCAGCTCTAAGTGATTGGAGTTCGGGTTTGGTGAGTGGGTGTTGAGGAGAGTAAATAAAGTAAACAGACGGTTATTAGTTCATTCATTAGCAAAGCCTTAACAGCAACTGCTTCAAGACGCGTTTGAAGCTGCAGATGTTGACAGTCGACGATTTTATCTATTATAATTGCTACACCACCTGATAATGCAAGTGGACCATTTCAGTGTTTACGATACACAGCAAAATGTTTGTGTTACTGAATTCAAGTGTGTTTCCTGGGCTCACAGCACTTTAGGATTGTGTTTACAAAGAAGTTCCTGAACGTCATCAAGATTTTTAAACAGGCCTCTCACATTCCACTGAATGAGTAGTGTATTCATGTTAAAAATAAAAATGTGCTGTGTGCACAAGGTAGAGGCGTCTTTTTATGTGGGCAGTTGTTTTTGCATAACCGGGTCGTCGTCAGGTCTCGTTATAGGTTCTTTGATTTGCTGGACGTGGTGAAGTGACCAGCGCTGGTCTTTTGGCACCTCATGTAACGGTGTTGTGTTCATTGCCTTTTTGAAGGCACTGGATGGCCGCGGATGAAGGCTGAAGGTTCTCGTGCAAGACCTCGCCTGGTGAGACTTGGTCCCAGTGCCCGACACTCCTGGGCTCGCCGAGCTGTCTTGCGACATAGGTGGAGCCGGCTTAGCTACTTTCACCTGGAGGGTGGGCACCACAGCCGGATCGCTGCGTGCGGGCCGAGCAAATGGCGAAGGCCAATGCGCTGTGCCCCCTGGCGCGCCACTTCAGCGTAAGACAAACCGTTGAATGCAGAGCATCTCCTTCGGGTCTCTTTGAACGAAATATTTTCTTTGACTTTCAGGGTGATGATCTCCTTCTCTTTTCTCCATTGTGGATAAGATCTGGAATATGAAGCGTGCGATCCATGGCACTTTATACACTGGAGAGTGTCATTGCAGTTGTTAGAGGTGCGGCCTTGAACTCCACATTTGGCACAATTGAGTTTACCACGACCGCTCTGGGATCCATGGGCCCACCTTTGGCATTGATAATACCTCCTCGGATTTGGTATGTACGGTCTTACTGTTAACTTTTTGTAGCCTGTTTCTACTGTCTGAGGTAGGATACTGGTCGAAAAGGTGAGAATGAAATGTTGTATCGGGGTTTCTTTGATGCCACGCCTTATTTTGTATTCTTTGCTCATTGGTCACATTTTGGTGTTGCCATCCCTCCAAGAGTTCTACCTCGGTCAGGTGAAGAAGATCCGCGTCAGGGACAACTCCCCGTGACACGTTCCAAGATCGGTGTGGGGTAACTGAAACGGGTGTTTCTCCTAGCGTCTTGAGGCTGCTGAGCTTACAGTATTGCTCGTTGTCTTGGACCTCAAGCAGGATATCTCCGCTGGCCATTCTAGTGATCTTATATCCTGATCCTAGATTATCGGTCAACAACCTTGAGACAACAAAATGAGAGCTGACTCGTGCAGGTACATCTGTTTTATAACTAAGTGTTACATAAAAACGCACAAAAGTTTTTATTGGTTCACAGAAGAGCTTCATGGTATCATCGGTGTGTACCCTCTTCGAAAGGTGTCGATCAAGTAGATGGGGAAAGGAAGGTGTTCTCATATCAATATTGATTCATTAGGCCGCAATGGCAGCCACTCACTTCGGAGGCTAACAAGGGGATGTTGCCTTAAAGTGTAAAGCTGAGGACGTCAGCCATACGTACCAAGCTGCTTTAACCTAATACACGATGCACAAGGCAGGACACACACACAAGGTTAATCCTAGCCGCCAGGAAATTTAAAAGTAAATAGAAAAGAGGAGAAAACAAGAAAAATTTAACGTTCGAGAAAGACAAAGATAAGCGGAGACAGAGACAGGAAAAGGCGACTGCCGGCTTTCTCCGGGTGGGTCAGCCCAGGGGTGCCGTCTACGTGAAGCCAGGACCAAAGAGATATGTTGCCTCTGCTGACGTGCCTTAAAGAACCAATCACCTAGCCTGTGCTCAAACCCCAGGATCCCCCTTTTTCCCGGACATGGCTTAGCCACGCACGGTGAAGTGTGGGAAGGAGTTGAAATTCCCTTGTTAGCTCGGGTTCGTGGTGTTGCTACACACCAAACACTTGCTTGCGCATACTTCCCTGTGGAGCATTATTAATAATTGATGATCCCCTTGAGTACAGTTCTTTTCTACCGACTCACAGAGCGGCTATGGCAAGTCATTTGAATGCCTGACGACGAACCTAAAATGGCTTTCCTCAGTCATGGCGGCCTTTACAAACTCCACGTCATGCCTTTCGTTCTTTCCGACGCGCCCGCATTGGTCGGTTAATGGATGGACAACTTTTGAAGTGGCCATAAATGCAAAACGTTCATGTGTTTCTTAAATTACTTGCTCAAGCTTCCACCAGATTTCGCTTCATATGTCTCTGCACCTTCAATGGCTTTTTCTGTGCTCACCTTGCCTCCACAAATTAGCGGTTTGTGGAGCAAGTACTGTTGCAGGTAAAAGCCTGGAATTGTCGCTGTTAAGGAAGTGCCAATAAAATACATAAAGGTGATTATTACCTAATTGTCGTCATAATGAGGTTCAAGGTGCTTTTAGAGGACGGCCACCATGCGAAAAACTGGTTGCACGAAAAAGGTGAGACAAAAGTGTGAGCTTCAGTTGACATTTGTCCGAAGCACCGTCTTCTTTGCTGTGTCAAATTCAACATGACGTAAAGGCAACAGTGTACTTATTTATTTACGAGACAAATTATTGACTGAGGGAACGAGGTGAACTTCTCATTCGGGGTGCGTGAGGAGTAAGGAGGTTTCGTCAGCCGGTAATCTTCAAACCATATGCCAATGCATGTCTTGCAACCCGTACTGTCGACACCGCAGGAATACCGCACAGCTGCAAAAACAACAAGAGAAGTGTCATCTAGCCGAACAGATCAGTTAGCTAACATGTATTGCTGTCAGGTCGCATTCACCGTGTTAGCAATCGCACAGCCAGTTGTGTTTTCGTTTATCCGCCAGTTTGATTCGGCGAATTTCAACAATTTTTTCCAGTGCACTTGTCCCTTCCAGTCACGTCAAACTTGCGTTGCAGCTAAATGGACATACCACTGTAACCAGTATTAGGGAGGAAGTGTTGCACAACAGCAGACACACATACACAAGCGCATACAAAACAGAAAAACAGACACACAGACACACCCACAAAAAAATGAAAGCACACAGAAGCACACGTGAACATACACAAACACACACGCACGAACACAAGTACAAATGTGCACAAGCACACGAAGACACGAATACTCACACAATACACACGTTTAAACACACACTTACACACCAACTTACATATACAGACGCACGCACACTAACCCAACTACACACATGATGACACAGTGAAACAGACAAACATAAGCATGAACACACGTACTAACCACACAAGCACAAGCTCAGAAAAACCCACCAGAACGCATGCACAAAACACACAATCACGCAAGGAAGCCGTCACTACGAACGGGAGCACGCTGCGAAAGGCGGATAGGTCTAACCAGTCGACCCAATTTCTGCGGTAGGGGAATGGCTGGTGCTAGTGTCGGAGAATAAGCATGGGCTGTCAGAAAGAGACATCAAAAAAGTACAGAGAGGTTAAACATATGCACATCTTACTGCTAATCTGCACTGCGGAGAGGGCAAATCTTGGGAGAGCAGATTTTTTTTACAGGCGGTCGCTCAAATTTCTTGAGTTCAGGTACTTCTATAGCGATTTGGTTTCTTGATGTGCTATGGAATCGAACACCGTGGCCCTAGAGCGGTCCATAAGCTGTCAGTACTGCTGCAGTCATAATGAACCTTCACACACGTCATGAAAATATAGTGCCACACTTATCGGTCCTTTGGTTTAGCCTGGCAGCCATCTACCACCCTGCCTAACGTAGTTGCCGCTTATTTTCAATGATTTTGATCGATCCATTGCTGTGCAAAAAAACAATACTCCAACAAGATGACTCAAGGTTCATTGAGTAGAGGCACAAGGAACACAGAAAAAGTGTTTCGGGGTTTTCTATTTATGAATACCGAACTACAACGCTGGCTACAGCTTTAAATCACGAGCACTCGCCTCTGAAGCTGGCTCATTGGTTATATGACAAAAATTGAAGCTGCTAGTTTGACCTAGCACAATCATCAGCTTTGTCTAGACTTTCTCATTCTCATGTCCCGAAAATTTTCCCGAAGAATCACCTCTACTGCCACCATTGAATAGATCGAATTTATTAGAGCACAGTTCGTAATGCCTGACCTCAATAAATGGTGGTGTTCTAAAAAACCTTTCTTTCGCGCAGTTGGCGTGCACCCACTAGGTAAATAATAAATAAAAAATATTTTTTGGAATCTGGGGTTTGAAGACGAGTCTGCACAATTTGAAAGCGCATGCCTTGTGCACTTAAAACAAGCACCCGCGCTTGTCCAATGTGAACAAGTAAATATTGAGCGTTAAACAATCGGCGTTGCGTGCGAAAGCGCTAACGATCTAAAAAAAAGAATTGCGAAGCAGTACGCATCACTAAGGATGTATCCCAGCCATATTTCGTATTTCTGTTAAAAAGTATCTTTTGCACAAAGCACAAATTTGACATCAGATAATACACATTTCAGGAAAAATTAGAATTAGAATAAATTAGCTTTATAAAGACATTTTGAACGATGGCGTGGCGATCATTTTGTAGTACCGCTCAACAGGCTCACAAATGCTGGAAATAAACATGACAGATGCCACTTCAATTGAGCCTAAAAACAGCGTTCCGTGAAGGGTCGCCACGCATTATTTTATTTATTTATTTATTTAACAATACTGCCAATCTCAACAGAGATTATTGCAGGGAAGGCATATGAAAACGAACATTTGTTTACACAGATACATATTGATAGAGAACACAAAAAAAGCTGGTATTGCAAAATGACATACAAATCATAGGTTATGCATTGCCATTGAAGAACACGCAATCAAACAATTTTAGTAATAGCAAAACAAAATCATGAACTAGGTTATTGTTGAAAACGACCGCGAAAAGATAATGCATGCATTTGTAATCTGGTGTAGGGAAAACAAGTAGCCATTTTTCTTGAACAACTTATTCAAATAATTTCACTAACAATAAACTAATCGAAAACATGTCACTTGAAAATGACAATCATAAAAACAAAACGTTTGTATCAGCAATATGACACTGACTCGTTTATTTTGTATATTGATGATGTGATGTTAGTGTGATTTGCGAGGCAAGCAATTCAATTTCAATCGCAGCTGTAAACAAGTTTGTGGATGATTCAGTGCTTAAGGTGGGTTTCAGCAAGTTCTAATTTTTAATAGTTAGCGAAAAAAATGAGTATTTAAAGCAATTAGTGTTAAAAGAGTATTCTACAAGAATATGAGAATAATTATGACGGGTTGGTCTGCCATGAAAAAAAGATAGATACCTTGAGGTATCCATTTTCATTATGTTGTGGAGTAATTGAAACATTAGCTTTAGTTTTGTTAGTTTTGTTCGGTTTTGTAGGGTTAAAATGCCAGCGTTATTGAGTAGATGCGTCGGTGAGTCCGTCAGTCTATACTTGCTAAAAATAAACCTTATTGCTTTTCTTTGAACCGCTTCTATTTTACTAATCTGTTGGTGGGTATACGGGAACCAGATAGGGCTGGCATAAATTAATACAGATCTGACGAGGAAAAGAAAGAAGCAGTGTGACAGACCCACCTCTTTAAACATCGCCTGTAAACAGTTTTCTGACATGCTAGGGCTCTGGTTTTGAAGGACGATAGCCTTTCATGAGATATTTCAAACAGTGAAGTTTATTGCGTACCAGTAACAGCACTTGAAATTAATACACTGCCAGGTTTAACAAAATTAACTTTGCGGTGTAATAAAATTACTTCAGTGGCAGGTACAAAAAAGAGGGCCTAGACATAATTCTTTTTAAAGCACTGCAATATTCCCACTAGTTACGGATCATTAAAGGAAACAAAGAGAAAAGCATCGGAATAATTTTGACCTCCCTGTTGATGTCTGTCCAACGATTCAGCCCCCCACCCCCCAATGAAAGCTTAAACTTAAACTTAAAGCCCACTCATCTTGATCTGGTGGCTGCGTGTGAACGTTGTGAATCAAAAAGGAAATATCACACATTGAATGCACCACATCAATACGAAAGTTTTAGGCAGTGTGTCTTATATTTAGAAAATGCAGAGACACGTAATTCTAAGCGCTGAAATGTTCACTACATTCGCTGGCAATACAATGTTATGAACGAAGAAGAGGGGTTTTTTCTACGGTTTGCTAGAAAATTCAGGAGCTTAATTTAAAGGGGCCCTGCAACCCTTTTTGATCATGGTCGGTAAACGCGGTTGATCGGTTGTGGAGGCTCCCGATAACAAGCGAGCCAAATATCATAGCGCAGCACGTGGACTGATTTCCATAGTAAATTATCAAAGTCAGCAAAAAATTGCTTTTTCTTCTCTCTACAAATGACAGAAGCTGAAAATTCACTCGTACAAGGCCATCTATCAGATACTAGGTGATTTGAGCATGGCGCGCTGGGTCGTTACAGGAATCAGCGCGGGAGGCCGCGACTTGTTCATGCATGTGCGTGATCCAAGGAGGCTGAAGTACTATTTGCTGGAGTAAAGGAGGCGAACCTCAGGTGTAGCCACGCACCGCCATTTTGCCATAGGCAGAAAGCGCATTATTCACAACTCAAGCCGCTGCGGGCGCACAGATGTTCTTCATGTTCACCCGTGTTGTAGCGACCGGGCGTTGTAATGGATACATAGTGTCTTTCTTAAGGCTACATAGGTGAAAGGAAAAGGTGTTCTGGGATAATGCTTCAGTTGTGAGTATCATATTTCGAGCTTGATGAAAACTGTGTGCAGGAACACATGCATGTTGATAGCTCTCAACCTGTCTTCACATATCTCACAGTCATTCTTTTTTTTTCCTAACGGGTTTCCCAAAGACCCAAATGTTCGAACCGCTTCGAGGCATGCAGTGAACTCTTGTATCATTAGATGGCGGGATCACTGGTAGCGAAAATAGAGCGATCACATATGTTAGAGGAAGTCGTCGAATTGTTACAACCGGACTGGACTGTGACTTCAAGGTGTGTGGCTGGGCTAGATGCATTTCTGAAACACCTGAAATATGGACTGATACACATTCTTGTACTTGTGGATACTAATAGAGTGGTAAGCGAGAGGGAAAATAACACGAGTTAACTATTTGTTGAAATTAAATAGGCGTCTTTGACATTTCGTGATTGATTACTGGCTAGGGACGTAGCCAGAATAGCTCACAGTGCACGACGCGGATGAGGTGAGTGCGCTGTGAGCTATTTTGAATCTTCGCCAAGTAGCCCGGTCATAAACCTTGCGTAGCCAAAATTTTTTCAGGAAGAAGAGGACATTTCATTATTTTCGGGAGGGGTAACCCCTTGAAATAACCATTTTCGCTCTCTATGCCATGGCAAAAAAAAATCGGGAAGACGGAGGAAAGGGGCACGGGACCGGGGTGCTAATCTCTGCCTACGCCCTTGCTTCTTAGTTGCGGTAATTAGAAGCTTAACTCGCTCCAACGAAAATAGTTAACATTGTTTGGGCAATACAAAAGGACCTGTCTTTTTTTTTTACATTCGCGCCTTTTATACTGTTATTGGAAGTGCAGCAAGCAAAAACCAGTGTCTGAACTGTGCAATGTTTGTAATGCAACTAACTGCAAATAAATCGACCATAGCTGAGGGATACTCGTGCCGTTATATGTATTCAACTTGAAATTGTGAGAGTGGCATTGGCTACACGGCAGTTCTCACAAAAAAATAGTTCATGTTTCTAAGCGTAGCTAAAACAGCTCCAGAAAAAAATTCTACCGCAGAGAAATTGTAGTTAAACAAAAGAGCGAGGCTTTATTCTGAAGCTAAAAATAAAAGGGATCAAGAATTACAAGCCCACTTCTTAGAGTAGGGGGGAGGGGGTGCCTGCCGCTTTCCCCGATACACATACATAATTGTTTTTTCGGTGAGCATATCCTTTTGTAGATGTGAAGCTTAGGACACCCACTTTTATTTTTCAAGCAAAGAAATTGGGTGAAATGTACTTATGCATAAGATTTCGTGACACGAAGAATAAAACAAAAAAGAAAATGAATGCTGAGAAAGTGAGCTCAGCTCTCACGAGTATGCTTCTTTTTAAAGCCAGCGTTACATACCCTTCGTCGGTGCGCGTGCTTGCAAGGAAAATACCCAAAGAAACAGAATAAAGTCGACTGTGTCCTTCTTTGCCATGCGACTTCATATTCTTGACAATTCACCACTTAATTTCCTCCATAATTATTAATAACAATGACGGAAAGTAGTGGCGGTTGCGCTTTGGCTTCTGTATCTTGCCTAGGGCAAGGTGGCCGCTACGGCTTCAATCAACCCTTTTGGTATGTACACGTGGCCTCCACTCCAGGAAGATTTATTTAAACCTCCTTGGTACGATCACAATAAAAAAGCGATGTATTCAATGAAAAAACAAACTGCCAAGGTCACGAAGTGCGCTTGACGTACTTTCTTTGCCTATGCTATCTTTACCTGCTTAGCTTCCAGCGCTTTGGTCAGTACGAGAAAAGAAAGAATACGATTGCACCGAGTGACAAATCTTTGTAACTGTGCTCGTACTGAAAAAAAAACCTCAGAATTTTTCCGATGTGTAATTTGTGAAGCAACAAGCTCTTTTAGAACATCCATTTCATGGTTACTTCAAAAAGTGTTTCGAGGCCCTTTTAATTTAAACAACTCGGTGCTGGCACCTTTCGGTTGCTCTACGTTCTAAACAAAGTTCGTTTCTTCACATTACGACCAGATGGCGTGCATATCTCACGTAACGCCTCCAGAAAAATGTGTGTCGTCTTTCGACGATCTTTGCAGAGAAGCACGCAGGTACGCGGCCAATTTTTAGACCGTTAATTTATATTACTGATATGTTTTTACTAAAATATTTATTCATTCGCCCATTGCTCTTTATTATGATAACGATTATATGACAACTTTGAATGTTTTTTTCTTGTCAGCATCGCTCTTACCGTCGCTGTCATGTTCTGTACAGAAATTAAATTGATCTCACGTGCCTCGCGCATCGTATGTCGTATTCGTGGGTTTAAAACGTGCGAGCACGGGTGATGAGTACGGTGACATTTTAGCCGATGCATTTCCATCGTCATGGGGTTCACGCAAAGTGGTTTGAGGCCTCACCACGCATTTCCTAACAACAACTCGTCCTATTTCCACTCCAGTGACGACGGATACTGGTTTGAAACACGTGTTTGAAATTTTGTTGCTGAAGAACAAAACTATCTGTTTAAGATTAGATATATCTAATTCTGAAAAAAATTCTGAAATTGAAAAGCTTGCCAATACCTAATATCAAGTGCACTTTTATGGTTCGTAGAAAGAAGGTATGTATATTTTGGTGGTTTAGTGAACAGCAAACATTTGCACGCAGCTCCTTGACTTTTGGTACAGGAATTTTCAGGTGAAAAATATGAACAATGACCAAAGAAAGGACACAGCAGCTATCTTTCACTGTATGGTGTAGCGCAGCCACGGCTGACGATTTTCCTGTTACGGTGGCAGTTTTCAGGCCTTGATGTCTGGCAGGTACGGCTTGTCTCCGACAGACAAAGATAGGTTGCGCGCGAAGGGAAAACAATGTCTGTTTGCTATCACGACGCCCGAGCGGGGATGTAAAGCATGTGCCGAATTTTAGTGTGCTTGCGCGGCAGGGATCAAAATAGGTAAGGGAGAGATTCGGTTAGTGGTAGAGAAACCCTGACGATCCACGGGAGAAAGAACGTAGCGACGCCTTACGAATTGCCGCACCACCATTGTGCTCGTAGTTTAAAAAGGCCCTGCAACATTTTTTGGGCACTTTTGTAAAACGCGGCCGATCGCTGGTAGAGGGTCCCTAGAACACGTGACCCAAAAATATGACGCAGTATCATAGCGCCGTAGACTTTGTGACAAAATTTCTAAGTCAGATACACATCTTTCTCTTCTTTCGAAAATTGATGGTAGAAGCTCAAATTACTCGTAAGAATCCTTCTATGAGCCGTTGGCTGATTTCAACATAGCGCGCTCAGTCATTATAGGGATCGCCGTGGGGGGCCGTGACTTGTCTACGCCTGCAAGCGGGATAAACTGAAAAAGCCACGTATTTAAAGAAAAAAAGAAAAAGTGCTCGAGATAGTGAGGCGTGCGTGACGTCTTTTCGTTGCCCATTTCAGCCTTTCCTGCTTAGCTTTCAGTGAATTCGTCGGGATGAGAGAACAGAGAATACGATTGCAGTTTGAAACAAATCTTGCAGCATGCGACGAACTCCGCTCGTACTGGGCGGGTCCCCGAAATTTTTTCGGCAGTGAATTCAGGAGGCAATAAGCCCTCTTAGAGAATACATTGCGTGGTTACTTGAAAAGTGTTGCATGACCTTTCAATGGCAGACACCCATTGACGGTAAGTGATGGATGAGTTTCACCTAATACGTGATGCATAGAGCAGCACGTGATGGCAGTAGTGCTGGCGGGGAAGCTGTGCGATGCAATCTGCATGCAGATCGCTGCTGCCAACAATCGGTGTGCTATTTGGCATCGCCGCAAAAAATTATGTGCGCGCAGCAAGGTGGATCTTGGCATTACAAAATTATTTTCTAAAAACATCTTTTATGAGTGTGTTCGTAATTGTACCAAGTTCATCAACTATTGAGAAGCACATGCGCTGAAACGGTGGCTATATACTTATAAAATCTTCGACTCTGTAAATGAAAGAATTCCAGATAGAGTAGCCTGCAGTTTTACGCATGCTTTACGCTGAAAAAAATGCCTCGCTTTTTGTTGATTGGTTTCAGCTTGTCAAACCGAAAACTTGATTGAGGTACACGCAGATAACTACGAAGCCCAATAAAACATTTTTACAAAACACAGCTTCACGCAACCACTAAAGGAAGTAATCTTTCACGGTTAAAACAGAAACTGGCGTGTCTCAGCGCAGCGTCATCTGAATTTGATTCACAACCACTGCCACATCGTCATGATGTGTTGCAAGCTGTTGCCTAGCGAGAAGCCCACTCCCATCTCACAAGATGTAAAGGTCTCGAAACTATCATGCACAAGCCTGCAGATCTCCTGTATCTGATTGCGTTCGCTGAACTGCTGGCCTAATAAGCACAGTTTTCTTTCTGCATTTACAGCAGATCACTCTGAATGCGACTTGTAGAAAGAAGAACGATATTTCCTAGAGCTTTCAGATTAATTATTTTAATGGCAATAGAAAACTCCAGTCATCTCCCGTTCAAGCGAGCCATATGCGGATGCGAAGGGGCGGGCGCTTACGCTTACAGTGACGGTGGCGTTGATGCTTGCGCTCATCATGGCTTTGAGCAGGAGCGAAACCTGCGGAGGCGCAAAGTGCGCAGTAATGGGTCGGTGTTTCTTTCTGGAGCTTGTATATCGCTGCTAGTGGGCGATTCAGACAGAAGGCTCCGATTGGACACTGAGGCCCACATACCCTTTTAAGGTAACGCACACGCTGTGATTGTTTTATTGTTGAACAACGCACAGAAGAAATTTCCCACTGACCCTGCCGTCGAGGTCAAAATCTAGTGCCATTTATATATGGGTTGGCCAGTGACCGATTGTGCAGCGCTAGCAGTCAGATTTTCCCCCAAGGAACTCGCAAGCAGATGCTGCCAGCGTCGGCGCTGCGAGGCAACAGAGGGGGGAGCGTAGGAAAGAGAGGATGAGGAGACACGCAAGCGCAATAGAGAAGGGATAGACGCCGCAGGACAAGGAACACATGCCCCTGGCATAAGGTGCTTCGCATATAATGAAACTACCTGACACATTTCAGTGACTCCACAGACGTGAACCCATATTGTTCTCGCCTCCTAACTAACATATGTATGGTCTTCGAAAACGAACAGAACACTTGTCTTCACATTAGCTAAGGAGTCTACTTTTCGTCATGAGCGGCGATTTTCTTTCGCATCCTAGGTCTTTCTGCATTTGTACGGAAACGTAGTGGTCACGGTGCACCAGGTCTCGATGTAAGGCGTACTATCCATATCCTGAGAGTAGCAATCCTTTCTTGTAGCCTCCGAAACACATGCCACGTAAAGTGGAGCGTTGTGGTAAATAACGCGGGTACCATGGTAAGACGCCCTAGACATCTCCAGCATCAATGCATTGTGAAAAAAAAATCAACTTCAATCATGGGCTAGACTTTGATTTCGGCGATTTGTGCACTCTTAGCAGAGGACAAACAGCGTAAATGTTTCGGTGTCTTTGTCCTTTTTCTGCTGCTTTTTTAGGTAAGAATTCATGTACAAGTAGAAATAAATAATTAGGCCTTAAAGTAACTGCTACGCCTTCGCGAAGTGCACAGCACTGCCACAACGAAAGCCGGAAGAGCGGTCTTTGATAGCCCTTTTTCTAACACTTTTTGGGCAGCTGCTGCAAGCACAGTCGCAGGGTACGCACTACGCCAGTAATCTTTGCATAGTAGACAGCCATTCATTAGGCCGTTTTCCGTCATTATTCGGAGAAGCGTGGTAGCCGCTGCACACTTGCAAGGCGCTTTTTCCTTTTTTTGTTGTAGCTGACGACGATGAAGAATCATGCCAAAAACTTTCATGGATTAAAGGATACAAACAAACAAACAAAACTTTTGTAACTACCCCAATTCCGTACAATGGGTATGCGCCACAGTTAATAGGTGCGGAAGATAAAGCTTCTGTAGCTGGTGGGAACATTTCATTCGGACAGGAATATTTTCAAAGCTGTCGAAAAGTTTATATGTGACTCGAATAAATTTGGTAGGTGTATCACCTACTAACAATTCTTTATTCAGCCTTCCAAGTCAAAAGATCTTCAGTCTCTGGGATATTACACAGAACAGTGCGAATTAAAATTACAATAATTCATAATAAATGTTACCATAAAATCATCTCAGAATTATTTTAGCTCTTACTAAATAATAATTATAAGTTCAGTATGCATTATCCGCCCGACTCATGGCCTATCCCCCAGAGTGGGTACGTACCAATGATCCAAGGAGCTTCATCATCATCATCATCACAACCCACTCGTAGCGCAATTCGCGTTATGTGACACCTGGTTGTTCCTTTTCTGTTCTTAATAGTTTTTATATTCATACTAACACAATAATTTCCTGGCATCAAGCCAGCTTTTTAGCCCAGCTTGCAAAGAAGATCGAAGCACCGGCGGAGTACTTGCATAATATTGACAGAACAAAGTACTGACAGAGCCACTGCACTTGTGAATAACCTCTTCCCTAAACCTGTTTATGGAATGCCATATTCGCTTCTGTGCTGGCACAATGTATTATTTATCTACGTGTAAACTGGATATCTCCTTCAGAGAAAATATTTTGTTTATTTAAACTGCATACGTTCTCTCTGCCAGTGAAAACATGGCTGAATGTAAAACATTATAACTGTCCCAGACAGTAAATTGCAAACTCTACAACCAAAATTAAAGGATAGAATATTGTCTCATTCATTGTTTTGACGCCTTTTTGGGACATTTTAAAATGAACAATTAGAAAATAACTTTCAATCACAGCTTATGGAATAAGGGTCCTCCCTTAAAAAAAGCCTGATCGATAATACTCCATATAACCTGTTTATGTTGTCGGCACTCTATTCACTATGGAAAATTCGCATGATTGATAGACACGCCGAGCCACCACGGTCGACGAGGTCTATCTTTCGAGAAGCAGTTACTCAAGTGGACAGTGTTGTTGAGAATTTCGGCTCCGTTCCGGAGTGGCTTCCCCTTCTGGAAGCTTGTGTGCGTTTGCCTGACTTCTGATTAGGTATGCTGTGCGTAGTTCACAAATACTTGTGATGATTTCATGCATTAAAATGATAGAATACTTAGCTGGCAAGCAGGGAACGGAGTATTTGAATCCCATTTTGTGCTTTTTATATTTACAGAGTCTTTTTCTCATTTTGTGCGATAATGATGAAAACCGACGGTGGATAACTATGGCACGCACACGACCTGTTTTGTTATCTTATAACTGCTTTCGCTGTAAAACACGCGCCTAAATAAACTTCTAAAATTGCTGAGAGCTCCAGAAGTTAGCCCGGAAACTTATGCCATCAGAAGCATCAGAATATCTAGCGAACATAATTACTTATCTGGTATTCGATTACTCCTAGGCTGAAGATAAGGCTTTTTTTGAGCATTGCACCAAACAGCCCCTTTAATTTATGACACGAGTGCTGAGAAACATGCAGGAACATAACTTACGATTGTTTTCTTCGCGATTTCCATTTGATCGATGGGTATGGTATATCCAATCTGAAAGGTCGATTGAAGAAAAACATTTATTCAGTTCTTAGGTGTACATAGCTCGGTTCTTGAACAATAACTCAAAGTGGGCTCAGAGACACGGAAGAAGAGGGACGAAAGAAGGGACAGAAGACAAACGTTTCCTTCTGTGTAACTCTTATTTGTCCGTGTCTCTGAGCGTGCACTGAGCTATGATGAATATTCACCAAATAGCCCGGAAAAAAATGTGTTTTGGAGCTGCGCCAGCATTTTGCGGACCCCACGATTTTACTAACTGTGAAAAAAATCTGGCACCATATTTGGAATGTCCTAATCAAAAAAGCTGGTAATTGCCTGAGCTTTATGAGCCTTTCCCCAGCATCTTTGCTCAAGAATACAGCTGACAATCACTTGCGGAACAACATGCTCACCTACTCGGTCTTAAGGTTTCCAAATAGTATATAGCAACATTAAGACTTCCTTTCACTATTATTTTCAGATAACCTCGGGAACCCTAGATAAGAATTTTTTCAGGCATGATCCAATGCAATACAGAGCTTTTATTCATTTCATCCACTAGGCTGAAACGTAGAGTGTGCGCCGTATCTGCACTCTACGGTGGTTCTCTACTAAGTTCAACGACTGATTTTTTACTGTTCCAGCAAAACAATTGTGTAACGTCACATTCCACATCATGCGTTGCAATATGCAGCAATTTGATCGCGTTCCTAACAGCCTGCTCAATAACGTACCGCAGGGGTTTCAAACTCACCTCGTTCAGCAAGCCACAAGCATTAAAATAATTTCCGAAAGCGTCGAGACAGTTATGAACATAAATGAGGAGGGGGGGGCAGCAGTTAGCTGAATTGGTCAGCAAATGTTTCTACATGAGCGGACCCTTGTCAACTGGTAAATATTAAAAGACAACGACGATGATGGAGCTAACGCGGCGGGAGAGCCGCTTGTGGTTTGTTTTTGGGTGATTTGGAATGGTTAGCGATTGACACGTTTTAACGGTGCTCGGGGTAATTAAGCAGCCCAATTGTACATCTTTTATCTCAAGAAGCTTTCATTCTTCTACATTTTATGCTGACGAGATGCCCGGGAACTTTGTAATCTAGGGGATCCGACAAGGAAACGGCTTACACAGCAACGAAGACGGGTATTATGAAAGGCGAATGAGACACCCAAGGAGCTTTGCGCACGCGTCTCCCAAACGAAGCAAACCAACTCATTGAACCGAGCCAGAATAGCGCTCTGGCGCTTCGAGTTCTGCACGACTGATTAAAGAACTGTCATGACGTACTAATAGTGCTCAACGAACAACTGAAGGGACTCCTCACAGACGAGCAAGCAGCTGACAACAACACATCAGTCTCAGAGAACGAAAACAACGCAGCAGCGATGTTCTCCCTTCTCTCTTGTCACATCGAGCAACTTCAGCCTCAAATTACAGTGCACCAAGGCTTGCCTATACCCAACGACGGTGCGACCCTGTATCGGTTGCTGTACCGCCTGAGTGACAAGCATTAACAGTTCTCAGCAAACAAGAGAAAACACCCCAGTCTTTATTCACATACGTTTTATACCCGTTTTGAGGAAAGGCACACTAGGGGTGAGCATGCGCCAATTGCAGGCACACATCACTTCAGCTTATGTACCTGATACATCTTCCTCTTTTGGAATAAAAACTAAGTCACTGTAATGTTTTGACGAAAAGCCAGTCCCCTAAAAATAACGCAACACCAATTCACTTCCGAAGGGTTTGAATTCACGGATCTTGCACAAAGTTGTCGACACATCTCAACCACGGTGGTTGCCTTTTTCAGCGCCGAGTTGTTCTTGGTTCTCGGGTTGATCGTGCCGCGTCGGGTGCGCTTTCATTGTTAGGTTGGGCTGGGTCAGTGTACACGTCCTCGTGGATGTGATAGGAAACGTTGTCAACACTAGAAAAAGTGCTGAAAGATTTAGCCGTAGTTCTAAGGTTTGTCGGTTGCGGCGCAAAACACTGCCGTCTTCGGTGGTGACGTGGAATGACCTGGGGTGATCAGCTGCATTGCTTTGCTTTCTGTGCCCACTGGTCTCCTCGTATCCTGAAAACCTAGCCTCTTCGTAATGGAGCAAGACTACGTCTTGGGGGTCAGTACTGTTCATGCTTCTTTCTCAACTGTCTTGGAGCTTCGTTGAAATCTGGAAGAGTTGTCCGAAGTTATCTCTTTTGAAGTAACTCTCTAGGCTGACCGTCTTCTACCAGACTGGTCCTGTAAGCGAGTAATCCAAGCCACAAGTCATCTTTTATTTCCAACATCTTTATTATAAACTTTTTTGCAATTTCAAAGCCCTTCCTCGCGAGATCGTTTCATCGAGAGAACCACGGGTTTGACGTAACGCACTCAAAGTCGTACTTTCTTGCAAACGATGCAAGTTCATGGCTCGCGAACTGCGGACCAATATCTCTGCACACTTCAACAGGTATTACCATCTATATGCTGACGCTTCAAGTACAGTGGTTGGGTCTGCCGGGTCAATGATCTTTTCTGAAACAATGACAACGATGAAGATTTGGCTATAACACCAGACGACATCGACAGCTGCGGAACCTGCTGCTTTACGTAGTGCAGTTAAAGTCAATAAGCACCAACAAGTCGAAAAATTGAGCGTGTTCACAGACTCCAAGGCAGCCCTACAGTGTTTGGCACTCGACTTAGGCCGTGAACCATATGAAAAACTTGGGCCGAAAATCAAAAAGCTGCTGCACCACCTCTTCGATGAACGACACGAAATGACGTTTCAGAGGCTTCCAAGTCACTGCAGCATGTTGGGTGACGAACAAGCCGATGCAGCTACTCGATTAGCACACGAAGATAGTGAAAAAGAATCTATTCGCTTCCCAAGATCTAATGCTGCAATAAAAATCCGAAAAATTGCTAATGAAGTAAACAAGTAAAATTCTTGAACACTGAGTACTTACGACACACGCCACTGCATAGGTTGGACGCGTCTTGTCGACTTCTACTTTTGTCCAGACTCTCGTGGCTTAATAAAACAGTGTTTTGCTGACTGTGGCTTGGTGTTGCTTTCACCAGAGTTTTCGCCTTCCGGATCGGCATAGAAGACAGTGCTGCTTGCGATTATTGTGGCAGCGACAAAACGATAGAGCAGCTTCTTTGTCACTGCCCGAGCTACAGCGTCCGCTAGCTGTAAAAACGCCCGCTATCTGCAAAAACGCCAGCATCGCAAAAACGCCCGCTAGCTGTTGCGCTAGCTTGCCTTCACGACAGGTCTTTGTCAGAGCAGTCAGTGCTTGAAAGCTGATTGGATCTGTCTTCTCGCAAAATATTACTGAAGGCCTTATTGAACATTTTGCGTAGCACTGGCCCATTGAATATGATATAGCATCTCTCTCATCTCTGCTCACTTTTTCTTTTTCGCGTGTATGTCTTGTTCTTCGCTTTCTCGTCTTTCTTCCCCATTCTCTTTCTCTTAGTGCAAGGTTGCAAACCGAATGCTCAAATTTATGGTTTACCTCCCTGAATTTCCCTAATTTTACTCTATCTCTCTCATATCCTGGAAAGATTGCGCTGAGCTTTGTCACAACTGTGGCTTTTTTTTGTCACGTAGAAGCTCCACTTCGGGAAATTTTTGTAATTTTTGTAAGTTTGTAGTTTAGATTTTTTCTGGGTGAAGGGACCAGTCGAGCTGTGAAATGCAGCTTTTTTTTCCTTCGCACCAAACCACGTATACAATGTATTTTCGTGTACTTGTCACGTGGTTGAAAAACTCAAACTCAAAGTTGGATAACGCATCGAAAACGCACAGGAGCGATTTTCTGGCCCAGCGAATATATCGACCCCTACATAGTAGGGCTCAATATATTGCATGTTCCGGCGCTGCGCCGTTCACTAGCGGTTCACTTTGATGCCAATATACATACTTCTGACAAGCTGGGCATCTTCTAATGAGTGCTCCAGCGTCCGTATTAGGACCCGGCCAGGACAGTAATAAGCGCTCGAGATTCGAATTTATTTACTCCAAAATGGCCTTCGTGAATTCGTCGAAGTAACTAGGGGTGGGTGCTTGATGGTATCGCTGCTTCGCATCTGTTAACAAACACACCCCTCACAACAACTAAGTCACTTCCAAAGGTATTAGCGTTCCACAGGCTGCACTATTGCTTTCCAGGCAATTGCATGATCTTTTGACTGAAGTAGTCGTCTTTTCTAGTTGTTTTTTATGCTGACAGCTTCATTGCTGCTTCGCTGTCCAGTGATGAAAGAACACTAACCGCGTGCACTTCTACATCATCATCTATGTTTTCTTCGGGATTTTCTACGGAAGCGAGAGACAGCATGTCGGCTACAACGAAGCATTTTCCTGGAACAAAGTGAAGCTTGTAGTAGTATTTGAGTAAGTGAAGGAAAACATTATTGCAATTTGGGCAGCATTTCTTCCAGCGGATTCTCTGAGGTTGCTATCAAGGGTCGGTGGTCAGTCTCCACGGTAATATTGAAAGTTTTCGCAGCTCTAAACAACAGCCATAACCACTTTTTAATATCTAGGAGTACCTTTGTCACGCTTCTGTTAAAACGCGCGAGGCATAAGCAATACGCTTCGACGAACTCTTGTAAAAAGTTGTAACATTTCCAGAGAGCGGAGCCTATTCCATTTCGCGAAGCATCTGATGTTATCTTCGTAATTTTTTAGGACCGAAAATCGCCAGCACTGAACCTTTCTTCAAACTGTCACAAATTATTTTCTATTCTTCAGCGTGGTGTTCCGTCTACTCCTAGGTACTACTTTTTTTATCAAGTCGTGAGACCATTTCGTTCAGTCAGTGAGTGATGGTGGAAACTTTGCCAAATAGTTAACGACACCTACCATGCACTGCACAGCTTGTTTATATTATGGTGGGAGCATACCTAGCACACAGCTGACCAAAGTAGGATTTCGGCATATGCCGTGTGCTGCAATAACCTCATCAAGAGAATGATCTTGCTCTCGCCAATGACGCATTTGCCTCATTAAACGTTAGGTCGGCTTTCTGTGCCGCTTCCACTGCCACTCGTAACCTCTCACCGTGTTATTGTCTTGTGGTACTCCACACGATGACGTCAATGACATATACTCGCACTCCTGGCAGTGTCTCGAATATTCCACTGATAGACTTTTGAAACACTTATGGGGCCGAGGCTATGCCGAACGGCAGCCTACAAAAACGGTAACGACCAAAAAGCAGACGTGAGCGTACAGATCCTTGGCGTTTTCTCATGCAGCTGTATCTGGAGAAAACATTGAGTTGGCGTCAAGGAGCGTAAAAAACATGCTCCCGATAATTCAGATTCAATATCTGCTCTACGCGGCACCTGATTGATTTGTGGGGTTTAACGTCCCAAAACCACAATTCGAATATGAGAGACGCCGTAGTTGAGGGCTTTGGAAATTTTAACCACCTGGGGTTCTTTAACGTGCACCCAAATCGGAGTATACGGGCCTACAACATTTCCGCCTCCATCGGAAATGCAGCCTCCGCAGCCGGTGTCAGCAGCCGAGTACCTTAGCCACTAGACCACCGCGACGGGGCACGCGGCATCTCGTAATGCTAGTGCTTCAGGCAGTCATTATTTTTCCGGGTCCGTGGTTAAACTTAGTCTACCGTCTTCTTTTTCTGATAATAACCAGAAGGCTTACCCATTCCGTCGGCTGATCTTGCTTGTCTATAATGCCGGCGTTTACCATGCGGTTAAGTTATTCGTTCGGAGGCTCTCGTAAGGCAATAGGCAATCGGCGGGCTCTCTGGACGACTGGGACTGCGTCTTCACGAAGAACCATGTGGTATGGGTGGCTGGTACATCTAGCCCTCGAAAAAAGGTGTCAAAACTGCTGGGCAACTTCCTCGTTGCTGCTTATTTCAGACATCATTAACAGTGCGCGAGAACCGTTCAAGACGCACTCACTCGCCGTCCAAGTACGGCCTGCCGGGCATTCTTCACAATGAAGAAATCAATCTTAGCAACTTTGTATCCAACTGTCACTGTGGTTGTAATGATGCCAAGATAATTGATGACTCGTCCGTTGTAAGATCGTAGAAAACAGTTGCTCCTTGTCAAGGGAATCCTTATTCGCAGCTTTCTGTATGTCGATAACAGCATGAGGTTGGCTTGTGTTGTTGTGTCAACTATCAAGATCGGCGTCATACCATCAACTTGCGCTCTGACCACCCAGTCATAGTCACTCACTGTTCTGACGCTGTTCACACCGATGGCTAAGATGCCAAATTCCGCATCGGTATCCTCGGTGCTGCGTGCTTCCCGAACTTGTCTGCTTGCCTTGCAACGTACAGCGAAATGATTCTGGCCTTGGCATTTCCTGCATGTTTTGCCAAATACAGGGCAGCTTCGCGGACTGTGTACACGCAAACACCAGCCGCACTTGAACGTTGCCGGCTATTCCTCGTAATGCTGCTGCTCCCGTCGTTTGACGGCATCAATCTGTTTCAGTTCTCGTGACCAAATCTTATTTTGGGTGGCCGACATCTCTGCAGTCTTGAAGGCTTCTTGCACTTTAACCAAAGTTAACTTCATATCTTGCAACAAGACCTCGTTATCTGACCTCGTGATCGTTTGTTCCAAATAGTATTTGGTCAAGCATGAACGAGTCTTTCACCGTGCCAAAAGTGCAGGTGCGAGAAATATTTCGAGCCCTTTAACAAACTGTTCCACTGGCTCGCCCTGAGCTTGGATACGTTTTCTGAATATGTAGCACTTATGCACTTCATTTAAGTGTTCGGCTCAGTAAGTGTCGCACTTAGCAATGACAGCTGCGTAACTTTCTCTGCTTGTCATCTTCAAAGAGGAAATTGTTGTAAACTTCTAGGGTATTGTCACCTGCCAGAGTTAGCAATAGCGCAATCTTTGTGGCATGCTATCTAGGTGCTTTATCTGGTGCAGAGGCAGCCAAGAAAAGTTTGAACTTTCGTTTGGAAAGGTTGCATTGCCTACTGATTTCGGTGGTGAAATGCAGTGACTCCAGTGGCTTCACAAGGTCTATGCTTTTGTGTAACAATGCACGAGCACTGTGGCCGTGGCTTCACGTTCTGGTACCATGTATCGGTTACTGTACCGCCAGAGTGACAACATATACCAGTTCTCAGCAAACAAGAAAAAGCACCCACGTCTTTATTTGCACACGTTTTATATCCAATAGGGGAAAATGCACACAAGTGTTGAGCCAGCGCCGCCGATGCTGCTTGCAGGCACGCATCGCTTCAGTTTATCAACCCGACACAGATTATTTAGGGAAATAGTTCTATCGGTGATGATTCAAGTCTGGTTGCCGGTGCTTCAAGTCTACCGAAGCTTGACGTGGTTCATTTCAATGAAGCAGTGCTACCGTGGCAGATGTTCTAGGACCTGGTTAAGCCCGCCGTTCACACAAACGCTTGTATGAAGAAAAGCGAAAGATTCCACCACCTGAAACTTCTTTTGGTTGGACCTGCGGCCAAAGCGAACGAGGAAATGAAGTGACGCACGTTTTATTTTACAAGAAAAACAAATATATAGTGTAATAACAAGTTGCTTTTGTACATTCAAAATAACAAACTATACCTCCATGTATGATTTGTGTCGATATGTTCAGTACTGTCTCCATACACCTGTCATAAGAACAATGAGAACTAGGATCACCTATTGTCCGCTACATACTGGCTATCAATTACCCAGTCTCCTCTACAAAATTGTAACCGTAGTTGGCCTAAAAAGTTCCAAAAGGCATTTTGAGAAAATTTTCCTTCATGGATGCATTGAATACGTTTATTACCGATATGACATTTACTTATTACTACATGTGTCAAAACTGTGCGAAGTACTGTATCAATCATGGTGGTTTTTTGAGTTTTGTTCTGTTTGCTTGCTTTAGGAATGCATATGCCAGCAGATGCATTCTTGACCTCACCTATTCTACATATTGCGATAATAATGTTTTTGAATGGTATTTTATTGCTACATGCTGTTCTGTTTCTTTTTCGCTGTTGTGATGTTTATTTGCCCTAATACAATTTACTGATTCTTAGTCTTTGAATAAAAAGTTCTTTTGCCTGTGAGTTGTGTACACGTGTTTTCTGTGTACCAGCCTGCATTCAAAGCCTAAACCTCTGTCAGGCTAAATAGACTTTTGATTATGCTTCCTTTTTTATATGTATGGAAAATAAAAACCTGAAACAAACCTCAAAGAAACCTCAAATTACA
Organism: Rhipicephalus annulatus; assembly: GCA_013436015.1. Lineage (NCBI taxonomy): Eukaryota > Metazoa > Arthropoda > Arachnida > Ixodida > Ixodidae > Rhipicephalus > Rhipicephalus annulatus. The sequence continues at coordinate 205,891 of WOVY01011099.1, read as the reverse complement.
TATGCAGATGCTGTCAGAATTCACACCAACCGCTTCAGAAGCACAAAGATCACTGAACAGAAGTACTAGAAGAGCCTTAGAATGCTCAAGCCCGTACGATGCTGCACTGACGTTACCACCCTGAGGAATCCCGAAGATACATTGAACATAATCGTGAGAGGCCTCGAGCCTCTTGGACGATCAGAGTTTTCATGCTGTGCGATACTTCTCAATATGCAAGTCAAGGTGGTCCTCATAGACATCGGTGTAAAATAACACAAGAGACAGTGATCGGGAGAAAAGCCGAATAAAGCAGTTTCGTCATAGAGTTACAGCAGCTGTTGAACCATGTACGGCTGGAGGTAGAAGCTCGTGAGAAAAGCGCACATTACTAGTCTTCTGTTTGCGAGACACCTTAAAGAAGGCGTGGCAGAATGCCCAAGCCGTCGCCTAACACTTTCGTTTTGCACATTGACTCTAAAACGACAATGAAGAGAGCCAGGGCCGCAGCACAGTCGCCAATCACATTACTGAGAAGGCTTGCGCTTCAAGGATGTATAAAATGACGACATTAAATCGAGAGCAGTCTTCAAAAGGGGCAGCAGTAGAACATCGTAGAAGTGTCGGCATAACGAATGTTTGTGCCAATGGTAATTGATCGTCAAAAGCATAAGTTCATCGAAGGCGACGCGTTCAAAAGCATGAGCGTGACGTATGCGTCGGGAGCACCGACAAAAGAGCATGCATGCGCAGGAGGAGAAAACCCGGATTGTTCTACATTGATTGACTTGGACTTAGTACAAGTACGCGTGAACAAAGAACATGTGCTTAGAACCTGGGGGCAATAGAGTTATTCATCGTCAGGCATCATTTAAGGGGACGGAGAATGCCAAAGTTTAGGAGACGTGGACTGGCGATTATTCACAAAGACAATGCTCCCGGACTGTTCTGGAAAACTGGCGTCATTATGTCAATGTATTCAAAGTAAAGATGGCGTAGTTATTTCATGTAAAGTCAGAATACTGAATGGCTCCCAGCTGTTCAGTCCTGTACAAAAACTGTACTCTTTGGAACTCGCCCCATCCGGCCCCGGAACGAGGTAAATAAAAGTAGAAAGGAACGACGATAGAACTAGCGTGCGGCCCGTGGCTTGGACTTCACTGATTTTGAACGGCCAACAACGGAGACTTTGTAGCTGTGGTCCGGGCAACAGTTGCCATATTACCAATCTTTTCTACAAGGAGGCTTCCTTTTTTTACACACAGCACTCACGTACGAGTCATTTCTGAAAGAGAATTCATGTCAGCATTTCATCATGTCTATATCGATCTCCACAACGGCTAAAGTCAGGAAGCCGAATCTGAAATACAGTTTTTGTTTCATTGTTATATGTTTGAACGCATGGCGAACACACCGTGCTGTTTCCGAAAACAACGATTCAAAGCAGTCGTTCATGTGTAGATCAAGAACACATTTATTAGTAGAAAAATATCTAGGGCGAAGACAGCCACTTGCGGGATTCATGTTAAACACCCCTGACTTAGCATATTCGGTGATGCTCAACGAGATCTTTCAACCATCGATCATGATATGACACAAGTCCAATAATTGGCCGTCGCTCACAAGACCAAACAGCATCTACAGCTTGCAAAAAAAAACTACATAATATTTCAGTGAAGTCCTGAACAATGTTTCATAATCCAGAAAGAACAGGTCAACGCTGAACGAAAGATGGCATCAAATGTGCTGCAATAATAAGACCCTTTCACTGTTTACAAACCAGGCCCTTGATGACATTCATTTTCGTCCACCGATGTGCCTCAATCGCACCGGTGGGCGAGAAGAGCGTTAAAAAATAGCCAGCTGACTTTTTACACTCTACTTTCCTTATTTGGCGAATAGATTCAAATAAATGTTCTTTTCAGCTACGTAAAAACTACGAGAAATTGCCTTAAACACTAAACACGTTCTGTTTTTTTGAAAAACTATTAAGAAAGTTTTCCTACCCTAAAAAACGTTAAAACGTTCTTTCAATTTCGACTTTACGAGCTGGTAAATGCAGTGACCGGAAGGTTTTTGTGGGCAAAAAGCTTCCAATCATGAAATCGTCTATTTAAAGGCCAGCTGGTGGGAGAAAGAAGACGAGCACTGGTGGCTCGTAGCATGTGGCGCCTATAGACGTTCGTATGCTTCCGGCTTGCTGGACCTCACGGCCGCTGCTCTATTTCGGCATCTTGCTTTTTTCCTTGTGTCGCACGCTTTCGGCCTTTCATTCAACCAGCGACGATGGCACGTCTACGTTGGACCCCGTCACGAAGCTACAGGAGCTACGCTGCCACAAATAAAGGAGTTGGGCTTGAAACGCCACATTGTACGATACCCTGCATTTTCTCGTGACATCAATTACCATCTTCAACGAAGGAATGAAAGTACTCAAGAGAGGCCCTGCTGAAGCAGCGGCAGAAAAGTGTAGTGTAAATGACGCCTAGGTGGCCATGTCCCAGGGCACAATAATGGCGTTGCTATGGTTACGTATTGTGCAGTATGTAGCGGTCAGCGTATTTGGTATACGCCCCTCTGGAGGCCTTGCGCCGAACCATGGCAGACATGTCTACTGCCGGCTACGGAGGGCAAGTTCTGTGGATGGTGTACCTTTTAGGGAGCTAGCTTGCTCCCTTAGATGAGCATTGAGGCAACGTCCTATCTGCCCACTGTACATGCATCCGCACGACAAAGAGGTGGAGTACACCACTCCCTCGCACAGTCAGTAAAATGCTTAGAGTGCTTTATAGAACAACCTTCAGTGCAGAGAGTGGCCTTCCCCTTCTGCACTTTTTTGTCAACTCTCGCCTACACGCTTTCTAACTTCTCGCCCGCCTGAAAGAAAATAATTTTGCCGGATTGGCTGGCCGCCATCTTCAAACGATGCGGCATGGCGTGCAGGTATGGGATGACGACGAACAATATTCGCCGATCCGAGGCCAAGAGCACAGCATCACGGCCTACTTTTTGTTTCCTTTTTACGTGCTAGTACAGTCGCTGTGAAGTGGAGGCAAGGACCAAGCGCGAGATCCAATCTGATAACTTGCCGTGAGGAACTCACCTACAGCGTAAGGACAGGAGTACTATAGAGCCAAATTAAGGCAAGACTTAGCCAATCCACTTTTACAATTTTCTCAATGACATAGCGATTTTGAAAGCGGTTTTGTGAAACGAGGGAATTAGACCAACAAACAAGATTCCTCTGTAACTGCATTGAAAGGTTTGAAAATTGCAAAAAATTGCCTCTTGGCACTTCAGAAGTAAAGCACAGAACCTTGTCCCTTTGCTTAAACATTTTTATGACCTGAATCATAGATTCCATAAAGTTGACGGGATTGACAAACACAAAGTAATCGTCGACGTATCTAAAAACATGCCTTCCCTTCCGTCGAAGTCTTGCTCAAGGGTTCGGTACACTTTCCCAAGAAATATATTGATTAGTACTGAGGCTAACCTTAAGCCCATACACATACCCGGTTTTCGTACACGCAGACTCTGCGCAAATGAAAAAGAAACTGTAAATCATAACTAAAACAAAAATAATTATATTCTTACAAGAAAACGTACAATTGCGGATATTTGCTATGTTTACTTGCGATGGCAACGGCTGACACACTGGTGGGCTGGGACCAGTCGTTGTTGTTGTTGTTGTTGTTCTATTGTAAGTGGCGCATACCCACTGTGGGGTATTGGCCGAGAATTTCAAGAGTGGTTTTATTGGCCAAGAGTGGTTTCAAAATTTACTGTTCAGATTTTGAATGATGGAGGTTTTAACAGAAAGATTAGCGATAGCCTAGGAAAGTTTGTTGCTTAATGTAATGCATGCAAATATTTACATAAACGAATTTATTCTTAGAATCGAGCAATAGTATGATTTTATACGTATATAATTATGTGGACCTGTTAGGATAATGAAACTGGTTAATTAGTCAACCTATTAGTTGCATCAATATAGTCCCGAACGGCCGCGCATACTGTCGCATTAGAGAAACCAGAAATGGAAGCTCCAAAAGACAAAATGACAGGCAGAGATAAGTCCATACCAATACCACGTTAACGTATTTCTAATAGGGTTTTTCGTAATGTGTTAAACCGCCTGCAGGTCAAAAAGAAATGGTCTATTGTTTCCAGTTCATCACAGAATGCACACAGTGGCGAAGGTGCCTGAGCAGACCTGTGTTTATAGAAATTTAGATTTGGTACCCGGCAACGCAGCCTTGTAATAGCTACTTCTTGTTTTCGAGTGCGGCAAAAGTCTCTTCGCCAGGAATATAATAAATGGCGATATTCTGTAGAGTTTGTTAGTGCTAAACCTTTAAAGACTTGCATAAGCGTACGTCTGCGGAATCGAGCAGCAGTCACATAAGCGGATGATGGACAGAGTGGTAGAATCGGTTCGCTGATTGACGACTTAGCTAAGGAATCGGCTATTTCATTTAGAAACAAACATTTATGTCCAGGCACCCAAACTAATCGTACTTTCCTCAAATTCGCAGGTACTAGAGCACGGAACGCCTTTGTTACTTGATTATCAGCACCAACAGAAAGTGCCGCACAGAGAGACAGGGAATCTGTTATTATGACAGCTGATGTAATTGCTGTATCTAACTTGCGTAAGGCGAGCACCACTGCCAGAAACTCAGCCACAAAAACGGGTATGAAATCGGGTAGTCGAAGGGAATAAATCCAATTTAAAATCGGGCTGAAAATACCAACCCCTGACTTTTCGTCGTATTTCGATGCGTCTGTAGCAATAATAACGTTCGTTGTAATACGGCGCAGGTGATCTTGTAGTAAACCATCCAAAATATTATGGGGAAGTAATTTGGCATTATTAGAAAAAATGTCGTCGAATTGAATTTCCACCGGGGCTAAATTATCATGACTCGGCATGATGTCGCTTATACGTACGTTTAGAGGCTCCAGTAAATTTTGCACAAATATAATTTGTGGCGTGTGAAATCGCGGTCACCTAACAGAAAAAAATGATTCCGGGGTGGAAATAAAGGCTGTTTCTGAATGTCGTAATGGTGATTCATAAATTCTTAAGAATGTCTGAACAGTCAGAAGGCGAATTCTACAAGAAAGCGGAGGGATGGATCCTCGATTCGAGATACAACACATTGTTAGCAACTGTTTTGGGAAGGCCAAGGCATAAGCGCAAAGCTTCTTTTTCCAGAAGATTTAGAGGCCGCAACTTGTAAGCTGGAACTCCAGAGAAAAGTACACATCCAAATTCCAAAATGGGACGAACATACATGCGATATATCATAACCAATGTGTCTCTTCTCATACCTATGCGGTAGTTGCTTAGCCTACGTAATATGCCAATGGCCCGCACTCCTTTTCCGGCGATATATTTGATATGAGGTCACCAGTTAAGCGACGTGTGATAATTTACTCCAAGGTATTTAACAGATCCCAGCTGTGGTATGTCCTCATGGTGGTAAGACAGAGAGATGTCCACAGGCTATTGCAGCGGGAAAACAAGGAGGGCACATTTACTCAGATTAAGTAAAAAGCTGTTGCCATTGAGCCAGCTCACCAATATATTAAGGTAAGTCTGCAGCCGTTCATATAAGATCTGAATGTTATCTGTCTTTGCAAAAAATGCGATATTGACTGCATAAACATAAGTTGCTATATCCTGTTTACGTGGAATGCAGCTCATTAGTAAATTAAACAGTACCGGGGAAAGCACCGAGCCTTGCGGTGCTCCTCTCGTTTGGGTATAAGTAGATGATGAAAACCCATCTTTAAAACAATAAAATTTTCTGTCTGCAAGAAAATTGTGAACTCACGCTACTATGTATGATGGAAAATCAAGGTATTCTATTTGATCTATCAAAATAGAGTGCTCCACTGTATCATATGCTTTAGCGATGTCTAAGATAACTAAGGCTGCATATTTTTATGTAGACGAGTTAATTGAAGCCGACTCTCTAAATCAACGTGGGCATCCCAAATCGAATAACCAGCCCTGAACCCAATTTGACAGGGACTTAGAATTGACCTCATGGTAATAATTTCATTAATTCGTATATTGATGATTCTCTCAACCAATTTCACTAAGTTTGATGTCAGTGCGATCGGCCTTATGTTCCAACGTGTATGCATCACTTTCATTTTTCAGCAACAATACAATTTTAGAAAGTTTCCATTCTGGAGGTATCCATGCGTTCCCTAACAAATAGTTCACTAGTTCCAGCAAAATATTAGGTGATTCCGGGAGTAATTATTTCAACATAGAGTTCGTAATCCCATCTGGTGCGGGAGCCGTCCTCGGTAAGCGTAATACTGTCTGGCTCAATTCAGCTAAAGAAACTTCTGGAAATTCATGCAAGTTTACCAAAACGGACTGAATAGCCAAAAAATTAGCAGTGAAGCGGCGTTCTAAACCTTGCGCTATGTCTTCTAGAGAGGTGTTCATTTCTTCCGGCGTCAAGACACATGACTGCCATGTTAAAGGTGCTGGCAGTACTTTTCTTGTCCGAAGATAAGCGAACAAAGCACGCTTATTTTTAGATTTCGAAAGATAATCAAATTGTCTACTGTAGTATTCTTCTTTCGCGCGGTTCACTATACGCTTAAACATGCCAGCAAGGAGTTGATAGTCCTTCCAGTTTTTTGGGCTCTGATTAAGAAGAAGTTTTTCCAAGCGGCTTTTCGTCTTCTGTAATCGCGCGTACACTCATCATTCCACCAACGAGAGGAGGATTGTTTATTGGATGGAATAGAAAATTCGAAATTTTTTCTAGATCCCTCCAGCATTGAACCAATTGTAGACGCAATCTCCTTAGCACTGGCATTTCCAAGCTTGGAAATGGCAGAACAAAGGCAGGTTTGAAATTTGCTATAGTTGATGTATGTGCGTTTTGGCTGATCTAAAGTTATTGTTGGACAAGTAATGTCAAAAACTACAGGAAGATGGTCGCTGGTAGTTGCCGAATCCAGAACAGCCCATGAGAAAACCTTGATTGCATTGGAGCAAAACGTTAAATCCAATACTGAGCTAGTTTGACCTCGGACAAATGTTACATGACCTTTATTCAGACAGGAGAGGTTGTGATCAACAGTCCATTCCCACAGTCGCCTACCACAAGAATCTGTCCTTATACCCCAAGACAAATGATGTGAATTAAAGTATCCTGTGAGTACAACTTCCTTTCTACATGCTACCAAAACGCTATCAAGATAACGCGTACTTTGCACACCGGAGGGGAAGTAACAATTTACAATTGAAAAAGGATGGTATCCGGGGAGACAAAAGTCTAATACTAGTATTTCACAATCTAAGTCTAACATTCTGAAAGTAATTTTTGCCCTATGGCATAATTTACTTGATACAAGGATAATTAAACCACCACCACGTGATGGGCGATCTAATCGAAAAGAACGAAAACCTGCAAGATGGAAATTTTTATCTGGTGTGAACCAAGTTTCTTGGAAAATTATAATATCACGAGTAAAATTATTGCAAAAGTAATGTAAGTCGGTTGAGGCTGAGAATATAGAACGGCAGTTCCACTGTAGTACCCTCAACTGGCCTATGGCGTTGAGCGCACCACAGAGGCGCATGTTGCGCCCTTGTTAGCATCTTCACGCGAAATAGCTGATTCATTCCGTTTAAATTTGGACTTGAGATTGGTGAAGATAGGGGATCTGGTACGTTTATTAGTTCGTATATCGAGTTCCATATCTGTAGCAGTACTTGTGCTCGGTTGAGGCGAATGTCGGTCCAAGTGCACCTGTGTTCCTGACTGCTTAGCCTTGCCTGCAGATGCAGAAAGCTCGTCCAACGCTACAATGCGTAGCTGTGTGGCATTGCTGGTAATGTCTAATACTGCTGGTTCTGTTCTAGTCTTCACTGTTTGTGCAATCTGACTTGAAAGAATTTGCACCAAACAGTCGGAAAGATTAGATATGAGTTTATCCATTGCCTTACTGCTTTTTCCACAGCAGTTTCAATAGCCTGCGATAGGTTGGAGTCCATGCTGGAAGTGCAGCGCCCTGTAATACCAGAGTATCCAAAAGCCTTGTCTCTAACTATGTCAATGGCTTCCCTTCGAGAACAGCGGCGGCGGTCAATAACTTCAAGGATTTGAACCTCCCTGGAATGAGCGGAACAGTCAGAGTTGTCGGCGCAGTGACTGCCCCAACAGAGACAACACTTTTCCGCTGTTGCAGTACACTTGCTTGAAGGATGGCTCTCTCCGCAGGTGCTACAACGAACGTTAGATTTACATCCTCCCGCACTGTGGCCAAATCTCCAGCAGTTCTTGCATTGAATCGAACGAAAAGCGAGGGGTTCTACTCGGAAGATCAGTGGCCATAAATTTATTTCTGACGGGCATTTTGTGCCCACAAATGTCGCGATGACAGATTCGGTTGGTACCCTCTCGTTGTCGACTAGGCGATTACACCGATAAATTGAAATTACGCCTGCTCCAGAGAGCCTGTCTAGGGTCTCTGCTGGACTCAGCTTGGAGTCGACTCCCCGTACAAAGCCTTTGGTACATGCAAGGTGAGGTGGAATAAAAGCACTCACCGGGGTAGCAGCAAAAAAGGTGCATTTAAGAAGATCCTGCACGCAGGTCTGATCCGGCGACCTACACACGATACCTCCTCGCCCAAATGGGCGCACATTTGTGAGGGTCTGGAAATGATTTGAAGTTGTCTTAAGTTCCTTTTGAACAGCCTGAGGGTTTGTAAGTCCGATGAAGCCTCCATTTGTAGGTACCAGTGCCACGGAAATACTGTCGATACCACTGCGGAAAAAGGAGTGTAGCGGCAATTCTTTAAATGGCAGGGACGCTGACCAGGCGGATCGCGCCTGGCCAGGAGCAGTAGTCGACATGAGCGCTAGAGATACGGTTAGACTCAGAAACAGATAAACTATAAAATCGCACTCTAAGACAGCAAGTAAAACCACTCAATCCTCAGCCAAGAACACCCCGAGAGGTTGAGCACGGGCAAGCCAGGCTCCGAAGCTTACGTGGCCGATGCGATGCGTTCAACGCGTCGATGCCAGAAGACTGCCTCGCACGAACACCACGAGTCTGGGACCAGTCTCTATCCTCTTTGTAGTCTTTTCTCCTAAGCAGAGACCCTCTACCGATTTATGCCCCAATCCCACTACTGCCTTGTGGAATTACCCAGCAGCGTTAAAACACCGACCCGGCGCGTTTCGCAAAGCGGAGTGCCTGGCAAAATATAAGGCTTCAGTCTTATGTCGGTGATAGTGCGATTCAAGCGCTCTGTGGGTACATTAGTTTGTGGATGGTATGCCGTTGTGAACTTGTCGTTCGTGGAACAGGAACGGACAAGATCCTGGACAACGCGAGAGAAAAAGTATCGGCCTTGGTCAGTAACGAGCTGTCAAGGAGCACCGTGATGCAAAATGATGTCGTGCAGTAGAAAGTCGGTGACATCGGTAGCGCAGCTGATTGGGAAAGCGCGGGTCATCGCGTAATGTGTCACCATGTCGGTCGCCACGACAACCCATTTGTTCCCGGATGCAGAAGTGGGAAATGGCCCGAGAAGGTCGAGTCCTACGTGGTAGAATGGTTCAGCAGGGATCTCAATAGGGTGAAGGAGGCCAGTTGGAAGCGATGTTGGTCGTTTTCGACGTTGACAAAGGTCGCAGCTGGCGACATACGTTTGCTCAGAGCGATATAGACGTGGCCAGAAGAAACGGCGCCGGACGCGATCATAAGTGCGGGTGACTCCCAGGTGACCAGCGGCAGGTTCATCATGAAGCTGTCGGAGAACACCTACACGCAAATGGGAAGGCACGACGAGAAGGCGGTCAAGATCATTAGGGCGCATATTGTGGTGGTGGAGAACCCCTTCATGAAGGAAATACAAGTTCAGAGAAGTAGGTTGAGTAGCGGAACTCAGGCCTTCTATGACGGGAAGTAAATCCGGGTCGCGGCGTTGCTCAGAAGGGATATCAAGAAAGTCTGATATTGATAAGACGCAAGCCTCAGTAGCTCTTTCTGTGGCGCTGGCGGATCCACGGGATACCGTGACAGGGAGTCGGCGTATTCTTGGAGGTGGAGAGATCAATGACCGAGACGTTTCGTGGGATCCTTGAGCGACGAAAGCCAATTGAGCGGATGATGACCAGTTACAACAGTAAAACTGCAGCCGAACAGGTACGGGCGAACCTTAGTGGCAGCTCAAACAAAAGCAAGACACTCTCGTTGATAGAATGGTTCTCCTCGGCAGGGGACAAAAGGCGGCTGGCGTAGGTGATGACGCTGTCACGTCCATACTGACGCTAAGCTAAAACAGCACCAATTCCGTGGCAACTCGCGTCAGTACGAACTTCTGTCGGTGCGGTCTGATCGAAGTGGGCTAATATTGGCGTAGTCGTGAGGGCTGCAATGAGCGCCGAAAATGCAGCACGTTTAGGCGAGTTCTAAGTAAATGGGACGCTTTTTTAAGGAGCTCGGTGAGAGGCCGCGCAATATCAGCAAAATTCCGGATGAAGCGGCGGAAATAGGAGCACGAACCAAGGAAGCTCCGAACATCCTTAGCAGAAGAGGGTACGGGAAATTGAGTCACTGCGCGAATTTTGTCCGGGTCGGGCTGTATCCCAGATGCATTAATGAGGTGACCAAGTACAGTTATTTTGCGACGGCCGAAACGGCATTTGGAGGAGTTCAGCTGGAGACCAGCGCTGCGGAATACCTGGAGAATACTGGACAGTCGCTCAAGATGGCTCGTGAACGTCGGTGAAAAAACAATCATATCATCCAAGTAGCACAAGCAAGAACACTATGTGAAGCCACGCAGAATGGAATCCATCATGCGCTCAAAGGTGGCCGGTGCATTGCAAAGCCCAAACGGCATTACTTTATATTGGTATAACCCATCGGGGGTTACAAATGCAGTTTTTTCTTGGTCTCGTGGGTCAACAGTGATCTGCCAATAACCAGATCGAAGGTCAATGGACGAGAAAAACTTTGCGCCATGAAGGCAGTCAAGGGCGTCATCTATTCTTGGTAAGGGGTAAACGTCCTTTTTAGTGACCTTATTGAGATGTCTATAATCGACGCAAAACCACCATGTGTTGCCCTTCTTCTTGACGAGCACGACTGGGGATGCCCACGGACTAGATGACTGTTCGATGACGCGTTTGGCAAACATTTTCTCGACCTCTTTCTGGGTGATAGAGCGTTCGACAGTGAACACATGATAAGGGCGGCGATCTATTGGGTTGGCATCGCCAGTGTTGATGTGATGGGTCACAACTGATGTCTGGCCAAAAAGGCGGCTGTCTAGGTCGAATATGTCTGCATAGGAGGTGAAGAGACGGTGGAGGTCTTGTGCTCGGAGGGCGAAGGATCTGGCGCTATCATTTTGGCAATGTCAATGCTTGAAAGGTTAAACGCAGTGAGCAAGTTGACGTGAGACGTAGGTTGCTCAGCTGACAGTTCAGAGATATCACACTTTTTCAACGACGACACGACGCCTAGTTTAATACCAGCAGGCTGCAAGTGCGCGGAGAAACCAAAGTCCGAAAGGGACAAATAGGTCTGGTTGTGACGTACACGCACGACGGTGTGTGGGACAGCAATAGAATGCTTTAGCACAACGTCGATAATAGGTGAAACGAATATTCACCTTCGCACACAGGCGAATCACACACAAGCTGCACGTAAGTCGCGGCTTGCGGCGGAAGATGCATGAACTCGGTGGCACAAAGGTGACTTTGAGCATCATGGGCAACAGCGGCGTCAAAAGGCAGTTCCAACTGAAGAGGGCCTGCCGAGCAGTCGATAAGAGCGGAGTGTGCAGAGAGAAAGTTGAGACCAAGAATCACGTCATGTGGGCACTGCTCAAGCACGGTGAACCATACGACGGTCTGACGGCCAGCAATACACGCGCTAGAGGTGCACATGCCGAGAACGGTAAATGTGCTCCCATCGGCAAGCATAACGGCGCACTTAAAAGGAGGCGTGATCACTTTTCGCAGTTTCATACAGAGAGCATTGCTCATGACTGAAATTTGTGCGCCAGTTGCTATGAGGGCTGTAACGGTTACGTCATCCACCAAAAGGTACAAAACACTCTGGCGTGTAGGAATCATCAACAAAGGATTTGCAGACAAGGTCGTTAATGCAGCGTCACCTCCGGGGGCTGCATGGTCTAGTTTCCCGAGGTTGAAGACCCAGGTCGTGCTGGGTACCTGGATCGAGGAATCATCGGCGAGAAAGATCGGTGGTCTTGAGGTGATGGTGACCGGCTGAACGTCCAGCCCTGAACGTTAGTAGCAGGTGGCTGCGGATCGTACGGAGTAGATAACCGACGAGAGTTGTCTTCAAAGCGGCGCCATGTTGCAGTGTTCCCGGATGAATCGGACGTCCAACGATTGAGACAATAGCACGCAATGTGTCCGGCGCGAGAGCCGTGCAAGCAGATCGGTTTATCATCCGACGTCCTCCATTCAGCAGTGTTCCGGTAGCGGGAAGGGTAGCGTGAAGGGTACACCGGGATCTGGTTAACCGAAGCCGAGGTCTCGGTAGTGCGAACAGCGCCAACAGGTGCGATGCCGAGATTTGCTATTTCTTGGCGAACGACGGCTTGGATGAGGAAGACAGTAGATGCGTTATCTTGAGGGCCATTGGAAGCTTGTATGCAGCTTTTGTCGTCAGCCTTTCAATGTATTCACGATAAATAAATAAAGAATACCTCAACTAAAAAAAAGCGTTGACTGCAGGAGCCATTGCTTCGAGTTCGCGGCGAACGATCCGGGTGACATTTTCAGATTATGAAGCTTGCGTGAACCTGGGGCAGTCTTCGCAGGTCGAAGTGGCTGCAGTATTAGGCAGGTGCACAAACTGGCGGGTTTTACGACGGTTCTTGGCGTGCTCGAAGTGCTGACATTCTTTCACCACTGCATCGACGGTGGCGCAATCTTTACGATCACCAGGTTAAAGGCATCATCGGCAATTCCTTTTATTATGTGGGCGATTTTGTCAGTTTCGCTCATGTTTATGTCCATCTTTTGACAGAGGACCAATATGTCCTGTATATAAGATACATACGGTTCCGTCGATGTCTGCACGTGACCTTCCAGGTCTTTCCTCGCGGCCTGCTGTCGCCCAAATGGCCTACTGAACAACTCGACAAGCTTCATTTTGCTAATGTCCCAGCTGGTCAACTCCGACTCATGCGTCTCATACCAGGTGAGTGCCGTATCCCGCAAGTACAATACAACGTTGGCCAGCATCAGCGTGGGGTCCCACCTATAGTATTCGCTCACGTGCTCGTACAATGCGACCCAATCTTCGACATTCAGCTTGTCTGTGCCTGTGCCCGAGAAGGTTCCGGGCTCTCAAGGAGGCAGCTGCAGCTGCTGCTGTGGCTGCTGTTGCCGCGGGTGCTGTTGCTCTTGTGGGTAGGCTTGTCGAGCCATTGGAGGAAAATGAAGGTGGCGACCATTCCGAAGTTCCGTGTTGGTTTGCCGGGAGAGCTAGGGAAACCTACCCCATACCTCCACCAATAATCTTACAAGGAAAGGTAAAATTGCGGATATTTACGATGTTTACTTGCGATGGCAATGACTGACACACTGGTGAGCTGGGACCAGATGATGTTGATGATGATGATGATGATGATGATGATGATTCTACAGCCATGACTTGTACCGACTCAGGGGAATCGGCCAAGAATCGATGACTTAATTCATTAAAATTCTTTAAATTCAATATCAAAACCACCCATCCGAAAAAAAGAAAGAAAAAAGAAAAGACACAATAGGCAGAACGAAAGTAGTGCAATAGTTGTTTGTCCCTCGTTCAGATCAGACAATTATTCAATACATTGATTAGGAATCAGCATGGTTAAACAATACTCTTGTGTATGTTGGAAGTTTTTTTGCAGGAGTAATAATCATGCAATTAAAAGCTTAAATTTTTACTTTCATTAAGGTGCTTACAAACTGCATAGAAAACGGTCTCGTGGCTGAAGCCAAGATCGCAAGCACCGAAGGAAAGCATATTTTCTATAGTGAAGTTCAGTCCCAGGCTAGCGAATGGGAGGACTAAGAGTGTTTTCCTGAGCAATTTGCATCGGCGACATGATAAAAAATAGTGCTCTATTGTTTCCGATTCTGAACAAAAGTTGCATAGCGGTGATATCGCCAGACCAGCCCTATGTGAATAGAAATTTAACGGGTGGACACGGCATCGAAATCTGGTTATTATAGTTTCCAACTGTCTTGTAGGACACCAATGAATTTTCCATGGAAATCTTAATTGAGTAAATTCTAGTGTTGACATTGTTGCTTCCGTAGCGTCTGCATGAAGCGCAAGTTTTCTGTATCTTGTCGCAGTTATAGTGGCCACTTCGGGAAGGACTGATGGTACTGGCCCTTCCTATGCTGCTCGTGCTAGAGAGTCGGCAATTTCTTTTACGTCTAAGCTACAATGACCAGGTACCCATACTAATTTCAGTAGCTGCAGCTGAGGAGGGACTAGCATAAGGAGCGTCTTTAAGGCCATCAATTTTGTTGACGCCGTAATCGACGTACATAGTGACAGGGAATCCATGATTATGATCGCGTTATCGGCATTCAAAGGTAGCTTCCGCAGCGCTAGAACTATTGCCAACAGTTTAGCTTCAAAAACTGGGGTGAACTGCGGTAATGTTAAGGAAAAATACCAGTCAAGCAAATGGGAGTATATACCTACACCTGTCTTTTCATCCATTACTGAACTTCTGTGGCTATAATATTATTCGTTTCTGCGTGTGCAAAATAATCCGGCAGTCGGCTATTTAGGACACTATATGATTGTAATTTGGGCTTAGAGGGAAAAATCTCACCGAATTCTATCTCAAGATTTTGATTTGTAACCTGCGCCGCAATCACATCTCGAATTTTTACATTTATCCTATCTAGTTGTTTCTAGACAAAAGCAAGTTGAGGTGTTCGAAACCGTGGCCAATGGGCAAGAAAAAAAGCTGTCTGGGTCATTTATAAAATCATATTCAGATCGTCTTGGCGCATAGCTATAAAATTTCGGAAACGTGTGAACCGTTAGGATACGAAAACAGCAAGGCAATGTAGGTAAACGTGCTTCCTGATACAAAAAATTGTTTCTTACAAACCTAGGAAGTCCTAGACACAATCTCAAGGCTTCTCGTTCAAGCATAACCAGAGGCTTTATTTTGTAAGCAGGGCCACCTCAGAACAATACGCACCCAAATTCTAGCATTGGTCGCATATACATTTTATATATCATCAACATTGTGCTTCTGCGTAGACCACATCGATGGCTGCTCAGTCTACGAAGAATTCCTAAGGCGCGTTGTGCTTTAGATGCCATGCTTTCTACGTGGGGAGTCCAGTTTAGGTTGCCATTATAAATTACTCTAAAATATTTAAGAGATTTCACCTGCGGGATGAGCTCTTGTTTATAACATATTGAAATTGAGATGGGTTGTGATAACGGGAATATCAATACTGCACTCTTATTTACATTTGGGGCCATGCAAACTGCATGTAGCAATCTCTCCAGCATATTGACATATCTCTGTAGATTTCGTTATAAAGAATATATGTCAATATGTGCCATGAAAATTGAAATATCATACGCATATACCAATACCTTCCCGTCCTGGCAATGTGGTATAGCGCTCATTAAGATGTTAAATAGAACTGGCGGTGATACAGCGCCTTGGGGCACACCGCGTGTTAGTTTGCACTTTGACGATGCGCACCCATCCTTAAAACAATAGTCTCTATCCCCTAAGTAGTCTTTTCTTCTAAGCAAAGACCCTCTACCGCTTTATGCCCCAATCGCACTACTGCCTTGTGGTAATATAAAGCTTTCCACTGAAATGCCAACATTATTTCTTAACACCACTTCATAATTACCTTCGGCAATAGTTTATTTCACACAGCTCAAGGGGCAACTATGTGGTAAAGAATAAGACAGGGCATGTATGTCTTGGCTAAACTTTTACCACGTCATGTGAATTGTGAATAAGTAAAGCATCAACCAATCGCAAGGCCACTCAAATCATCTATTAAAGAAACAGACGTACACAAGGTGTTGCCTTGAGTTCTCTTCGGTAACAATTACCCAAAAAGAGCATCAGCCTTATGAGTTTTCGTATTTCCTACTGAAAAAAGAAGTGCCGCTCAAGGCCTTTAGCAGCTTTTACACCAGAACACTAGTGATCTAAACTTAAATTCTCAAGAAGTGCCAGAGCACACTTCTTGATCTAGAAGGCCTTTTTTGACACCAGGTAAATTTTTTCCGCTGCATTTATGGCTTTCTTTTTAAACAAATCCCACAACATGGCAAGAAAACACCCTTGCGTTTCATATACCAGGACTCGAAGGCTGTTATCGACAAACCTGTTGTCGACAAACTTGGCCTCTGAAATGAACAAATAGCAAAAATATGTACCAGCCATGCGCTGCGAAGAACTCACCCATTGCGCCCACATGAACGGTTCCAAGCAGGGAGGATATTTCTGGTGAAAATACAAAGAAGTCATTTTTTATCTTTCTCGACAAAAACTTTGACTAGCTCCAGGTGAGCAATCGGCAGAGTCAGATGCAATCAATGTCAAAGAAGTGTTGCTTTGAAGTCACATCTTTTTAGAACTACGTACAAGTACGGACCTCGAAGAAGGCGAATGACAAATAAAGGAAACGGGAAACGGAGAGCAAAATGAACCCGTGTACACTACAAGGCTCCTGAATGGTGAAGAATTTGCCATACCTTTGCACCATCGGTGCAGAGAGCCATTGGGCTACTGCTCTAGTTGTGGAAAACCATCATGCTGGGCATGTCTACTATTAGCAAAACAGTTATCTGATACTTCTGTCTTATTTTCTTATGCCCTCTTTCTTTCTCTTTTGTATTATTAGGGCACAATTTCTCACGTTCTTAGCTTTAATATCTTTCTTACACTGTCGTTCACTGTGGTACAATTTTTAAAAACGATATTCTTTTTTGGGGACCTTCGACGCGAAAATTTTGGTCTGCCTGCCTGCCTGTCTGCCAGCCTGCCTGCCTGCCTGCCTGCCTGCCTGCCTGTCTGTCTGTCTGTGTGTCTGTCTGTTCACGCTCAACGGTATTGGGTAGTCTGAATGGCACCAGCCGATACCCTAAATAGCCTAGCCTATCCACAGCGCCCACCAATGTCGCTCAAGATTGAGCATTCATACTTGTGCGATTGTCAATTAAACATCAATTATTGCACATATCCAAGGCACCACAACAACACTTATATATTCTGTATGTGCGTCTTTCACTAGAAAAAGCATATATAGATAATTCTAAGAACCGTAGCGTTTATCACGCTGCGCTGACCATGCAACGCTTGCACGAAAAGGCGAGTGTTTCCAACGCTTTGCGAAGACGACACGGTGGCACCTACCTGTCGCCTTGCGTTCTACACGTTATCACCTCTGAGACGGCTGCGCACGACCATATCAGAGCCATGCGCTTCGTTTTTCAAGGAAACCACCAGATACCGCTCATGTCTCGCGTGTGACGGGACTTGATGCGCTCGTTCGCCTCCGCTGCACGGGCACTCTAATGCTGCGCCTCCAAAATACCATTCGCCGATTTCTCGCGCAGAACATCAAATAAATGTTTTCTTCACTCTCTCCCGGCGCAAGACAATCGTCTTTCGACGACATTCGCAGATTAACATGCAGATACGGGGCAAACTTTTTTCGTTTATATATCGTGCAGAAGTCCTTTTGTGTGAAATTGCCTCAAGACCTTAATTGAAGTTATACAAGGCTGAGGTGCTGCCAGAAAGTTTTTTTCGAACTAAAGAATACTTCAACAACGTTTTAAATGATTCGTGTGTTTGAATACGTGTTTTTTTCATGCAATTTGAGAGAGAGGGAGAGAAGAAGTGTAGGAAAGGTAGGGAAGTTAACTAGACTATGCGTCCAGTTTGCTACCCTACACAAGGGGAAGGAGAGAGGGGAGTAAAAGAAAAAAAGAGAGAGAAGGATAGACACATGTCACATCCCACACACAATGCCGAGTTTCACAGGCGGTCCCTCAATGAAGTTGCTGTCAAGTATCTCAGTATGGCTCGTGTAGCTTTCAGTGCTGATGTGCTGCGCGACCAGGCTCCTAAGATCTTTGCTTCATTAAATGGCCGGTCATCGAGTCTATTCAAGGCACACTGGAGAGTCCGGCAATCTTCATCAAATTGAACACAGTGGCACAAGAAATGTTCAATAGTCTCTATACAGTTGCAGCTTTCACACATGGCTGAATCTGCCATGCCAATGCGATGACTGAATGACTTAGTAAACGCTATCCTAGTCCCCAGCCGGCACAGCATTGTAGCTTGACGTCGAGATATCTTGGATGGCAGTTGTTTCTGGAGTAATGACTTAAAGTTCTTAGGGCGATGATTGGAGTCAAGTGGAGAATCCCAGTGCGCAAGCGTGGCATTATGCGCGATGTGACAAAGTGCTCTAGCTGCGTCCACTCTTGATAAGGGTATTAACAGTGTGGGCGCTCCATCGTGGGCACATCGGGCAGCGTCGTCGGCGAGGTGGTTACCACTGATGCCACAGTGGCCCGACAAAAATGGTAAAACAATGTCGTGTTCTTGATCAGCGGTGCCATGACAAATTTCATTAATACAATACACCATCTGGTGGTAGTTTCGACGTCGTAGACTTCGCACGCATGCAATTTGAAAATTTACAAGTGTTATGGGGGTCGCTCGCCTCCCCTTATACGCTAACCCCTTGGCTACGACAATTATCTAAAAAAACATGAATTTTGTTCAAGAACATGTATGGGCCTAAGTATTCTCCTCCCTCTCTCTCCCTCCCAAAAGAGACACTCGCTCTTAGAAATGAGGTACTTGCTGTAAATTAGTGATGATCGCTTGTACTTACAACCTACGTGTTTGCATTACAAAACGACAGCAACGTAATCGAATCCAATTGCTGAAGTGTTTAAAAGTCAAGGCGTACTTAAAGAGTCCTTTTGTTCAGACACGCCAGCAGGAATGGCAAACTATCAATTCAAAACAAAATTGCATGCCCAATGAAAGTGTCCTAAAGACGTGAAACAGCAGCAACTTATGTCAATAAGACGGGAATGGGGGTTAATAGGTACAAACTTCGTGTCATAAACAGTTGGTAAACTGATGTCAAATCAAACTAACTGTCTTGCGGACGTCCTTATAAAACTGTCATGGCTTTCATACTGACTGCTGATTGCGTTAAAAATAGTAGAGTCAAGTCTTACCTGCATATCGTCAGTGCGCAGGATTATCTCACATACGTTGAGTCCGTCGCATAGGCTTCTTATGAACTGCAACAACATTTGGGCAAATGTAAATCTGACAATTTTCCGAGGGTGCCTCTCAGACGTAATTTGATGAGCATTTGTCATTCATATTTCAGACAGCCTAGGAAATAATGATTTCCACCCAGTGCACGTAACACAGTGATCATGTGTGTGAACGTTAGTTAACGCACAAATGTTTTGTTTCATACAGGTTTGTGTCATTTCCATGACTCTGTTGATTCCATGCGCCGAACTGGTTGGCAAAACAAAAGGAAAATAAATCTCCATCAATGTTTTGGCATTTCAGCCATGGCAATGCAAGAGAAGTTTGTAGCACTGAGCTGGCGACAGCGAAGTAATAAAACGACACCACATATTTATTTAACGTTGTTATCTTAGCAACTGCGCCATGTTAATATAAAGGAGACTGTCGAATTCCCCTCTTAGTCCCAGCCCATACACTAAACTCTACGCCCGCGCTAAAGTCATCCCTATACACTGCACTCATCACTACGACTAGCATATTCATTTGTGAAGTCACAACTAGCAAGATAGAAAGAGGCTGAGGGAGCAGCCACAGCCGTTTCGGCGCCTTTGCCAAATGTACCTTTACGTACTTATGACTACATCGCCTTTAACAAATGCATTATCATCACTAGGAAAGGAAAAGGATGCGGTATCCACACTGAGTGAATTACAAGTGACTGTCATAAATTTTGTGTCAAGCCGCATGTAAGAGAAATATCTTGACCACTTATGACACGTTCGGGTCGCTTTCTGATGCAGCATTCCGCTTTCTCTTAATATATGAAGAGGACCAGTGGCTACGTGAAACTGCACACTCACTCTATCCATAGGGAGAGGGCGTGTCGCAGCGTCAACAAGCCACGCATGGATGTGCCGCTACACAAACTTGTGGACAGGCCTTTAAAATTCTACTAATCGCCCGAGATTTAGCCAATGTAGCTGAAGTCAAATACATGATATATTTCACTGCACACGCGAAGATTACTATCTTGAACATGAACGAGAAGGCGAACGATTTGTCGGGAGAATCAACCCACTGCACAAGCCAAACGGACTTCTCGGGGACAAATTTATCTAGCACCACCAACTTACCGCTCAAAGAAGGTGTGGCGAAATCTGACGCAATGTAAGATATTTTGAAGAGGCATTGCTGCAAAAATACCATGGCTAACATAACAGCTATCTGGTCACCTTCATACTCGCGCGTCCCTTGTTCTCCACTGGCAGTGATATTCCGTAACATTTTTATTTTGTCAGACAAACTTTCCGGGCACGATATTCTTGTGTCCTTCATGTAATGGGATTCAGGCGGGGATCGCCCATCACCTCAGCCTTTCAAGACCGTCGCCCATTCGCGGTAAGACATGCAAAATGATGGTTCGCCTGATCTAGAATTACGAAAGGTCCAGCGTAATGTGCGTGCAACGTCAGAGTCAAGCCACGCCTGAGTATTGGTGTATATGTCCCAATACTCATGGGGGTCAAAGAGCCAGGGATTCGCTGGCTGCATATGACTGAATAGACCTTATGCAGGTCGCTTGTAGCTCTGACACTGTGTATTACTCGACATGTAGGTATCAATTGTATTTGTCTACTTTGAGCAAGCAAAAAAAAAACAGAGGATTAGCTTAGTTTTAGGTCCGGTGGTCCCATGCCGCCAATTGCTCACTAGGTGGGTGTCCTCCCAAGTGACAACTTCGTTCTGCTGAGCACCAGACCGGAAGTGCGCTTGTACCTATTTAAACAGGATATGGGTAGCCGGCGGCGGCAATTTCCTGCGTCCCACAGCAGCGGCGGATGTTCAACTATTTCACCAAAGCTGTGGTCGGTTAAGGTACGCCCAAGGGTGTTCGCAGAGCTTTATGGGGCTACCTTTCGAGATGAGTACTCAAAAACAACCGAGCGCCAGGTCAGTGTACTCCTCTACCCATTGGAAAAAACCGGTGGGTTCCAGGTTGGCACTGGGAGTTGAACCCGGCACCTTCCGCTTTGAAAGCGGGTGCTCTACACATGTAGCCACCACTGCGGTAAATATGACTCGACGAATTAATCTCACTTTGGCGATGACAGAAGCGCTAGGATAAGGCTTCATTTTTAACATTATGGCACTGCAGTTCTTGAAGAAGTGGTTGACTCCACGCCCAAGTTCCCTGGAGACAAACATCGCTGAAAAGATCGAAACATTATGCATAAGGAAATGAAGAGTACTGGATGATGGCAGCGTTCTGGGCCACGCTCGCATCTCCTACTTATTCGTTACTATCTTTCACTTTTCGATGAACAGCTTAGCCGTACCACAAAAAAAGAGAAGAAATCTGTGCACAGGCAATATTCCGTAGTAAAGCTTCCCGTGCGCGTAATGCACATGTTTCACGCAGTACTGACTACGCCATAGTTGTCAAGTACTACGCACAACAAATCTGTAGGCTATACGCGCAAATTTGCGCTCCGCTCATCATGTGAATAAATGGTTATGGCGATCATACAGCAACATAGATCGCTCATAATGCGTAGACATGGTGCTAACCTACTATACAGTTGTCGGTTCACATAGAGTTACTTCTGGGGCGATTCCACGTTTTAAACACACGGCTGTTAACGGGTCGCTTCGGTAAACATGACGTCTGCTTCAGGTGCCTTTTGAAACAGTTACAAGCAAATGCTTTTTTTGTAGCAGAACTCTTAACATCAAGATTTTTGGGGCTAAACTCTGACTGAAACACTTATTAAGGGTAAAGTGTAAGATGTCTGTCAAATAGGAACGGTTACTGTGGGCATCATTGTCAACACGAGTAAAGAAAAAAAATAATCATCACGTAAAGATATTGCTCTATGAAGTCACCGTGATAGTGATGCCATGAGAGCATTATAAATCCACTAAACTTTCTTGGCGTTGTTATGTCACCTCGCGGAATCAGTCACATAGCCTCGTCACTTCTTTAATAGTGGGCCCACGAGGATAGGTTAGGTGGCCGGTACCATGCAGCGCATGTTTCCAAGGTGGCTTCATCATCGGAATGCTCAGCCCAGTGGATAAAAAAACTGAGCTGAGAAGGACTCGGACAAAATAGAATGCGATTGGCACACGTGTCCCCCTTGCATGGGTGGGCGGACTGTAGCCGTGCTAAGGGGGGTGGGGGGACACTTGCGCACATTCATTTTATTGATGTTCCTAGCAGCCAATATAGGAATCTAGGTACGCAGTGATCCATGGAGTGACTTCTGATCTGTGGGCGATGCCTCATGTCGGAAAGAGAAATATTATGTCACGTTAGAAGGTAACAATAATGAAGTTTCGTGGTAGAGCAGACTCACCGAACGCCACAGCTGAACTTTGTATACACTTATTAACTTTGTAGACGGAAATGCACTCACAACGGCTCCCTATAATTCATGACTCCTTGTGTTAAATCAATCTTCGCAGCCACAGTCGTCTGTAAGGGCGCAATTGTTTGGCCTAGCACCATGTACATTCTTTTTTTTGTGCGAAGAACAGATTTATTTATGGTACAAGTTTTGCAAAATAAATTCGGTTCTTTGGCACTAACAGCATTTAGTGCATCACAGGTTTTACTTTCTATTTATTTTTTAGTCTTTTCGACAAGAAAGTGCTGGTTGGTACCGATAAATATAGCATGAGGAGGGGGCAGGCTGCATATGGCTATATCTTTGTAAGACGCGCTAGTATTCGCTCTTCCCGAGTAACCTCACTAAGAATGTTTGTGTGAAATGGGGCATATTTCGAAAGCGCAGCGCTCATGTGTGACCAAGACGACACACATGAGCGTCGGTGCTGTACTCTAGCAGGGGGCCTGTTTGCCATGTTGCGTACTTGTACTTCATCATATCCAACGTTACACTTGCGTGATGACATTTACTATACTCGAAGAAAAAAGCGTGCACTTCACTATAGATGGAATAGCGTTCGTAAATAGCTTACCGTCCCTTGGGTCCGATTTGCAGCATTGCACAGCACCGATAAATACAAAACAGAGCAGAGGTGCAAAGCACTGTAGTTGCTCTGCCATGACTATATTCCTCCAGCGCAAGTCACAAGCAACGCCAGAATTGTATATCCAGAGTGCTGTGCACACCTTCACCGTGTCACTCCTCCATTAATCCACATAAAATTATGCATGCGTGCTTCTTTTTTTTTCTTGTTAGTAGCACAGGCCACAGATAAGGTTTCAGACGGATGTTATTCATTAGGACAATAATGGTACCTCGTGTGTCCCACTGCTGGAGAAAAGAATTCAGCTGCCCAAGCATCCCTACACAGTCTGCCGAAATGAATGATGCACCGTCCAGGTTCATTAATTTTTCGACCATGACAGGCACTGAACAAACCAACGAGGCCGCCTATGCGCCGTCGCTGTTGTGATGAGTTATTATCAATGACGCATATGCAGGCCAACTCCCACTCACTGCCCCGACGTTCGCATTCCGCACGGCGCCTAAAATCACCAGGTCAAGTAAGTTCAACCTTACTAGCTCTAATATAACGTATGAGAATTTCGTAATCTGCCGAAATCTCCGTTAATATTGAGTGGCGTTATCTTTGTATCTTCGTTTCTCCAAATAACCAACAGAACGGAGGCATCTCACTTGCATCACTGCATGGCACCCGCATTATGGGGTACTTATTTCAGGAAGCTGGAGTGAGTAACATTACGCAGTGGCCCGAAAATTTGAACGGACATCTTACCTTACCACTCAGGCAATTGTCACTTTCTACTCAATTTAATTAGTCATTTTACCTAGAGTAAATTGTACTGAAGTTTGATTACAAAATTACTTTTAGTAGATTAGATATTTCTGACTGTTGAAGCTGATGCAGGATATTTTCTTAAACTTTCGGGACGCTTGGTTTCCCTGTAGTCTGTAAAATCCCTATTGGAAAAATTGCCATGGTGGATACTAAAAAACATGGTAAGTGTAGTGGAAATAATAGTGGGAATGGTGGAAATTATGATGGATATGGTGGGACGTAGTGGAAAATATGGTGGATATGCTGGAACATACTGGGTAGTATGGTGTACAGATGACGGGTAAAGTGGAAATGATGGTGGAAAGCAGAGGCTAGATAGTGGGCAATAATGGGACACTCTGCCCACCTTTGCGATAATGCTAGGAAGTCCTAAGCATGTGGTGGGTGGTGCTTATTATGGTGGGCTACATGGTGTACCAAGCTGAAAAACTCTTCCCACCATTGCGATAATGCTGGGAAGCACTAAGCAGATGATGGGTGCTGCTTGTTATGGTGGGCCACATGGTGTACCAAGCTGAGAAGCTCTGCCCACCATCGCGATAATGCTGGGAAGCAGTAAGCAGTTGATGGGTGGGCTTATAATGGTGGGCAATTTATATAGTGTACCAAGCTGGGATCTGTATACACTACATGTTCTACCACCATGATTTCCACCATAGGTTAGGCCTACCGACCGAGCCCGTACAATTGTGTTATCCGTGCTTCCGGGTTTCAGAATACATGATTTTGACGATTAAGTATGAATATACAGCGCAGCCATGGCATCAATTAACCTAAACGAAGCTATTTTCATTGTGTATGGTGTCCGCTCAAGGAGCAACAAACATCGATGCAACGCATATAAAGCACTCCCAGAGAACGTAAGTGTCTTCTCACCGACAGCCGCTGGTCGCACTCGCCGGCACTTCTTTAGCTTTTGTACGAGAACTCAGACGTGGCGATTCGTATGCTTGGTGAACCAATATGATAGCGTATTGTTTCCGGCACACTGCATTCGTTTTGGCCAAGCCGTTATGTAGTTGTTGCTTTAGCGAAAGAGCTACAGCATTGCGCTGGCACGACCGCCCTCTACGTTGCGCGAAAAGCATCCCCATACTCAATAAAATAAATTAGGCTGGCGTATCTACGGAATGAGCCTAAAAGCGTCATAAAGCGTGAGCAGATGTCGCCCTTTAGAACGAGCGCAAAACGGATATTAAACTTGGCAGACCCTGCCGGTAAACTGTTGCTGCTCCCCAGTCCACTAGATTTTTTTCTTGAAGTTGTGAGTTGTAAAAAAATAGCACTAGTGACATTAACACCGTGGCAATTGTTACAGGCCGCAGTCGCTTGTGTTTATTAAATGTGCAATTTTTAGTAGCAGGTGTAGATCTTGTCTATGTTGTCTACACGACAAACATAACTCAATTTGAACCGTAAGTTTGTATGCCAACTAAGTATTTAACACACAATCAGCGTCATGTTGGAAAGAGAGGCATGGAGATGTGCAAGAATGGAACAATGGATGACAACAAATAGAGGCGTTGCCTTGGAGCTCAAGGACACCATCACTGTGAGCTCAATACCACACCTTATGTCAGTCTATGGCCACCAATGCCTCGTACCTATTCCCGGTAGGCCTCCACTGTGTCTTCGGTGCAAGCAAGTGGGGCATGTACGATGACAGTGCAAAACACCGAGGTGCTTGCAATGCCAGCGTTTTGGTCACTCGTCGGATGCCTGCGTGTCGACTTATGCCCACAAACTCCGTTCTGGCCAAGGCACAGAAGACCAACGTCTCGATCATCTTATGGATGTCACTGAGGTAGTTGATGCGACAGGACAAGCAGCGGGAGGAGCAGAAGGTGCCCTAAAGGAAGCGGAACACTTGTCCATGGATACCCCTGGTACGCAAAATAACACCGCTAACGACGCCAGTGAAAGCATAAATGAATGCAATGCTGCTAACGAACACCACTTGGAAGGCCTTAAGGACAAGCCTCCTGAAAATGAGGAACAAGAAGGAATGGATTGCAGTCAGACAAGGAAGCGTCAGGCACCGGTCACCGATGAAACAACAACGAGTGCGCCAGACACGACAGAGCAAATGTCTTCGTGTGGTCCACGTGTCACCTTCTTTGGGGACCGAGAGACGCGCCGCCTATGCCAGCGTCCTGAGGAAAGTGCTCCTAAAAAGTGCAAAGGAGGTGAAGCCACAGGTTGGCCTGTGGCTAAAGGTGACCTACAAAAGTAGTAAGATATCAAAATGGCTACCGCACTAACGTTTCCCATGTGTGTAGCGACACTCAACGTGCGTGGCTTGAGGAATGTAAGGCGTCAGTGGCAGTTGCGCCACGTGCTTGAGCAGTACAACATTGATGTACTTGCAGTGCACGAGACTAAGATTTCCGCTGCTCGTGACGCCGATCTTGCACTGGAAGTTTTTCGTGATCACAATTTATACATCAGCCCAGCACGTGATGCATCCGCTGGATGCTTTTTATTAATTAAAAAACACTTGAATCATATTTTGACGTCACTACATGTTGATGGGGAAGGACGCCTTATTTGTTGCGACTTATCTTTTCATTCCCATAATTGGAGGTTTATCTGTGTCTATGCTCCCTCCAAAGTGAATGAAAGGAA
The DNA here is from genome assembly GCA_013436015.1 of Rhipicephalus annulatus. Lineage (NCBI taxonomy): Eukaryota > Metazoa > Arthropoda > Arachnida > Ixodida > Ixodidae > Rhipicephalus > Rhipicephalus annulatus. Next base: position 179,149 of record WOVY01011099.1, on the reverse strand, counting down.
TTCTTTTTTCTTTCTTTAATTTCGCTACTAAACACTGACAGAACTTGGGTAGTTTTTGGAGACTTTAATTGTGTTTGTGACGCTAGAGATCATTCATATATAACAAGTTGTTATGATGCAAGTGCAGCCTTATTGCAGAAACTATTGAATGACCACAATTTAACAGATGTGGGAGCGCATGCACCTTCCTCGGTGAGGTTCACGCATTTTCAAGGCATCTCTCATGCTCGGCTTGACCGTGTATATGTATCTCTAAGCGTATGGTCTCACATTCATAATTATGCTGTAAAGCCCATATTTTTTACAGACCATTGCTTGGTCACTGTTTCTTGGGGTCCTAAAGATTTTCGTAAAACCCCTCTAAACATGGACCTATGGAAGCTTAACGTACAGTTGTTGCGCGAAGATTGTTTTGTTAAAATAGTAAAAGAATCGGTACAGGAGGTAAAACGGTGTCGCAGCTACCAATTTTCGCTCAATGGGAAAGGTTCAAAGAAAGAGTCAAGTATCAGGCAATTAGTATTTCATGCTAACTAGCGCAAAAAAAAAAGCTGAAAAGCGCTATCTTTAAGAACTACCTCATAAGCTCCATACTTTTGAAAGTCAACAGCCGGGATTGTACTGGGACGAGATAAATGTGATTCGAGCACAGATACAAAAACATGATACAGATTTATACAGAAGAGCTAAGATTCGTTCTCGTGTTACCCATTTCACTGAAGAGGAACCCACTAAAAAATCCCTCGGGGATGAAAAGAGATATGCACTTTTTAAAAACATACTGCAAATTGAGTTGCTGGGTTCCCTTTGCACAGAGACATGTGAAATAAGAGCCGCATTTGAAGAATATTACAAATGTTTGTTCACCGCGGCTGAGCTTCAGGAGAATTTTGAGGAAGAAGCTAACCACTTCATTGCCCTTGTGCCTCAGTTACAAGATGATGACAGACTCCCTGTAGAGGGGCCAATAACCAGAGAGGAAATTAGATTTGCAAGAACAACGTTGCAGAAAAACAAAACTCCTGGCCCAGATGGCCTTAGTGGCGAATTTTACATAGCTTTTCAGAAATTTCTGATACCTTTCCTTGAGCAACTTTTTAAAGAGGCTTATGACCGTGGTTAAATTCCTCCTTCTTTCTATCAGAGCCATACAAAATTAATCCCAAAAAGTGCTGATTCTAACGCATTAAAGGAAGTTAACGAATACAGGCCTATATCGTTATGTAACGTTGACTACAAAACATTTGCTAATTGTTGACAAATCGGCTACAGACAGTGATTACTAAATGTGTAGGTGACCACCAAACATGTGGAATTCGTGGTCGCTCTATACAGACAAACATTCATATTGCACGTTCAGTTCTTGAGTGTATAGATAGTAGCATGGGCCAAGTAGCCCTCCTTCAAATAGAACTTGCAAAAGCATTTGATAAGGTACAGCATGCTTTTTTGTTCTGGCTCCTAAGACACCTGCAGTTGGGTGATGTACTATACAATGGTATCTAACTCTGTTATAAGAAGTGCACAACCAGGCTCGTTGTAAATCGCACACTTTCCAATATAATAGAGTTAAATTCATCTGTACGTCAGGGATGTCCGGTGTCACCTTTGCTTTTTGCAATTTATCTGCAACCGTTATGTTCAAGTGTGCTTCTAAAGTCCAGCATAAGAGACTACCGATATGATGCCGAGGAAGTTAAAGTTCTAGCTTATGCTGATGACATTGCTTTCTTTTGCGCTGATAAACCCAGCGTTCAAGAAGCAGTCAACACTACATTACGTTTCTGTGAAGTCGCTGGCGCCAGCATAAATTTTGATAAAAGTAGTGGATTCTGGCTAGGCATGTGGGCTACAACTCCTTCGGTCTTCGCAAATATTCATTAGAATGCGACTCCTATGAAATACCATGGTGTGCCTCTCGATAACTATCGTAACAGCGGCCCACAGTGGACCGCTGCGATAACTACGATCCGCCGAAAGGTGGCAACATTTCACGGACGGGAGATTTCCATTTTTGCCAGAGCGAAAGCGAGCAATATATTCCTTGCATAAAAACTTATTCATATTCTGCAGTTGTTGCATTGCTCTCGGGTGCACATTTAAGCCTTTCGTCGGATATTTTCCTGCTTTAGTTGGAGCTCTTCTTAGGAACCCATGAGAAGAGACAATCTTTTTCGTCCACTTGAAAAAGGTGCATCCTCGGCCTTATGCATTTGTTCGTGCGACAGTTGGTATTGCTATTTTTTTACCTCAAGGATGTGTGCCACCCATTTCTATTAGCGGTTCTTCGTACCCGTCTATGTTACTACTTACACTTATTCATGTCACAACAAGCGTTGCTAAGCAATTGCCGTTGCGGGGATTCCTAAAAGTAATTGTTGATACAGTTAGTTTTTTGAAAGCAAGGTTTACCTTAGAGTGTATACTATTGACAGAACAAATTTAACCGCTGCACTTGTGAATAATCTTTTCCCCGAACCTGTTTATCGAAAGCAATATTCGCTTCTGTCTGGTCACGATGTATTATTTCGTGTACGTAGAATGTGTATATCTCCTTCAGCCAAAACATTTTTCTTTAAACTGCACACTTCCACGCTGCCAGTGAAAACGTGGCTTAATGAAAAATCAATATACGTACCCTAGACAGTGAATTGTAGACTCTGCAACCAACCTGAGACTATAGAGCATTGTTTTATTCATTGTCGTGATGCTTTTTATTTTTGGGACATTCTAAAAAGAACGTTAAGAAAAGAACTTCCAATCACAGCCCATGGTATTAGGTTCCTTCCGTTCAAAAAGAGTCTGACTGATAGTACTCCTTACGACTTGTTTATGTTGTTGGAATTTGATTCACTATGGAAAAGTCGCATGATAGATAGACACGCCGAGCCACCACGGTCGACGAGATCTGTCTTCCGAGAAGCAGCTGCTCAAGTGCGCAGTGTTGTCGAGACTTTTGACCCCGTTCCGGAGTGGCTTCCCGTTCTTGACGCTTGTGTGTGTTTGCCTGACTTCTGATGAAATATGTTCTGTGTACTTTACTGGTGATAATGTCATTCATTAAAGAAAAAAAAGTTGGTATGGCGCAGTGGTTAGTCTCTTTGAATGGGAATCCGCAGGTTGCACGTTCGATCCTCCGTGGCGCCTTGTTTTTTTTTACGGGACGGGTGTTTTTATACCGTTTTTATAGAATTATTTTTTATTTTTGTGGCAGCTCGTCACAGTGATTGTGACGTCATTTCGCGCTCAAGCGTTGCCGGCACTGCAGAACCCTCCATACCCACCATTCGCCATGGTGGGCGTTTCCCACCATTCACCCACTACATTATTCCACCATAATGGTGGGTGGTGGTTTACACCATGCCCACCATTCGTTTTTTTCGGTAGGGATGCCTTCTTTATAAAGTTGAAATTTGCAGAAACAAGGATACAGAGGTCATCTGACTAAGTATCCGCAAAACATTTTTGGGTGCGTAAGAACGGCTTGTGTTCGTATCTTCTTCTTGATTTCAGCTATGTTCGTCTCGGTGGAACAGCGAACACGGTGCTGGGCGACTGACCGGAAGGCCGTGGGTTAAATTCGGCAGGCAGCGGTTGCATTTATATGGAGAAGAAATGGCAGAGCCCCGTGTACTTGTGATGTTAGTGCACTATGAAGAACACCAGACAGTAAAAATTTCCGGAGCCCTCCTCAACGGCGTCTTCTATAATTATTTTGTAGTTTTGGTATATATTAGTTGTGTTATTATTGTAAAAATAGTGATATTAAGAGTATTATTAGTAATAACAACTATATAATTACTATTTCAACAATGATATCCTTCAGCCATGTGTGTTCTCTAACCCGCACTGCTTTCTTTCTGTCGCTTCAGTTTAAACATATATTAATGCTTAAAAACACTCGCTCTATCGTCCTCGATTTCATAAATAGATAGATAGATAGATAGATAGATAGATAGGTAGATAGATAGATAGATAGACAGATAGATAGATAGATAGATAGATAGATAGATAGATAGATAGATAGATAGACAGATAGATGCGTCCAAAGTGCCTGCAGTTTTCCAAGAAATACTTCGCATTTAGTAACTAGAAAATGCAGTCTAGCGCAGAGTCAGAAACATTCTCCAGACACGCACACACACATCCTGTGGTGCAGGATGTGTGTCAATGACACACACATTCTGTGGTGCAGGATAAGCTGTCAATTACTGGTGGCATGTGCCACCAGTAATTGACAGCTTATATACCCCCGTATGGTGCGAACAAGAATTCGTAATGAAAATGCGAGAGTGTCCTGTAAAACCGACTTGGGCAGCGTTCACCCCACGAGTACAACGAATCATAAACTGCATCGAAGCGCGAATCTAAGAAAAGCATTCTGCAGACAGTCAGGCGTTCCGCCATAGAGCCACGTCACGTCTTGAAACTTCTTGAGACGTTCCTAAGCAGGCGTAATGTCGGTACAACGTTCACGGCGGCTACAGTGCTGGCTATGACACGTTAGTGCAGACGGCTGCTTCGACTTTTTTTTCTTGGGGAAGTTCGACACATAAACTTTGGTCTGTATGTATGTCTGTACATTTGTCTGTTTGTCCGCTCTTAATGATACCTCAAACGGCACCAAACGATACCCCAAAGGCCGACCCCATCCACAGCGCCCACCAATATTGCTCAAAGTTAAGCGTTCATACTTGTGCGATTGTCAATTAAAAAGCCATTATTGCGCATATCTGAGGCACCATAGGAACACGTCAACAGTCTGTATGTGTGTCTTTTTACTAGAAAAGGCATACATAAGTAATTCCACAGACCGTAGCGTTTATGACGCTGTGCTGACAATGCAACGCTTTCACAAAAAGGCAAGTGTTTCCAACGCTTTGCTAAGACAACACGGTGGTGGCACCTAACCGTCGCCTTGCGTTCTACACCTTATTATCACCTCCGAGCCGGTCGCACACGCCGCCCGCTTCATTTTCCAAGATAACTGCTAGATGGCGCTCATGCCTGACGTGGTACCTGACTTAATGGGCTTGTTCGCCTCCGCTGCACGCTCGAGGCACTCTAACGCAGCGCCCCTAGTATACAATTCACCAATTTGCTTGTGCAGAACATCAAATAAACGTTTTGTCCACTCTCTCTAGACGCAAGACTATCGTCTTTCGACGACATTTGCAGTATAACATGCAGATACGGGGCCAATTTTTTACATAAAATTAACAAACATTATTTAAAGGGGCCCTGAAACAATTTTGTGAGTAACCATGGAATCATTTCACCGGAAAAGCATATTGCCTCATAAATTCAACGCCGCAAAAAATTAAGAATTCGTCCAGTAAGAGTGGAGTTAAAAAATTTTTCACACGCTGCAATCTTATTCTCTCTTCTCTCGTACCGACAAAAGCGCTGAAAGCTAAGCAGGGAGGGATGGGAGGGGAGACAAAAAATGTAACGCACGCCTCGTGACCTTGAGCACTTTTTTCTTGTTCTCTTCTAATACGTAACTTCTCAGTGCGATCGCTCGCACACGCGTGGATAAGTAGCGGCATCTCTCGGTGAATTCTGTAACAACCAAGCGCGCCACGTTCAAATCAGGCAATGGCTGAAAGATGAGTAATCAACATGTGATTTTGAGCGTCTTCCGTCATTTTTAGCTGACTTCGATAATTTATTGCAAATTTCAGGCCGCGTGTGGCGCTATCACACTCGGCTCGCGTGTTCTGAGAAGCCTCTACTACCGATCAGCAGCGTTCTCTGACATTATCGAAATTGTTGCAGGGCCACTTTAAATACTCTTTTATGATACAGGCGTCAAGTCGCGTTAACGTAAACTCTGGTTCAAGTGTTGACTGCGGTTGTTAGCGGTTTATAGGCATTACAAAAAAATGATTAGGATCAGTATTAATATTGAGAACTCACAGCATTGCCAAGTCATGTATAGGGATTAATATTTGAAATAATTGTAATTGTGAAGAAAGAAAAGAAGAGAAAGTGATAATATGTCGTGAGCAGGGACCGGACCTGCGACTTTCGGATAAGGTGTCCCAAAAATAATCTAATAAAAGTTAAGTATGATATTAACGTTATAGCACTGTCAAGTGAACTTCCTCCCGGAATACCGAGATCTTGTACTATATTACTTCTAAACTTTATCTAAACGTACCAGGTGATATGAAGTTCTCAGATTTTGAAAAGACATCTGACAAGGTGCAACATCAGTGACTAGCTGCGAAGTTTACTCGCTAAAACAATATTATCCTAACGTTTTTGGCAGAATTCATGTTTTTGTGATTAATCGGGGGCAATTTGTTCATGCCAACATTCATTGTTCAGCCAGAAGTCCTGCCCTGTTTGGTCTGAAGTATTCCGAGAAGGCATATTCGGCTGGCTTTGTTTTTTCTTTGCAGAAACAAGGCACCACAAACTGACATCGAAGAGGAAACACGGTGCACACCATTAAATTTATACTTGCACAGGGATGGTATGACGATATTGCCGCGGAGCGTATTGCGGATAGTGTTGCGCATGCCGATACCGCCGGCACGCGGCCTTATCGTGGTCCAGGATGCCCCGCGATTCATCTGCGAAGATTGCGGCCCGCACGTCGACCATTCGCTGATTACGAGATAGCCCCAGATGCTACGACGACTGTATCTCAAATGGTGAACGCGCCTTGCAATCCAGTGGGGCATTGTGTTCCCCGATGGCCATCGCACACGCTGTTCGCCTCGCTAAGCCGATGTGTAAAACGTTTGCAATTTTTCATTCCTTCCATGCGTGTAAAACGATTAGAATTATCGGAATCTATCAAAAGTAATAAGCACAAGTTTTGTTGAACGTTTATTTACCCAATGTAATCGCCATTGTTGCGATAGCTAATCCACCATTTCTTATTTTAAGTGTTCCTATATGTGTCTTGCGTGGCTATAAGAAATGTTCATGCGCATGCAATGCGTTTTTACTGCAACTTTTTGCCGGTGACGTAACCTTTATATACACTGTTATTTATGTTTCTTCAATGTATGTCTTATTTAGTAGTCTCCGCTGCAGTGGCTATATACATGGTTAGAGTATCCGCTTCCGATGCGGGAGGTGCTGGGCTCGATTCCCAGTGCCGACCGAACACCCACCGGTTTTTCCCAATGGGTAGAGGAGTACACTGACCTGGCACTTGGTTGTTTCTGGGTACTCATCTCAAAAGGTATCTTCATAAGTTTCTGCAAATGCCCCTGGGCGTACCTAAACCCACCACAGCATTGGTGAAATAGTTGGGCATCCACCGCAGCTGTGGGAGGCAGAGAATTGCCGCCACCAGGTACCTACAAGTTAAACAGATACAAGCGCACCTCCGGTCTGGTTCTGCGCAGAATGAAGTTGTAGTCCATTGGAAGGGCACGAACCTTTTTTTTTATTTAACAATACCGTAGGTCTTTTGCAGACCCATACAGGAAGCGGGCATACATCATCACAGGTAACCAATTAGATACAAAGTTCAGGAAATACAATATTTTGAGGGACGATACGCACGACAGCGAAACATTTCAATAGCGGGTACAACAATCCTACATTGGGGCTCTTTCCATATACGAGAAGACGAGAAACAAACAAAACTAATAAAACCACGTACTACACATGAAAAACAATATATATGTACAAAGATTACATTGCACCACTGCAAAACACGTTTTTCGCTATCGCAACAACACTAACAGCAAAATGTAACTATACTGGCTCTGTTAACTGCTCCACAAAAGAACAAAATTAATCAATTAACAGCTTCACCTGGTAGGGCGTTCCAAGCGGTGGCAGTGCGAGGGAAAAAGAAATATTTAAACACATTGCTGTGGGTACTGAAGAAACGTAAACATTTATCATGGTTCATCCTACACGAACGGCGGCCAGGCGGATGAATATAGTCGTCTTTACAGATTTTAAGGTGACCGTGAAAAAGGAAATAAAAAAAACTTCATGGAAGCAACATGACGCCGGCTAGACAGAGTTGCTTGGTGCGCTTGATGACGCATGTGCGTTGCACTGTCGCGCCAGGAGTATTTTGAGTATATAAACCTCAGTGCCCTGTTCTGCGGTTTTTCAAGTTTTTCGCGAAGATAGCTTTGATGAGGGTCCCACACTATGTTTCCGTATTCTAGAATGGGCCTGACCAGGGTTTTGTAGGCGGTTAGTTTAACTGCTGAAGGTGCTTTGCTCAATTTTCTACACTGAAATCCGAGTTGTTTAAATGCCTTGGCACAATGTATTGGTAATGTGCTGTTCCCATTTTAAATCTTGCGAGAATGGGACGCCCAGATATTTTACTTTGTCAACTTTGCTAATATTGGAACCATTAAGAGTGTACTCAAATAACAAAGGTCGTTTTTTCTTGGTTAGACTTATGAATGTGTTTTTAGACACATTTATTTCCATTCCCCACATCTCACATCATTGGGAAAAGTTTTGTAAAGAAGAATTGAGTTTTAATTGGTCATCAATGCCGCCTACTTTAGTGTAAATGACGCAGTCATTTGCAGAAAGTCCCAATGTTACACCTGGTTCCGCACAAGAAGAGTTGTCATTAACGTAAACAAGAAATAATGTTGGCCCCAAAACAGACCCTTGGGGTACACCGGAAAAAAATACTGAGGTAGTCATAGTCTACGTTGTTTAATGTTACATACTGGGAGCGATTAGTTAAGTAGACCGAAATCCACGCAATTACTTTGCTATTAATGCCAAGAGATTCAAGCTTGGCTATTAATTTGTAATGAGGCACCCGGTCGAAGGCTTTCGCAAAGTATATAAATATTGCATCAGCCTAAAGTTTGGAGTCACATATGTCAGCAAAGTGATGCGCTATTTCTTCAAGTTGCGTTACCGTGCAGAAACCCTTACGGAATCCTTGTTGCTTCGGGTACAGCATATTGTTAGATTCTAAGTAATTTACAATGGCTTTGTTGAGGATGTGCTCCATTAATTTACAACAGTAGGTCGTCAGCGACGTGGGTCGATACGTGTCCACCAGAAACCTGTTACCACTTTTATGGATCAGAATTCTTCTTGCGCGTAGCCAGTCTCTCGGAAGTGCAGCAGTTTTCAGTGAAAGCATAAATATTTTAAACAAAAAAGAGCAAGTTGCCATGCATAACACCTAAGAAATGCATTTGGGATTTTATCTGGCCCCGGTGATTTCTTAACATCAAGTTGTAAAAGCAGGTTCAAGATACCTTGTTCAGTTATATCGATTGCCGGCATGGCCGAGTCACGTTCAAAAAGCGGTCCTTGGACTAGGCATGCTTAGGTGACTACCAATTGGAAAAAGAAATTGAACGAGTTAACTATTGCATGCGCATTTTCAGTAACGATGCTGTTGATTTCCATCTTACGGATTGGACTGTGCGGCTTAGCTAGGTAACGCCGAAATTTCCTCGGTTGTGTTGGCATAAAGTTGGTCAGGGTGTGTGAAAAAAATAGGCCTTCGCTTCGCGAAACAAGCTTTTAAACTCTTGGTAGCACTGACTTATTATAGCTGGATTGCATTTACGCTTCCGAATTCTTTTCAGCTTCCGCCTAACATGAATTATTTCTCGCGTTACCCAAGGAGTCCTTGGTTTTGTCCTCTTACGTATCGTAGGAATGTAGGTTTCGTCACAGTGAAAAATTGCTGCCTAAAATTTTAACCACAAGTTGTCAACATCATGGGAAGGTTCAGCGTCAAAATCGTCTAACTGAATTTCTAGGTAATCGATAATACTTTCATCGGCAGCTCCGGAATAATCTTTAATAAATATATGTGAATTTTTATTGTCACTTTTTGCTGGGCTAAGATTGCGGAATTCAATTAAAGCCATTTTATGGTCGGAGATTCCAATTTGCACCATAACGTGAGCATTTATTGAGCTAGAAATTAAAGCAAGATCTAAGATGTTGGAAGCAAGCCCTTGAATGCGTGTCGCTTGCGTTACACATTGAGATAATGAGAAACTTAGCATAGTATTCAGAAGTTGCTAGCAGCTATTTGCTTCTCTGTTTCTGGCGGTTAGGTTTTCCTAATCTATTCCTGCCAAGTTGAAGTCGCGAACAAGTACTAGCTTCGTCCGATCGTGCATTTTCGCGAGGAGAAAGTTGTGCAGTTCCGTAAGATAAGATTCAGGTGCCCAGGTCGTCTGTATATTCCACCTATTAGTAGAGGTGTGGTTTGAAATGTTACAGTGCACCACAGACTCTCGTGGTTCGGTATACCGTGTTCTTCATGGAACGCTAAACCATCTTTTACAGCGATAGCAACTCCACCTCCGCGGCTATCACGGTCCTTGCAAAGTAGGCTATAGCCTTCTGAAATTATTTTTAATTCATGGATACTGGGATGAAGCCACGTCTCGGTAATAACCAAAACATCAGGTGTAAAAGACAGCAAGATCTCCTCTAGTTTTTCCGTTTTGTTCACTATACTTCTGGCATTGAAACACAACAAAGAAAACTAGTGTGTTTGCTTGGCTTAATGTATTTGAACTACTGCCTTCGCGGCCAACAGTTTGGGAATGCACCGGCGGCAGAGGTATCCTCTTTCCCTCGTGCCTATCCCAAAAGTAGAGCGTGTCATTTATTTTCAGCTTATCGAAAAGAAGCACAACCGTATCGCCGTTGTCTCGGTCAGATTTTGAGGACTTCCATAATTTTCTGCGTGTTTCATGGACTGCAAGTGAAAAATTCTCGGAACCCGATATGTTCGTACCTTTCAACTTTAAACCTTGTGAGAAATTGGCGGCATGGGACCGCCAGACCTATTATTAGGGTTATCCTCTTTTTCTGCACTTTTTTCTCATTTTCATTGATGTATTGCCCGCTTGCTTGGACCCAAATAAGGTCTGTAGTAGTGTGCAAATAAATAAATAAAGCTTTTTATTCATAATAAATTTTGAAGGGACCATCGTATTGTTACGGGACCCAGTCTTGTAATCTATTTGTTTTTCACACCGTTGATGCCAATCAAATACTTATCTCCACACTCCAATGAAGGTCCTATTTCAGTGCATATTACGTGACCTATTTCTGTACATACTACTTGCACATTGAATTGTTATGTAATAAATAATGAATCAATATGACCTGAGTTGATTTTGATAAATCTCAGTGTTTAATACCTATGAAGAAGCAAATTAACAAACCAGCAGCGTTCAAGAGGTTGACAGGTGCATAAAACATAGTTGAATTTCGCCCTATCCGGGTAGCACAGTATTATCCCTCACGAGCAATTGTTTCGGCCAGTGGCTGTTCGAATTACCCATCACTTAGAATTGTGTCAGCTTGGGCTTGTTGGTATGACATGACGATGACGATCGTGTCCTTCTTGTCTCTTTGTCGTCGTTCTGTTCTCGCCCGATAACTGTCGTCCCGTCCCGTCACCACTTGTCACTACCTTGTTTTCGGTGCTGTCTCAGTGTTTATGCCGCTGACAAAGAACCTGTGACACCGGCTTGCTCTAATTACGACACTATATAAGTACCATGTCTGGGTCAGGGCATTCACAAGAGCTGGTCAGCGTAGTAACGACGTGCGAAGGAGCTCGACGACGTAGCGGCGCTCTTCGAAGCCAGGTGATCAACGACGTATCACCGATCGACAACCATCGAGGTGTCACCGATCGACAACCGATAAAGTATTCCGATCAATGACCGACCAGGCATCCCCGATCAACAACCGGTGAGGCATCAATGATAGACGATAGGCCGGGTGACCCTTAACCTTTTTTATTGAAAAAGATAGAACTGGTAGAACGGAGCTAGAAAAGCTACAACGAACGGTTCACCAAGTAGGGTATCTTACCAAGCGAGTTGCCAGCAAATGCCTTAGACTCAAAGAGAAGGACTGCATAGCCATGCTTCAAGCGTCACTTACAAGCACCATAAGATACCTGTCTCCGTGCGGGCGCATGAAGAACGGTTAACGTAACATGGTTAACATCCTCAGCCACAAATCCTATAAAATTGCCTTAGGACTTTCACCCACCACGTCGATGACAAAGGTCCTCTAGATGGGGGCCCATAATCACTGGGGAGAGTTAATTGAAGCCCAAAAGGTTAACCAATTAGACAGAATAAAACATATCAAAAACAGAACAAGCAGTTTTGAAAGATCTTGGCTATCCAGTAAAAAAATAAGCCCACCTGCCCCTCTTTATTCCCCATGAAATCGAGGAAAAAATATTTGTGTGCCAAATAATAAGGAACATGCACCCGGAACATAACACAGGAAAAAGAAATGCACGAGCCCAGTTGCTGCAACACAGCTGAACGAGCTATAAAACAATGAGAGCATACGATACACATATACCTCTAAATACCAAGGAACAAACAAATATGTAGCCTGTGTGGTGGATAAAAAAAGGTAATGCGCTCGCTGCTGCTTCGACATACGTCAATGGTGCAACCACCGCGGAGAAACTGGGCATTGCATTAGGAGTAAGTTCAAATTATTTGTCGTTAACCATCATGACGGATGCAGAAGATGCGTGTCGCAGGTTTCAACAGGAATCAATTGGCGATTCAGCCAATCAAATCTTCCTAAAGTGCGATTTCCGTTATGCAAGTACTCTCTGGACACCGGTGTATGAACCCCTAGCGGAGAAGCGAGCGGCAGATGCCACAGCCCAAGAGCATATACAGTGGGCTTCTCCGCAGTGGTACTCGTACTTCGGAAACACAGAGGAGTCAATACTAAGAAAATACTTCGACATACTTGGGCACTACCCGAAGCAGCAATGCCACTATCCACCTGCTAACTAAAGCTGGAGTAGAGAGCAAGCGGTGACCTGGAAAAGGCTACCGGCAGGCACCTATCTACCCAGTACACTTCTACACTCACTGTATGCCGGCAACTACAGCTGGAACTGTCACTACTTTTCGGACTCTGCAAACACCCTGTACCAGATGGTTCGATTGATTGATTGATATATGGGCTTTAACGTGATTATGAGAGACGCCGTAGTGGGGGACTAAGGAAATTTTGACCACCTGGGATTTTTAACGGGCACCCAAATCTGAGCCCATTGTCCTACAACATTTTGGCTTCCATAAAAAATGCAGCCGATGCAGGTGGGACTTGATCTAGTGGCCTAGGGGTCAGCAGCCGTGTAGCTTAGCCACTAGTACACCGCGACGGAGCAGTATACCCTATGGTATGGAGCTGTCGAAACAAACCAAGTTCCCCACCTATGAACGAACACAGCGTACAGGAAATTCCAGAAGACCAGTGGGAGGCGTTCATGACGTCGGTAAACCCTGAGGAATAGCTCTGGGAGGGGAAAGGGCTCAAGCGTCGGCGACTGGCCATGGATATCTGAGATGAGGAAGTTCCCTACCTTTGGGCGAAGAAAATGCGCGCCTCGTTGCAAATAAATTTCTTTGTCTCTCTCTCTCTTTTTCATGTTTCTTCAATGTATGTCGTTGTGACTTTTTCTATTTTTGCTCATTACTATTGATATATTGGCTTACTGATCGGACCCAAATATGCTTGCAGCATTGTGTAAATGCATAAATAATACCTTTTTAATAATAAATAAACTTGAAGTGACCATCGTATTGTTACGGGAGGCAGTCCTGTAATTTATAAGTTTTTCACACTGTTGTTACCTCATGAAATACTCATGTTTACATTTCATAGGAGGTCCCGTTCCAATGCACACTACGTAACCACTCTGTATACCCTACTAGCACATTTATTTATGATGTAATAAATGTTGATTTGATGTCATCTGATTTGATTTTGCTCCATCTCAATGCTTCATACACATAAACAATAAAACTAACAAACCAGCACCGCTCAAGAGGTCAAGAGCTGCACGTTACATCACTGGACTTCGGCCTAAATTGGTAACACTGTATTATCCCGCACAAACAATTGTTTCGGCCGGTGGCTGTTCGAGTGTCCCACCACCACTTGTCACGACCTTATTTCGGTGGCTGTATCAGTGTTTGCGCCGCTGATAAGGACTCTGTGACACCGGATGCCTATAGTTCCGACACCATATAAGAACCGTGGCTGGGCCGGGGCAAGTCACAAGAGCTGGTCCCTTTAGTAACCACGCGGGTTGAAGCTCGACGATGGAGCGGTGCTCTGCCAAGCTCGTCGATCACCGAGGTATCACCGATCGACAACCGTCGAGCTATCACCAATTGACAACCGACAAGGTATTACCGATTGACGACCAATGAGCTATCCCGATCGGCAACCATAGAAGCGTCACTAATATGCGAAGGACCGGGTTACTCGACGCCAGAACTTAAGCACCGAGTCAATGCGTCTGAAAAGGAGGCTTTATCGAACGTATACGCAAAAGGCATTTGACTTTTTTTTTGTTTGTGGAAATACTTGTTTGATATGCTCACTTTATATGCAATGAAGTTCGTGTTTGTAACTATTGAGTTCGGGTAATCAATTTTCATGCTCAAAATGTCCTACCAGGCGCCGTTTCACGAGCGACGGTTACCTACATTTGTATTGTCCAACAATGGCTGTTTACCGTGGCATAACTCACCTCCGGAGAGTGAGGACATAGGTTCGAACCCAAGCACTGTAGTGGAGTGAAAAACCATTGCATGTATGCATTCCTCGATTGCTTTTAGCATCAATCTTATGTGTGTGAGAGAGAAGTTATTTCGTGTATGCACTCATGCATTCATTTTAGCATCAATATTATGTAAGAGTGTGAAAGAGGAGAGATGGAGAATGTTCCCGTTTGATCAGCACAGAAACTCCTACGCACCGAAGCTCTCGTCCCATAGCTGTACCGCGACGTAGGCCCCCACACGCATGAGTCTAGCTCATTTGCACATCACGCCGACGCGACGAATAACTAAACGAAGAAGCGAGCCCAATTAAGGCTATTTAAAAATATAATCGCGAGCGACTACACAAAACCCTCGAAATGGCCAGATGCGAAATGGCTGGATGGGTGTTGCATATAAGCACGGTTCTCATTCCGGGTGCAATATGTAAAAAGAAAAGCTAAAATAAGGCAATGGGTTTATTCTCTGTTCTTCACGACCCTGTCCGGTGTCATAGGTAAACGTGTTTTCGCAGTTCCTCATGCACTCGTGAGACGAAGCTTCATGGCTGAATAGGTAAGACGGTGCGGTAGCCTAAAACGGGGTCGTTTAAACTACAATATTCTCTTCGTGTACCCATTCTATAGGCATTGTAGTTGATGCCAATATTCATTACGCCTTGTTGGGAGCAGCAATTGCAATGATTTCAATTGAGTTGCGTGTATTTTGCGGCGAAAGCATGTGTTCAGTGTAGCAGAAATCGAGGGCCACATCTGCAGCATAGCTATCATCATAGGGTGTTTAGAGTATTCTAAAATAATGAGAAGAAGAAGTGGTAGCCATGGCACTAATCTTATTTATTTACACCAATCTTTCAGTTCTCAAATGAAGTGGTAGCCTTATTTTTTTTGGAGTAATAAGACCCCAAATATATTGCCGAAACTGTTGATCTATTTGTTCGTGAAACTCAGGCGGATTGAAAACCGTAGCGCTTGTATCACACAAAAGGCGTGCCTTTTCGTGGTATAGACAGGAATATCCCCCCATAAAAAGCCTAATAAAGTATAAAACTGGACCTTTGAGTCACTGATGCAGATAAAGACGGAGCTGGTTCTGTCTAGCAAGAATGGTCACTTCCCACTCAAGCTTTTATGAGTGCAAGAAAGTCATTCAGACTTCCTCACGGCACCATATATTCTGTGGTGCAACATTTCAACACCACCGATAAACACAGCTTAACGCCTGTGAGTAATAAAAATCCATTCGGACTGAGCAAAGTGTCATCACTGAAAATTCTTTCAATGGGTGCTCATAAAGTCAAAGTTGGTTGATGTGAAGCGTGCAAAAAAACAAACAAAGACAAAGTAAATGAAGGACACAAGAAGAGCACTTTCAACAGAGAACTTTAATGAAGAAAGATCAAACATTTATACATTTTTATTGTGCATACTCTTACAGGCCAATAAAACTGAAAACACCTGCTTGGACAATAGGCATATTATCTTAATAACGTTAGCGGTAATAACTTAAAGGGGATATTTCTTTATCACGGAGCGCAATTGTGGATTTACTGACACAGCTTTTTTCTGCCGTTTTAATTTTGTGGGCTTCGTATATCTTTCTTGTTAGCAGGTCGCGGTGTTGGAGAAGAACCCTCATTATAAAAAAATCTGCAGTGCAATCGCAGTCCCGACAGCGAATGGCCAAGTGTGTCAAAGGCACAATACCAAAAGGAAAAATTGAAGTGATTTTTGCTGCCAAGATTAAGGTCGGCAATATTTGGGTGGTGGTGCGAAAACGCAATGAAAACGGCCTGTTGTTGCATAATGCCTGCTTTATTAACTACGAAAATATGCTTGTACAGTGTGCCCTTCCATTTGTATACAGCATATCCTTCGCATGTGGAAGAATTTATATTTTCCAGCCGGGACGTTGTGTGAACTCGACACTGAAGAAGCACCAAATGTTTTTACGGAGTATTGTGCCCTTGACACACTTGGCAATGGACTGACAGGAATGCGCGTGGACAGCAGACTTTTCGAGAACCAGGGTTTTTATCCGCCACCACGACCAGCTGGCAAGGGAAATACTTGAAACTCACAATGCAAAGGAGTAGGCGAAATGGCGTCAGCCAACCGTTCATTGCTCTCAAGAAATATCAAATTTTGCTTGTGAACTGCTCAATTATCTTTAGATTATTACCGCTAACATTGTTAAAATGAGATGCCTCGTGCCTATACAGAATTTTTTTTTCAGTTTTCTTGCCTTGTAAGAACATGCGCAAAAAAAGGTACATGTTTGGTGTTTCTTCATCAAATTTATCAGAATAAAGCAAGCACTAATTTTGTGTCCTTCCTTTACTCTGCCTTTGTTTTTTTTGCTGTTTACTTTGACCAGGTACGAATCGTTATCAACTTGCCCAGTATTCAACACTATTCAGTACTATTAAGCGTCATAGAAGTTATTAGTATTACCTTTTCATGCTTAGGTACTACAAAACAAGAAATTCCTGTGCTAAACAAAAATGAACAATTTACAAGTCACCCTCTTTTTCAGTTCCATTGTATTAGTAACTTCAATGATTTTTCTAACTGCGGTAGATATGCTGGCACAAGCACTTAAGCTAGAATTAGCTAGCAGGTTTGCATTTAAGGAGTTAGTGTGGTGCTCAGCAGATCTGGTATTATGCGAGTAAAATACTGATCTTGCAATCGAACTAGCACAGCTTTCATTCTTTCGCATTCATAATGCTCGCGTTAGTAGTGAGTGTTCGAGCTTTTTTGCCACAGCACTCGCACATTTGCTAAGCTGTCTAAGCACTCTAGTGAGAAATGTCGAATCTTCTTTCATTTCAGAGTAGGAGCGGTCCGCAAGTTGTTGCAATGGAGCGAAGAAAACCTTACTATCAAGTTATAGACGGCATCCCGAGAAGTCCTAGCTTCTGCCCGGAGTTATTGAGAGCAGCCATGGAGTTTCGCGCACAGAAAGACGACGTCCTCATATCCACATTCCCCAAAAGTGGCACACACTGGATGCTGTACATCACCCAGCTGATTCTAAAGAAAGGCCAACCTGTGAGTGGGCTAGAAGAGTTCACGCGCAATATGCGCTTGCTGGGAATCGTTCGAATCGACGGTTGGAAGCCGAATCTCCCACTGCGCCTGTTTGCCACCCACTTTCCATTACGGAAAGACACCATGAACCCAGATGCAAAGTACGTCTATGTAGCAAGGAATCCGTGGGACTTGTGTGTCTCCGATTTCCACCACGTTACCAGGTTCGATGTATTTCGCTTTCGGGACGGAACATTCGAGGAATTCTTTGATGCGTTCCTGGACGGCGACTGCGCTGGCCAGGGAAACTACTTTGATCACGTGGTTTTGGCCTACGCCTTGAAAGATGAGTCCAACGTGTTCTTCGTAACCTACGAAGAACTGAAGGCCGATGCTCGGGAGGTGATTTTGAGACTAGCCCGCTTTCTTGCCGATGAGTATGGCAACATATTTGAACAGGACGCAGAGCTGCTACAGAAGCTTGTAAGTCGATGCTCCAGCGAAAACATGAAGCGCACGCTTGCACCTAATACATTTAAGGACATCGATCCTGAATGGCGCAACGCCAGCGAAAGAATAATGGCAGCAAAGAGCGAAACACTTGTGGAAAGCGACAAGCAATTCAGCTACGTCAGGAATGGAAATGTTGGTGGCTGGCAGCCTTATTTCTCTCGGGACCAACTGCTACGCTTAGAAGCAAAAATAAAGAAGGTGGAGCGGCATTCCTCTATTATGGACCTTTGGAAGGACGTAAGAAAAGCGGCGCTTAGGCAGATTGGGATGAAGGAAAATAAATGATGCAAAAAGCATCAACTCTTTAAATGGGAAATAATTATGGTGTTTCGCGTTATCTATGTGCCTCAAGTTGACACTAACGATAATATGGACGATGTTTGCCAAGGGCGTGCTGAGACGTGCGTAGCCAGAAATACTTTATTTCAAAAGCTGACAGGCTTTTGCATTGACCTAAAATGATTGGAAGGCAAAAGCCATACAGTCAACGTTATTTATAAAATACGGTTAACTATGGAGGTAGGGAGGGGGCGGGCTTTTTCCAAGGATCTGCTGGCTAAGGCAGATCGGTGGACCTGTCCTGTGGTCTCCTTCAGAGTCCACTCAGCTAGTTGCGCCTCTCGCGAGCACGTCTGTATTGGGTGCGTATTTTCTTTGACAACTGCGGCGGGTTGTTCTGGCCAGACGAAGGTTATGTGTGTTAGCGTCTGAATATTTCCGCATCAAGGAGATGTGTTGATATATCTCTCTGGGCACACGACGTGAAACAATTGGAGACTGGGAAAAGAATTAGTGTGCACGCGGCGCGAGTCCAGCGTTTGGTGTCTGTGGCGGTCATTGTCAAGACGTGCCCCGAAGTGGCATATATCTTTGTCTATTATACACGTCATGCTACCCCGTCATGTGTATGCTCTTCAGTAGTGGTTGATTGTCCGGCTCAACGGTGAGTATTCAACCTTCCCTATGCAGTACTTCATTGCCACTCTGGCCCGTCTTTACGGAACACCAGGATATTGCATGATCAAAAAGAAGTTCGCTTCCCAAAAGCTGGGGGGGGGGGTTGTTGTCGGTATTAAGTCTTTGATATGGATGCGACAAGCTGTCAGAGGGTCTGAGACCACGTGCGTAGATACATCATGTTGGTCTGTCTTTTGAGTGGCAATAGAGATAGCAGTTGCCTCGGCTGCTGTGGAGGATGCGGTGCAAGAGAGTGCACAATTGGGCGTGTTGGTATGCCAAGACTCGAAATAAGCATGGGATAAGTATGGTCGAGGAGTTGACTTGCGTGCCACGGTTGACGCTACAGTGAAAGCAAAAGGCGAGCTTGCCCTTGCAGATTTGAGTAGGTAGAGTACGCACCAGTTTGATACTTCAGTTGTTGCACCTTCTGTGCTCCAAATGTCTGACCTCTTCGCTTGTACGGATGCATATGGCGAGGAGTGGACAGCGTCACGACGCATTGTGTAAGGTTTTGGGGAGTAGGTGGGTGGCTTCTGTTAAATATTGGGGTGTGAGGATCACATGGAGCTTTCTCACCGAAACTTACGCATACGCTGATTAGTCACCACTTTCGACGCAAGCCCACACGAATCATCGCTGAACTACACATCGCCCGCACTGAGCCGTGTTTTTTTTGCATGGCGAGCACTGGTGTCGCCGATGCCATTGGCCACAAGGGCCATGGCGAGTTGCGTCACTGTTCCCTACAACATCTGTTCGGCGCCCATCTCGCCCACTCCGCGGCTATCTCGGGTGCCCAACGTTTTTTTACGATGACGTTTCAGACTTCCCCATGGACAATCCATGAAATGCCACTCAAGTACATAGATCTGTCCCTCATTTTTGTACATATAATTTCGATCACGCAAAGCGCTAGGGGGGAGCATATGTAGCGCCACGCTAGATTTGGCCAGCTGGCCGGGTCAAAGAAGCAGCGAGCCGCATGGCTCGGGTGGCGTGAGCCACGAGGATATAGAGAATGGCTGAGCTCCTGGCCTGGCTGTACGCTGCGCCGGAGACTCGGTTAACGCCTGCGTCCCAATTAAAAGATGTGACCTCAGCACGGTCTCGTCGCCACCGTCTTGCCTATCTTTCCTCAACAGGGGTATGAACGCTACACATTCGACATCGACAAAGCAACCAAGAAGCCAACCACCAACACGGAGCAAACCGACGGACACCGAGGTTTCTATCAAACCCGCACAATATGCTGACGCATCGAGTCCTTCGAGCTTAAACCCCGTGCCAAGCCAGGCAGAGGGAGCAGTGGCAGCGATTCCGCTAGCCACAGAACATTTAGGAATCCCCGCGTGAGATCACTGCCACGGCAAACGTCACCAACTATGAGCCTCGACGATATGTACTTATAACATTTCCCCTTTCGCACTCTTCCTTTTGTTTCCTTTGAGTAAGTTTCTCGCCTTTAATTTAAAAAATGGCATCACTTTTTTATGTCTTTCACTGTTCGCGGTTCTAGAAATCCGGTAAAGCAGCAGGTTTTATTATATAGGGAGTTTTAAACCACCCACTTGTTACGTAAGCCACGTGGTGTGATGCCTGATGCAATTGTATTATTCCTACACGCAATAGATGATCTGTTAACACAGTTCCTAGTATTTGACGACACCAGCACAGCAATTCCCTAAGTTGTAGTATTCTCGAACAAACTTCAGTCCTAGCTCTTAAGCCTATTTGTGTGTCCATACATTTGTCTTCCTATCTACATAGTCACTAATGACTTTGTGTTCATATAACCTTTCCATTAACAAGATGTACCCGAAAATTTGTATGGCATAAAATAAAGGTAAGGCAGTCATTAAATTCTTGTAAGGTACATACAGATTTCCTTGACAAGGTGTTGGTCCTCTCACACCCTTCTCAGTAAATAAATACAACCTAAATTGATACGACCTAACACCAGTGCATCAAAAACAAATGCAAATATCTACCGCAAGAATCATGACGTGCATGATAAGTACGTTATGAATTATATGATATGGTTTCAGTTCTGTCATAGCTATGTTAATAAATTTTGCATACCGAATTTAATATGGACTACATGCATAGATGAAAGGTTGTTGAAAACAGTAGATTCGGCCAGCGCGCGCTATTATCGCCGAATGGGCTCGTTTTCGGCATGACACTTGTCGAACAAAATGCGTTAAAGGGCGCTGAAACACTTTTTCAAGTAACCATGGAATGGATTCACTAGAACAACTCATGGCCTCACGAGTTCTACACCGCAAAAGTTTTAAGAATCTGTCCACTGCGAGTGGAGCTACAAAGGTTTGTCGCATGCTGCAATTGCATTATCTCTTCTCTCGGGTCGACAAAAGCGCTGGAAGCTAAACAAGGAGGGGTGGCAGGGCAAAAAAAAAATTACCGTGCCTCGTGACCCTGAGCAGTTTTTTCTTTCTTCGAATCCTCGGCTTTTTCAGTGTGATCACGCGCGCACGCGTGGACAAATACCGGCCTCCCGCAGTTGTCTCGGTAACTTGATTTTTCGGTCACAGACCCACAGATCATTTTTCGCTCACAACCAACGGGGCCGACGCCGGTGGCGGGTTTTCTGCGACATGAGCTCTTTAACACTATTGCGTTAAAAGTAACCACGTCGACGTTTAATACGTTAGAAAGGCAGACAAAAACATAAGATAAGTCAAGGTCGCTCAACAAATATATACTGGTTTGAGGGCTAACTCCACCTCCCTCATTAAAATTTTCCACAACTCACTTGTACACAGAATTACTAAACCTTTTCTAAACTAGGATTCCTGAGACAACCATATTGCTAATTGAGCCTCACTCCAACTCGGACACATAGCTTGGCCGATGTCTGAGTGAGCCCGAATGAGTAGACTGAAGAATTCGTGTGTAAACTTGCCTTTTCCTATGATGGCGTCAAAGCCCTTTAATGCCAATATATTGCTTAACTTCTGCTCGCCAATACGCCCTTTGATCTTGTACGTAGAAATGCGCGTTATTAGTGATTTCGATCCCCTAATACAATGTTTTAAAATGCGTTATTCACACGAGATATCTTTATCAAAAAGTTTCTGTAGAAGAGTTGTGGTGAGGCCAGGTCATGGCACAACGAATTTCTGAGTTGCGGTTTTGATCAATAAATAATGAGGTGACGCATGAACGCTGGTGCATGAATATATGTATGCATGTATTTGAGTGTACACAAAAGCCGATATGAGGCTGAGACCAATGCTGAAGAGGATGACCTAATTTAACCAATAGGTCACAATAAAGTTTTACCACGCTGTAATACTTTGCGGTCGCACACTCGGCCTAATACTCGCCAGTATTTCTCTTTAAAACACTTCCACAGACCCAGACTCACAAAGTTTTCTTCATGTGGACTCATGGTGCAACCACAGCCTGTGAGTCGACTCGATATTGAGTTTGTCAACTAAGGATAAATCATGCTTTACACGACATGTTGTTGGTACTTTTATGACAGTTCCACTAAAGTATTAAACAGCAAACTTGATATTGAATGGAAGAAGCATATGACAAACATAAACTACAGGTTGTAATAGAAGCGACAGTTAATCGAGCTCGTGGTTCTTGCTTGGACGTTAAAACAGCGCAAAAATGCAGCGAGCTTGTCATCCCTTGTTCCGTTTTTGTTATTTTGCGCTGTGCTTACATCAAGAACAGGTTGTAATCTGAAAATCATTGGAAGGGCGTCATATACCTCAAGATTTCAGCTGCAGAGTTTTTTTAGCTTTCGCTGACGTATTATATTTTGAAGAGTTGGATGCACAACGAAATTCGGCAGATCCCAAGTACCTGGGAATCGACATTATGCGAGGCATGTGGAGGGCAGGTGACCGTGTTACATTTTTTTTTATTTAGGGATACTACATAAGTTGATGCTAAGTATATGTACAAATGTTGCACGTGCAGACATATGTTGAAGGGTTACAGATGTTTATATATACAGTTGTTCCCACTTGCGCAACGATGTACATGCGTTGTAGCAACACCAGAAGCTGATATCGAGCGTTGATGCTCGCGAAGATGCTGGCTGTACGCTGCTGCATGAATCAGCTTAAACGCATGGCACCTAACCACAATTGACGTTAACCCGACGTGACGGCTGTATCAAAGGAGTACATATGTAATGTTTATAAAATTGCGTAGGCAGCACTGCAACCACAATTGACTTTTCACGAAGATTTGCATCCATTTGAAAAGTATTCTAATACGTGGAGTAGCTCTGGGGTAGAATGCTCGACTGCCACACAGAATGCTTGGGTTCGACCCTTGATGGGACCCTGCAATTTATTATTTGAAATTGTCGGGGGGGGGGTCAACGCTTTCTATGTCAGCTTTTACAGCGAAAGCTGTTGTGAGATCACAACTCGGGTCACGCGCCACTGTTGTTGCCCGCCTCTGCTGCTGCCACCACTACCGCCACCGCCGATCGTGTCCGCAATCACGTCGCACAAAGTTGAAAAAAAAACTAATGTCAATGGCACAATCGGCTTCGAAGCTAAGTGCAATGGGTACCAGCCCAGTATTCTGTATACCACTGAGCCACGCCAGTGCTTGGAACTTGTCGGCAATAATGCCTTAGGCAAGCTTGATGTAGCGAAAGCAATCGCGGTAATACGACATATAGAGCGTTTTAAAACATCCAAAGAACCACCAGCCGTCGCACAATTCGAATAACGTAACGAGTGAGTCATCCGATGCTCCAACCCATTAAAAAAGTTTTTCTTGTTCAGCTATTAACTGTGGCGCATACCCCCTTTAGGCATAATTCATCAGCTTCTTCTCAGCGTCTGCATGACAAGATAGGATAGAATAAAAGTGAGAGAAAGGCGAAGATTTGAGAGGAGAAGAAGACAGGAAAAGGTGACTGCTGATTTCTCCTAGGTGGGCCAACCCAGGGGTGCCGTGTACGTGAAGCCTGGGCCAAAGGGGTGTGTTGCCTCGGCCGAGGGGCCTTGAAGGTCCAATCATCCAGCATCAGCTTAAACCCCAGGAACCCCTTTTTCCTAGACATGGCTAAACCACGCACGGCGAAGCGGGGAAGGAGGTGGACCTCCCCCCCCCCGCTGGCTCGGGTCTGTGGTATTGCCACACACCAAACACCTGCTTGCGCAGACGCCCCTGAGGGGGATGATGATAATGACCTAAGGCACATACCCACCCGTGCGTATGTGCCTCTGTATGGCGTTAAGTATTTGACCTACTACGCGACGGCATTGTGACATCATTCATGTCATGGCCAGTGCGTCATATTTTTTAAACAATCTTACCCTGCCATGCTAACTCTGGTTCACGCTAAGTTAAAAATGTGACCGTAAGAGCACACGAACTTAAGCGTATAGATAGATAGATAGATAGATAGATAGATAGATAGATAGATAGATAGATAGATAGATAGATAGATAGATAGATAGATTCAAAGTCGCCGAAGTTCGCTAAGAAATGCCTCGCATTTAAAACCCGCCAGAAATGCGTGGAACGCGCAGCACTGTCCCCGCTTAAGCTGAAAAAGCGGTCTTTCAGAGCCTTTATTTATCGCTGTTTGGATAGCTGCTGCAAGCACACATGCAAGGTACCCTACGCATAAATCATTGCTTTGTAGGCAGGCAATAATTTGTTTGCTAGTTGCCTGTGAACGCAGGCACATACCTCCTTTGGGGGATGGTCCAAGAAGTGAGTGAGTGAGTGAGAATTTATTAGAAGGCAGAGAGGTCGGCCTGAGCTAGTTCGCTCTAGCCTGCTACTCTACACAGGGGATAAGGGAAAGGGGAAAGAAAGAGGGATGAAGGGTGATGATGGGGACAAGAAGAGGTGGTGCGTATGTACAGTAGCCACTTTGTATAGTACCCTACAGTCTAGTTTCTAGTCCAGTGCTTTTTATAAAGTCTAGAACAGCCTTTGTAGCAGTTTTTGACACTGTTTGGTCGCTCATTGCTGATAATATGTGGCTTTCACTTAATGGTGTTCGTCCAATGCTTGCCAACGTTGCAGTTAGCATTTCTCTTTGTGCCACGTATAATGCACAGTCACAAAATATGTGAGCTATCGTTTCGCGCACTTGGCAGCGTTCACAATTTGGGCTGTCCGCACGGCCGATTAGGTGGGTGTAGTGACGAGTGAAGGCGACGCCCAGGCGAATCCGGTGTAGTATATTAGCATGTCTTCGGCTGATTTTATCTGGAAGACGAAAAGTCATACTGGGGTCTGTTTCCCGCAGGCGCTTGTTCCGGTGATCTGGTAGCAACCAGTAATTGGCAGCGCATTCGCGCATGAGTGATCTCAACAATGTGTTGACGTCACCTCGCGAGTAGGGTACTTTGACGTACATAGGAGCGTTGTATATTGCCGCTCTTGCTTCGCTATCGGCTGTTTCGTTGCCAACCAGGCCGCAGTGTCCAGGAATCCATTGTAGTGTAATCAAGTGACCGCCTCTGTGTGTTAGGTCAAATGCATGGACGATTCCTAACGTTAACTCGTAAAATTGGCCTCTTCTTAAGCAAGAATGGATAGCTTGAAGCGCTGATTTCGAATCAGACAGAATCGTCCATTTACGTGGTGCTTGGTCGTTCACAAATTTTATGGCTTCTTGTATAGCAACAAGTTCTGCAGCTGTCGAAGATGACCTGTGATCTAATTTGTACTGTCGGGAAATACCGAGTTGAGGGATCACGAAGGCTGCAGCTGAGGCGGATGGAGTTACGGATCCATCGGTGTAAATGTGCACAGAGTCGCTGTATCGGTCATCTAAATGTGCCAAGGTGAGTTGCTTGAGGGCAATATAAGAAACATGCGACTTATACGAAATTCCACGTATGTGAAGGCACACCAGCGGTTTAGTCAAGGTCCATGGAGGCACTGCAGGGATTACGGCAGGTGCAAAGCCTGACGGGATCATGTGCCTATGCGTATCGAGGCATCGCGAATAGGTACAGCCTGGTTGGTCCACTTGTAGCGAAGGTAACGGGTGCTGTGCATGCCGAGTCAGCAGACGAAGGTGCACTCGAAGAGGTTCACAGGACGTGTAAACCTGTATAGGGTAGGTGCGTGACTCCTCTATAGTGCCAGAAGTAGATGTGCACCGTGGCAGGCCAAGGCATATTCTCAGTGCTCGTGCCTGAAGGCTCTCTAAAGTACGAAGGCACGTTGCCCGCATGCTGGAAAGCACAGGTGAGCTGTACCTTATATAGCCCACAAACAATGCCTTGTATAACTGCAGAAGACTTTTCTCCGAAGGGCCCCATCTCAGTCCTGCTATAACACGAAGAACATACACAAAACTGATTAGTTTGTTTCTGAGCACAGTCACATGCTTTGACCAGGACAGGTTGTGATCAATGACGACCCCTAAATAGCGGTGGTGCTTAACCACGGGAATCACTGCTCCGTGAACGAAGATTGGGTACCGCGACATTGATTTCTTCGTAAATGCCAATGCAGCACATTTTGCTATTGAAAGTTCCAGGCCCTGACGACGTAAGTACTTAGATGTTATTGATATGCCTTGTTGTAGCATTGCTCGCAGTTGTGGTCGCGTTGCTCCAGATGCCCATATGCATATGTCGTCCGCATACGCACTGATTCTGACAACGTCGGGAAGCTCAGATTCAAGGCCAATGAGTGTTATGTTAAAAAGCATGGGGCTCAGGACGGCGCCTTGCGGAACTCCGCGGCTTACGAGGTGCCTGGCCGTGTCACCGTCGGATGTCGACATAAAAATGGTACGTCCTCTGAGATAGCTCCCTATCCATGCGTGTAGTCGGCCACCTACGCCTATGTCTTCAAGTGCGTCAAGAATGGCCTCATGGTAGACGCTATCGTACGCGCCCTTTATATCTAAGAAAATGGCCCCTACCAATCTCCGACGTTGTCTTTCCTTTTCAACAGAAGAAACTAGATCTACAACACCATCTATAGATGATCGACCTCTACGGAAGCCATTTATAAAATGTGGTAAGCCGACATTATTCTCCAGCAGCCATTCCAATCTTGCCAGCACCATGCGTTCCATCACTTTACCGATGCAACTGGCTAGGGCAATGGGTCTATAAGAAGACAACTCGTGTAAACACTTGCCTGGTTTCAGTAAGGCCACTATGCGGCTGCACTTCCAACTCTCTGGTACTGTCGCTGTTTCCCACGTAGAATTGTAGAACGACAAGAGAGCCTGCCTTGCTTCCTGGCTGAGGTGATATAGAGCCGAATAAGTAATTCCGTCAGGCCCTGGTGCGGACGACCGTCGGGACGTAGAAATCGCAGCGTCGAGTTCGTGCATTGTGAATGGCAAGTCGAGGCGATCGTCGCTGGATGGCGGTGAGGCTAAATACGAAGGTGATATCGATGAGGAGGACATACCTACGAGATAGTGGCAGTAATCTTCTGCAACCTCTACTTCAGGTCGACCTTGCTTTAGAGCCAAAGATCGGAAAGGGAACAACTGTTGAGTGGGCGTCTGAAGGCTTCGGATAGTTTGCCATATTCGAGACAGGGGTTTTCCGGGATCAAGAGAGCTACAAAATACCCTCCACCGTTGCCTATCGAGCTTATCGAGGTGTCGCAATACATGTCGCTGTGCTTGGCGTGCTCTAGATAAGTCAGCTGGTGATTTCGTCCTCCTGTATTTTCTCTCTGCCCGGCGACGAATTGCACGAAGGTATTCATATTGTGCGTCAAGTTGTGATCTTGGTAGCGACACATTCACAAGTTTCGTATGCGTTGATAAGGCTGATGCAATTAGGCTTTCTATTTCAGATATAGATTGAATGTTCCCGCACTGAGCATTTACAGAAGCTTGGAATCCTGGCCAGTCTACGCTTTTCACAGGCCGGGGAGACGAACGATGGAAACCTTTTAGCTGTATATATGTAGGGAGATGGTCACTTCCATGTGTTTCAACGTCTACAAACCAACAGGTTGTAGGCAAGAGACTTCTGCTCACAAAACATACGTCTAGACAGCTGCTGTACGATGCGCCACGGAGGTAAGTAGGTGAGCCATCGTAAATGGACATAAGGCCTTGATTGAGCACAAAATCGGCAATGTCCCTGCCGCGGGTGTTCATTGAGGCAGAACCCCACATGGGATGATGTGCATTGAAATCTCCAACTAATACATGTGGTCCAGGGCAAGCTTGGAGAACAGACAAGAGATGGGGACAGTCCACGTGGCTTCTAGGAGGAATGTATCCACCAATGATTGATATTGAACGTCGCTTGTGCTTTATAGATAGGCAAATATAGTCGTTAGAAGCATGAGGAGCCACGGCATGTCTCACGTACGTTAAATCTTGACGTACGCATATAATTACTTTGCTCGCATTTCGATCATCACGTGACCACAAAGTGACGTATCCGGAAATACGAAACGACGACATCATATTCGGCTCACATATTACAACCAACGGAAATTTGTATTTAAACATTCGTTGTCGAAAGTCAGACAATCGGCTTCGCAAACCCCGTGCGTTCCACTGCATTATGGCAGAGGTGCGCACGCGTTCATCGAAGAAATTCGCCATATTGTTTATGGAAGGGTCAGCAGTAGCGGTTCCAGCACGTTGAGGATCTGCACTGCTGTTTTCGCTCCTGGTGTGTGTAGCTCGTTGAGAATCGCACGAATAGATTTTAATAGATGCTTCAGCATAGTTTGGCTCTTCTCAGTGTCTTGCCTATCATTTTCTGCCCTCTTTGAAGTTGCAACCCATGGTGTGGTCTTTTTATTGCTCCAGTCGGTAGCGAAGGCCACTCAGTATCGGAAGCATCGGCGTGCAACGCGGGCGTTGGTCCACTTTCTGCATCCCTGGGACGTGGTGCATACAACATGGGTGTAGCAGCCTGATAATGCGTACGCGTATGTTCATCTGTTGCTGATGGTGATGCATCACTCCTATGTCCACTCTGCTTTCGCTGGTGCCTACGTTTTGGACGACGTCTGTGTCGGCGGATGGACGTGACTGCCTCTCTGTGTGTCGAGTTGTCTCTGACCATCTTCCGCAGGACGCGAATTTCTTCTTTGATCTTTGGGCACTCCTTCGACGTTGCTTCATGTGCACCAGAGCAGTTTGGGCATTTCAATGGAACAGCAGTATCGCAGTTTTCCACCTTATGAGATCCGCCGCACCGCTGGCAAGTTGTCTCACTTTTGCACACTGCGCTGACGTGTCCCAACTTGCAGCACTTGTGACACTGCAAAGGCCGTGGCACGTAAGGGCGCACGGGATGTCTCACGTATCCAACCTTCACGCTAGGGGGCAGAGTCTCAGAATCAAATACTAGTTTGATGCAGCGAGACTGCCCGAAGCGGCGTATGGTTACGATTTTGACTGTCGACGTCACAAGATTCTGCAGGTCAGCGTCTGTGATGTCAGCGTCGACGTCATTTATCACGCCAGTCGTTGTTCCTTTCCCGTGAGCGAGAAACGCGCGAACTGAAATACTTCCGAGCTGCGTGACGGCCTTCAGTTTGTCAAGAATGGTTTTGTTTGTCACATCAACTGACAATATGTTTTTCCTGCTATTTATGCGAATTTCATTCACTTGAGCAGGTGCAACTCGCTCGAAATAATTAGTCAATGACTGCCTGTTTAGTGAGTTCAAGTTGTCTGATGTAGACATGGGCACATACGAGATGGTGAAACATGGCTTGCCTTTGTAGAGCGCCGGTTGTGGCTCCGGCGTTGATGACGTCCTGCGAAGCTTCCTTTTCAACCGGCGGGTATGTAATGTCCTGAAGTCGGCTTCCGATTCCATCTCTTCCACTGATGAGCTCTCGGTAGAGTCATCACAAGGAGCAGATGCGCCAACGCGGTCACCCACATTCGGTCCATCCTTATGCAAACGGCTAGGGCCCGCTGTCTCGTTGGATGGATGGTCCCCCATCCCGGGGGGTGACGTCTTCCGTTCCGCTTGTTCAGAGAAGGTCGGGAATTCTGACAGTTTAAGAAAAAAAAAACGACAGTTGTTCAAGGCAGAATTATGCCCGAACGCACTTCTTCTTCCTCCTCGGATTCTGGTCCAAGAAACTATGTATTAGCCTAACTGTGAAGGATGTACAATGATTGTCAGCCTATTATTAAAATGTAGAAAGAAAACTAAATTGCGAACTAACTTTTAAGGATAAATATTAAAATGATAAAATAAAAAATGAATTATCAAAAAAACATGCAGCTAATACCATATCGAAATAATGAAATTTCAAGCTGACCAGACTGTTGAGTTTACCGCACCCGATCAAAATCAAATGGTAATCTTACAAATATTCAAAGTATTAGTTTTATCAATATTGTTCGTCAAGTATATATAAAGCAAACATTACGATGGCATGCGCTTTCAATCTTGAATAAAATATATACTGTATCAAAAACGATTTGTAGAAGTGTGCCGCGTCTAAGCTGCTGAAGCTGAGAGCATTATCTGCAGTTAAATATGATACACTGTAGAAAAAGGAATAACCATATATCATTTTACTAATTATTGAATAGTTGTGACAGGATACAAAATAATCTCAATGGTTTCTGTTTCTTCGCAGAATGGCCAGAGAGGTGATAATGCCAGAACAGACCTGTGTAAATAAAAGTTTAATAGAAGAACATGACACTAATTTTTTGCATAAAAATATTGCAATCTGTTTCCAGATTCGAGCAGGCAAGTTTTACATAAAAAGTACAAAAATATGGCACACACAAAATGCAGTCTTTCTTCAAACATTTGTACGACTTCAAAAAAACTAAATAATCACAGCA
This sequence comes from Rhipicephalus annulatus, assembly GCA_013436015.1. Classification (NCBI taxonomy): domain Eukaryota; kingdom Metazoa; phylum Arthropoda; class Arachnida; order Ixodida; family Ixodidae; genus Rhipicephalus; species Rhipicephalus annulatus. The sequence continues at coordinate 148,298 of WOVY01011099.1, read as the reverse complement.
TACCAACGGATTGAATGAAGATTGGTGGAATGAAGCGTTCGTTAATCCGTCCGTGCTTCTATCCGTCCTTGCGTCCGTCCGCGTGTCTGTTCGTGCGTTCGTCCATCTGTGTGACCATCGGTGCGTCTGTTTGTCCGTTCGTCGATCCAAACGTCCGTTCTTCCATCGGTCCGTTCATCTGTCCGTCCGTCCGTGCATCTGTTCGTGCGGTCGTCCCTCCCTCTGTTCGTTCGTCTGTCCACGCATCCGCCCTTCTGTCTGTCCGTCCACCTATCTAGAGAACACTCCAAGTACAGCCATCTTGCATCTTTCCATCATGTATTCATCATATACATGTGCCACTATCCAGCGGACATTCTAAAGACCGCTCTTTCATGATATTCATGACGTGGAGTTCACGTGCGGCATAACTTACGTGCGCCTCGTAACGTTGAGCTGATTTAAAACTGACGTATCAACCGTCCTCATTCATGCTTCGCATATCATCAATACCCACTGTACCTGGAATCTGCCAATATTTATAAATTTTTGTATATTTTTTTCAGCAATACGTTCCTTATTCTCGAGCTGTTTGGCACACTGCCGAGCAATAAAACATGTGCTCACTACAGCTGCCCTCACTACATTTTTTTTATAACTCTGCTTTAGGTTAATGACCAGCAGATCGCGAGATCGAATCCCGGCTACAGTAGCTGCATTTTCAATAGAGGCCAAAACGCTGCAGGTGCGTGTGCTGAGATTTAGGTGCACATTGAAGAACCTCAGGTAGTAGTTATTATCATAATTATAATTATATTATTATTAATAGTTATTATTATTATTATTATTATTATTATTATTATTATTATTATTATTATTATTATTATTATTATTATTATTATTATTATTATTATTATTATTATTATTATTATTATATGGGGAGGCATGTACAAGTGTATATATTCCGAAATTTTTCAATCCAATACCTAAAGAATTTTTTTCATTGAGTTCAAAAAAGCACTTCAGGAAATTACTCGCTGAGTTGTGAATCACATGGTGTACTTGTAAGTCACGTATGCTCTGGGTCCCTCCTTTGTTCTCTTTTATTTAATGCCTGTAAAAAGCAATGGTGTCAATCATTAGTCTGTTCGTTGGCAAAGAAGCAACAATAGTTTTGTGTTCCTTGTATCCACATCGCTGTAACTGGCTTCGCCAGGCCTAGTCGCACAAGTCCTCGGGGCCTAGAAAGGCCTGTTTCTTTGTATTTTGTTATAGATGTTCACAATAAAGTTTTAATATTGTTATTATTATTATTATTATTATTATTATTATTATTATTATTGTAGTTACAGCTGTTGACCCTACACTTGTTTCCAATGCGTGAATAAACAAGCTGTCGGGCGTCCTCGGCGTGCTGCAACTAAAAAGAACGTTGATGTTTGTCCGAGTCGTTCCGCATTAAAGTGTAGAACGTCATCGCTGAGCTCCTTCTGCATGCCAGTTTATATGGGGTCTTCTCTGTCGTTTTTTTACGACCATGTTTATAAGACCGCGATGATCAGATGGCGGCATCTCCAGACTTTTGTTGCGGCCAGCATGACGGCGGAGGTTCTATTTATACGCCAGGTAAAGTACAGTGCCTATACAATCGGCGTGTGGGTAGTGAGCAGTTGTACCGTGGTCCAACTTGGCAACCTAAAGATCACTAAACAGGCCCACAGTAAAAACCTCAACTCTGGCAGTGGTGACAACTACAGGGGAACCTTGATGCAGAAGAATGTTTTCAAAGAATATGGACAGCTAGGTTGATTTCTGCATTTTTCACGTAGGAAGTCTGGCATTAGTTAGTCGAGACGTTCCGCGTATTTCCGAAAATCACGGGGGGAACGGTCCATATCAGTACTTCAAAAGGGTCAACGAAGGAATTTGATAGGCTGCATAGGCAAGACTGGTCTATCCAGCGGTTTGTTTAGCCGCTGGCAATATCTTTAAGGGCTTTTGTGATGGACGACTTCGGTAGTAAGGCGAGACTAGTGAAATTTAGCTGGAGTCTTCGTGATCATGCGGGAAAACTCCAATGGGCCGTCGGGTCAACATTCCAGAAACAATGCCTGGGCGTCGGCAGAATTTTTTCTTGGAGGGGTGCTAACTGCTGTTACATTGTGGCGGGGGGGGGGGAGGGGAGGGGGTGATGCACTGGTCAAGTTTGGACGGAGGGCAAGTGCTGATATGGCTTGAGGAGGGCAAGTGCTCCTTGTACACCTCCCAGCCTATGCCCATGACTGGACGTAATGCTGAAGACCGTACGATGCGGTAGTCGGCTCGAACTATAGCCTCTTTAGGAGAAGACAATTCCGCAAGAAATATGTTGCCAACTGTCGTCGCTTGAATATGTTATGAAGAACGGAGGCTCTCAAGTTCCCCATAAAGTTCGTATCAGAGCAATCGTCACTCATTAAGGTTCCCAAGTAGCAGTGATCCTCGCATGCGTCCATGGGCTAGCAGTATAGAAACTGGGCACCAAGAAAGTAGGCAGCGTGCTAACCATTTTTGCAAATGATGGTGTTGTCGAATTATTCAATTTTGAGTCTTATATGGCGAGGCGACCTGAACGTTTCTTCAATTTCAGTAGCTAACATCACGCGTAGTGGTCACAGACAGTTCGGCACTTGACTTCAAGTCACACACAAATTAGAAAGGTCAGCAGCAGAGGTAAGTGCGAAACTTGGATCCAGCCCAGGTGATGGCAACCTACGCCCTTTTTTTTAATAGCGACGGGCTAGCGTAACGGCTAACCTGCAGCATTGATGCAGGAAGTTGAAGTCGCCTGGTTTGTCAGATTCCTGATGGTAGCTTGCTTTTGGCAGACCCTGTCGGCATTCCTTGGTAGTCTGCAGTGGTCCGCATTTCGGGGCCCTTGCGAGACGGTCCTAAATTTCTTCAACTTTCTGGTGTGCGGTGCAATGACAGCTCCCGTGCCACTGAGTTCAGTAACAATGTAGCTGCTGAATGGTACGTAGAGGTTGCTAGTCTATGGTCTGGCACCGCGATCAGGTCACGGCGTCGGATCGCGTTTGCGTCACCTACATCATATGCTCTAACGTGGTGAGGGGCCTTCTTGCAGCCGTCCGATTGAGGAAACGACGAGAAGTACTGCGTGCGAGAAGTACAGGGATCAGTGAAACATGGATTAGTGCACAAAAATGCAGTATACTTTGCGTAAAGTAGAAGTATCCATATGCAGCATATGACTTAGGCGAAGATGATTTTGACGAATGCAGAAGTCGGTTTATTGAAGGAAAAAGATTTATGTTCGTGAATCTGTGCCCACTATGCGAAAAACTCGCCCATCCGCGGTGATATGGGGGCTAAGGTACTCGGCTACTGACCCGGATGTCGTGGGATGGAATCCGGGCTGCAGCGGTTGCATTTCCGATGGAGGCGGAAATGTTGTAGGCCCGTGTGCTCAGATTAGGGTGCATGGTAAAGAACCCCAGGTGGTCTAAATTTCCGGAACCCTCCACTACGGCGCCTTTCACAATAATATGGCGTTTTTGGGACGTTAAATCTCACATATAAATCATCGGATGCGAAAAGTGAAACTAGAAGCTTTACACGCTGTAGTGAATTGGTAGCACCACATAGAGCATCGGCTATCTATAATCTGATTTTGGGCTCCTTGCTTAGGCACACATGCATGCGGCATCGAACCTGGCTCTCTATTCAAGTCATTCTTTATTTATTTTTTTATTTGAAATGCCCTCAAGGTACAAACAGTACATTACAGAGGGGAGCGACAAATACAAAGAGATGAAAAAAGAGATACATGAACTATCAAATCTGATGAGTACAGTAAGATGTATCATAAGAAAAAAAGTAGAGGATTACACCAATTTAAGCGCTGGTTATACGAAATGTACCACTTGATTGAGTAATTAAGATATGAATATTTACTATTAACAAGAAGTGCAAGGGCAAGAGCTCCGAACACCAAACAAGAAAAAAAAAGAAAGAGCAGATGGCAGAATTTTAAAATTTTAGATGATGTTCCCAAGACGATGTTTGAAAAAAATTGGATCACGTATTCTTACTAAACACGATAGCAAATTATTTCAGTCGACTGAGCTTTTTGGAAGAAAAACACTGCGCACGTGACAGTGTTAAAAGATGAGACCTTGACTTTATGACAATGGCCCCTACGAGCAGATGGTGGTGGGTGAAGGAAGAGTGATTGTAGAGTGGCGTTATAATATTATAATTTATGAAAAAGGAAAATGTGAGCTGGTTTTCGGCGCATTGCAAGTAGTGGGACGTTCAGAAGAGCTTTCACTTTTGTTACGCTTTCTGTACGGTGATAGTTCATTAGCATAAAACGGAGAAAGCGATGCACTGGTTTAATCGCATCAAATATTTGAGATTGAGGTGGATTCCAAACCGATAGTGCATACTTTAGCTGAGGACGAATATACGGGGTGTATAGCAGTTATTTTAGTTAAGGTGAGGCGAGAAAAGGATTTTTTATGTATTTCAGTGTACGCCTACATCTAGATATCATGTGTTCCACGTGATGTTTTCATGACAAATCATTGGTTATGTAGACGCCAAGGTCATGGTATGGTGTGACTGATCCCAGAATCGAGTTAATAATCACATATGTTGGGCATGATGCGTTAGTGCATGAAACTCACATGTATTAGCATTTCTTAATATTGAGCTCCATGCGCCAAGTGAAGCGCCAGTTGTGGACGTGGTTCAGATCGAACTGTAAATTAGTAATGCAATAGGCAGTATTTATTCTCCGACGTATGACACAGGCGTCTGCAAATAAAGGAATTTGAGAGGAAATGTTGTCGGGTAAGTCATTTATATGAACTAAAAACAGAAGAGGAACCAGTACGGATCCCCAAGGAACGCCGGATTCAACAGGAGTCATATCAGACACGCTATCATTGGTGGCGACAATCTGAATCCCAAACACAAGAAACGCTCGAAACCACGTAATGATTGCAGGGACTCTATTTAGTACGCTTAGCTTATACAAGACAAGCAGATGGCTTACTTTGTCAAAGGCTTTACAAAAGTCGAGAAATACGCAGTCAGTGGGAAAGCCAGAGTAAAGGATAATGTTCTGGTCAAGAGTAAATGAGAGGAGCTGCGTTTCGCAAAAGAAATATTTGCGAAACCCAAATTGAAAGTTAGACAATAACTTAATGTCTTCAAGAAAATTAACTACATCAGTGAAAATGACGTGGCTCCATTTTTCATGGTATTGAACTAAAAGATATTGGTTGATAGCTAAGAGGACTATGAGTTTCACCAGGTATAAAGACTGAAACAGCCTTTCTTATCTTCCATTCCTGGATTAATGAGGCAGATTGGAGTGTTGAGTGATATCGAAAAGGTTTATTCTAAGATGATGAAGGTGTTTTTCATAGAGGTACTCAGTTGTATTTTTCGAAATTTTGAGGTGATGCCATCGGCTTCACAAGACAAGCTAAGCTTTAAGTATTTATTTATTTCTTTTCATACCAGCAGACGTAAATATCAGGGGCTCATTGGAGGAAAATAGGAAGGAGTCACACGTGGTAGTTCATTAACGGGCCTCAAGAACGAAATTGACTGGATGAACGCATTGTTCAAAATGGTTGCAAATTGTTGACTGGGCAGATGATCACCATTACGTGTAATTAGAGATATAGTTTGCGCATATTTATTCCGAAATAGTTTCCAAAAACCCTTTGCGTTGCTTTTGAACATGTTTGAAAGTGTAGTGTTGTAAAACGAATACTTATAGGCTTTCAGTGCAGCCGAATAAGTGAAACTGTGTACTTATAAGCCTCTCATTTATGTTGACATTGAGAGCACTTAGCAATGCGAAATAGACGTTTTTTTTCTTGTTGGAAACACGGGTAATTGATTTTTAGTACCAAGGTGCTTTGATTTTCAGAAAACTTTACTTAATAGGTATAAATTGATTGTGCAGTTTATTTTCATCTTGAATATTTCTCTAGCGGACGGTTGTGCAAGCTTGTAAAAAAATGATTATAAAATGTTGAGAGCAGACGCCTAATGTCGATGACGCTGCTCTGAACTCCCACTACAGCAACGAAATGAGTGTGTTTCGTAGCTTTTCTTCGGTTCCTATCAAAGAAATCATGAGTACAGAGCGCAAGCCAGGCTGCACGAATTTTGCGAGCACTGAGCTAAGTCGAAAGTAAAACGAGTTCTCCGCCACCACTGAAGCCTTGGTAATTAGCAACGCAATTACCAAGGCTTGTGGCAATAAACCACACAATTCTGGAGACTTGAGGGCACCTTCGTCGGTTACCGTCGTTATCGTTCTTTTGCATCCTGCATTTGCGGCACTTCATGCTGAGCATGCTTCGAAGATCTCCTCAATTGAGCGTATTGCGAACAAGTTACGTCGAGGCCACGAGACTGTAATACTATATAATATTGCATGTCCTTACTGGGTCAAAACTTCCCGTACAAGTTATCTAGTTTTCCGAATTAACGCTTGTATATGAACGAGATGCATGGATGGATGGATGAATGGATGGATGTATGGGTGAATGGGTGGGTGGGTGGATGGATGGATGGATGGATTGTGGGTGGATGAATGGACGGGTTGGCGTATGGATGGATAGATGGATGGATGGATGCATGCATGGATGGATGAATGGATGGATGGATGGGTGGATGGATGGATGGATGGATGGATGGGTTAATGGATCCAGCTGTGCCCTTCAGATAGGATGATGGCTCCCGTCACCAAGTCATAAAGCAAAGTACTATCACTCTGTGGATAGGGATTGAATTTCAAAACAATAAAAACAGAGAAAATTCGCAGTGTGTGCGTTAAATAAAAGCCGAATTCTCCTGTCTCTCATTCCCCATTAGCAGCCATTGGCATTTACATTAAGCACCATCTGGGAAGAAAGGATTGCTACGTTATACTCGCTGAGCGTAACCTCTTTGGTTTTATAAAGGTTTAGCGAGCGTTTGGCCGCAGTGCCATGAATACAGTGAACTAGTGCATACCATGAACTCGAGGTGGTTAAAGGTGGGAAGTAGACACGAAGCGGAAGCCATAAGAAAGTGTGCATGTGCCACCTCTCGCGTAGTCCTTGGAATGTACGCTGAATGGCGGTACTTCTATATGCGGAATATATGATGAAAAGATGTGAGATGGTGGTACTTGGAGTGTTGACTAGATGTACGAATGGAGACACAGACAGATGCATGGACGGACGCACGGATGGCTGCACGGACGGATGGATGTATGGATGAACGCAGGGGCAGATGCAAGGACGAATGCAGAGATGGACGCACGAACAGACGCACGCTCGGACGGGCGGATGGACGCATGGACGGACGGAAGCAAGAACGAATGGATGGACGGATGCTTCGTCCCATTCTCCATTGTTCGCCCGTGGAAGCAAGAATGAATGGATGGACGGATGCTTCGCCCGACTCTCCACTGTTCGCCCGTGGACATGCTGCCATTTTTTTTCACTTCTGTCGTCCTGCTTGTGCACATTACTTAATGCCGTTTGCGTCTAACGTAATAATCAAACTCGGTTATTCTCCGAGTGCAAGCGCACCCTATCGAACGCTGCTTGGGGACCCAGTCTCTTACACCCCCGATTCTCCAACTTTCTTTTAACACCGTACAGTGACTCTTTGAATAGCTACTGCGGTGATATCGATCATCTGTCCCATGGATTTCGAATACCCAAAGCAGTTCCGGTAACGATTCGGTTCGAAGGGCAACCCACAACAACAAGCGATGGTAACCAAGCGATCAGGGTGACGTCAAGGCAAAGACGCTAGAGAGTACTAGCTGAGCGGCTCAATGGGTCAGCGGGCCAGGCGAATGAGCGGAGACGCCAACAGCGCATGCGCGGCACGTATGGAGAACCAGCGTTTTCACGGAACGAGCCACGCACCCTCTCATATCAGCACAGCTGATCAGCGAGTAACAGCAGAGGTGAACTGCGCATGTGCAGTCCACTGTGAAATCCGTCGGGTCCACGCAGCGAGCCGGTGACCGGCTCATTTCGTCTCTTCAGCGAAGCGGGCAAGCGTGCGAGCTTATCAGAATAGCAGCCCCCATCACAAGTGGCGGCGATGTTTTGCCGGCGACACCCCCAAGTGCGGCACATCTTCGACTACAAGGGAAAAAATTGCAGCTCCTACGTACAGTAGGAATCAATGATATGCGAAGCACGAATGAGAAATGTTAATATGTCACTTTAAAATCAGCTCAACGTTGCGAGCTGGAAGTAAATGAGGCCGTACATGACTTCCGTGTCATGATTATCATGTTTAGATGCATCGTTTACCTTCGTATCTATTGACGTCACGTGGTACCAAACTCAGTATATGTGAAGCTAGCGAAACGCTCGCGAGCACGCTATAAGCGTGGTATGTCTTCATGTTCTGTTTCGATAATGCTATCGATACCAAACTTGTAATGGCGTAACATGACTGTATGAGGAACATATACGGCTAGTCGTATCATAAAAATCTTCATATTTATGTCATGAATGTCATGATTTACATTTCATGGCACTGCAGCTCTTGCGGTGGTATCGTTCCCATGGTATGGTGCAGAAATGGTATTGTATGCATGATTTCATGGCGAACACAAGCGACAGACTTCAACATGAAAATTATGACATGCGTCCCATGTAACAACACGACTACATGCCACGCTCATGATGCGCTCGAGGCCGTTTCACTAGCGTTACATATACCAAATTCGGTATTACGGTACGTGAATGGATGACGAAGATATGTGCTATGTGACTGGTTCAAACATGGTAATCAGGAGATGCGTGTTATGTAACATGACCAAATTGTACGTTCATGATGCGCCCACGGCCGTTTCGCTAGCTTCACATGTACCAAAATCAGTATTACGCGACGCGAATGGACGACATGGGTAAATGGCACACCAAACATGACAATGACGACATGCGTGTCATGTAACATTATGACTACACGTCCCACTCATGATGCGCTCGTGGCCGTTTCGCTAGCTTTACATATGCCAAATTGGGTATTACTTGGCGCAAATGAATGACGAAGGTATGTGACTGGTGATGCGTGTCATGTCAGAACATGAATACACGCCACAGTCAAGGCGCAATATGTTTCGACGTGACGTGGTGTGCGTGCTCGCCGGCGTTCACTTTGTCGCGTCTCGCCGGCGTTGCCACGCCAGGGGCCGGTCGTGCCATTCACTCGCAGGCGCGCGCCGCGATGTGTTGATTTGACGCAAGCGCGTTTCAGCACGTACGGCGTCCCTCCTTCACGAAAAGAGGGAGACGCAGTGTTGTCTGAGTGACGCATCGGTTATGACGCATAAGCGATGCGGTGAGTGACGCATCGCTTATCGCGCCGGTTGCCGTCGGGCCGTGCCGATGGACGCTGCTCATGCCGGTCGCGCCTGGCGTCAGAGAAAAGAGTGCTCACGTTTTAATAAAATGGCGTCGCTGTGCCCAGTAGGCGCGCGCGTCAAATTTACATTGGAGTAATTGGGTTATTCATGATGCACTCGCGGCCACCATTGGGTATTCATGATGCACTCTAGCTCCGCATATACAAAATTTGGTGTTACGTGACGTCAATGGATGACGAAAGTATATGACTGTTGCAAACATGATAATCCTGACACGCTTGTCATGTAAGAACATGAAAACATACCAAGCTCATACTATGCTGATGTCACAGCAATCTTTTGGTTGCGATCAGCAAGTGTCATGTCATGAGATCAGCAAGTGCCAGGAATAAGCGTTTCAGATGTTACTTCGGTGTTTGGGTAAAGCGCCCTTTTCGCAAGCGGAAACTGTGCGACGATTGCAGTGACGTTTGTGAGTTCGGTATCTACAACAGAATTGTTCCGGTTAAGGTCCAACTACACCCAAGACGTACGATTGTCCCCACTGCGAGATGAGCACGCGCGTTATTGTCCATCCTGTACCCTCTTCGCGGCGCTAAGTATACGCGTGAGAAATGAGAGCGCGCTCCACCGCATGTGACGATGCGCAGACGCGAGCTCGTTGCGCCATATTGCTGGTAATGATGAAAACACGATAGTTCCCCCCGAAACATCCCTTTACCAGCGGAAAGTGGTAAATATAAAGAACTTGCCGTTTGATCGTTGGAGTTTGTGCTCCTTTGCGGCTCAGTGGTTCACGCCTCGCACTTACACTTCAGAGACCCACGGTCGATACCACGCGGCAGAGTCTTTTTGTCAATTATTTTTATTTTTGCGTTTTAATATATGTAGATGTGTATACATATAGAGTTAGTGAACAGCGATGCCAGCAGCAAAACCCAGCTGAGAGTGTCCATATAATTGCTATCGCATTAAAAACTAAGTAATATACTGAAGATACGCATGAAACTACCACGGAAAAGTGAGCAATGCCTCGTTGTCCTTTCGATGCGCCGAATAAATAAAACACGCCGAAATAAGCACAAGCTCTGATAGCAGATGGCCTGGACGCGCCGCCCATCCCCCAAATCTACATTTAGGGCACTCGGCAAAACATTAAGGCTATGAGCGAGTTAGCCAAATGTGAGATGCGTCTTGAAGTAAGTGTACAGTTAACTTTAACATATACAAAATACAACTATTTGAAGAAGAAATCATATTGAGTTTTAGTTTTGGTTGTTTGCCCCCTCCTTACCTAATCGCGCTTCGATCATCGGCGCGTGTTGGTACCTGTGGCAATAGGTTTCCGAAACTTTTAGTTCCAAGTTTCGCAAGCCATGTATTTTATCATGACGTTATCACGCTCCGTGTTCACGAGCCTTTAAGGCAATGAAGCATTACGGACAGCTGCAAAGTAACGCGATAAAAACGTGGGATAAGGGGCCCAGCGTGCATTTTGGTCCTCACTTGTTTTGTCTGCCTCTCAGCTTAGCTAGGTACGAACGCCATCAATACCTTGCAATGTGTGTATTGAATTGAAGCCGACGATTCTCGCATTGGCCATCGGCCATACCATGCTGACTGCGCCGGTTCTCGTCCATTCCTTCTCGCATTGTGCTGTTCGGCGTTGTGCTCGTAACTTTGCGCATTCTTTTCGCAAATTGCTTCACACGAAACAAAGCAACTGCTTGTAATGCTGCGTAGCATGATTACGAAAAAATCAATTCTTGGCTCAAGAAAATGAGTCCCCGCTCGCGTTGTTAGTTTTTGTTTGTGCCGGTACACGTATTCAAATTCGCTGCATTAGTGAGATATTGCGAGAAGTGCAGTTATGCCTAGTATTGTTATCTATGGCATTCGGAAACTGCTTAATGCTCTAACAAGTGCAATAATAGAGAAGTGGTGAATCCAGAAAAAATGTTTGTTAGCTAAATTGATTGATTGATTTGTGGTGTTTAACGTCCCAAAACCACCATATGATTATGAGAGACGCCGTAGTGGAGGGCTTCGGAAATTTCGACCACCAGGGGTTCTTTAACGTGCACCCAAATCTGAGCACACGGGCCTACAACATTTCCGCCTCCATCGGAAATGCAGCCACCTTTGTTAGCTAAAGCTCACTTGTAATTGTTAAGTAAACACTCCTGCATAGTTAACAGTTTGTATGGCTTCTAAAAATGTTTCTTGTTGCTGCGGCAGCTGCTTGAGACTGTTTTCGGCAAAAAAAAACGATGTGAAGTGCGTAGGAGAACACTTTTGTCATCATGAAAAAGCAAACGTAGCCAACATTGTTTATTAATTTTTTGTTCAAACTAGCGTAAAGTGCTGTGGAAACCACTGCCGTATCGCGTTGTGCAGTATGTGTAGTTGTGTGCGTGTAATGCAGTTTCCCTCTTCTGTGCACTTCCTATGATGTTTCCTATGTGTTTATTTCTTATGTGCAGCTTATAATCATGACTTGACAGCTGTTTTTCCGCGTCTCGTTGTGCAAAGAACATCTCTCTTCGAGCCCGCGTTCAGCAAACATTAACAAACTTGGCAGGTGCTTGCGAAGAAGATCACTTGAAAATTAAAGTTCTCTCTCCTCCAACAATTCTCATGTTTTATTCAAAATGCGGGCATAGACACACAGTGGCATCCTGTGTTTGCCGCTCGTGGGGGTGCAGCGTACACGAAGGTAATCGATGTATGCAGACGACTAGTTAAAAAAAATAAATATTGCTTCTGAGAAAACCGTGCACATATATGTGGTCTTGGAGGCTGTATAAATTATTCCTAGTCGTAGAAAAGTGGCCTTCGAGACATTATTTTCTGCGGGCTACAATCTATAATGCTGCGAAGGCAGCCAGCAATTGTTTGGAGCACTGCAAACTCAAATCAGCCGGAAGAGCCTATGGGAGTGTCCTCTCTTACCTTTTCATACATTACTTTTAGGCAACACTAGTCACAAGAAATAAGTTCTATTCACTGCGAAAGTCACCAGGTTCCACGCGCTTTCGGCATCGGCATTGCCAACGCAAGCACCGTTTCATGGCTCTGTGACGTCCCCGCAAACACGGACTGAACCCCGCTCCTTTCGAGATGTGTGCGCTCGTTTCTCAAACCCACGCATAAAGGGCATTCCGGAGTTAAGTACCAGAAGGATTAATTCTACTATTCTCGCGGGCTCCCCCGTGCAAACACGAGGATCGGGCGGCGCCTTGTCGTCTACAGACAGTCTGACAATGTACAATGGAGATAATCGACGCGCACCCTTCAGATCTGTGGCATGGGGGAGCAGCAGAACACCATTTGTTGGTTCGGGGAATGCGACCTTTGCGGCAAGCGCCTGTGCCAGGTCCAGTATGCCTTTTCGTCAACCTCCTTGGCTCCAGGGCTTATTACTGCGTTCTGCGCGGATGGCCGCCCGCGGCGGTGAACGACGAAGAAGAGGCGGCTACGGAGAATTTGGCGGGAGACACCGAGCTGCATGAAAACGTTGAGACTTGGTCTAGACATCGGCTCGCCAAGTGCCGAAAGCAGCGGGACCATTGTTCGCCCGAAATTAAGTGTCTTCGGACGGCTCGCTCATCACTCTCCCTGAGGCTTGAGTTTGTTCATCGTTACTTGCTCGGCTTTGTTTGGGAGAGGGTTTTCTACTGGTGTAGGCCGCGGGGGTGGCCGCCGAAGAGGATGCACTCGGACCGAGAAGAAAAGATACGCCGCGTAGAGTGGTGGACTGGTTTGGTGCCCCGGTAGGGCGGAGTCGGGTCCTACAAAAAGGGGACTACTAGATGAGCTTGAGAGTCCGGGATACGATGTGAAGAGTCGGAGAGAGACGGAGCGTTGAGATTGAGATCGTAGAAAGACGGAATGGAAAAGGAAGATAACGGTGTGAAGAGATAGCAATGAGAATCGATGAGATTATGACTGAGGCAGAGATGATATGACGAGGAATGAAAGTTAGAGTTGAGAAACGAGGAAGCGAGTGATTGCGGGACGTTATGAAAGAAGATTAAGATGGAAATCGCCGAGAGAGACAACGAAGACGACAAAGACGATGAAGACTGACAAGACGGACCATTCGTGAGACGAACTTTATGCACCCTAATTAGATTAGCTTTGCGGGAAGGGAGGTGGCCTGTTGAGACATTGCGTGGTTTTATTCATTGATAACTTTATCATTTGTGTCGTCGTGTGTTTATTCTGTATTATTCTGTATTCTGTCACCGTTACTTAACTTATGTATCCTGTTATGCGTGTCGCGAGTATTTGCCGATGTGTTACACTTTTTTGTGTAACAGAGATGTCGTTTACGGACAGTATGTGTGTGCGCCATTTGCAATTGCTATTAAATAAAGGAACCAGTAAAGAGAAACAGGTCGTAGCGACTCTTACTTCCTGGCCCCAGCACGAATCCCTGTGTGTGAAAAATGATTGAGACACGTAGCCAAGAGGGAACCGGATAGAAAAAGGGTTGAGCGTTCTTCCCTCTCTTTGGCGATCGGTGGCGTAGTGGGGACGTCTCAGCTCTACGAATTGCTTCACACTATTAGCAGTTGGACTGACGAGTTATCAGCCCGCTCAGGGCATGCGTTCTTTTTCTTTTCATAGGGGGAGCGTGCGATATCCCGTGGCAGAAGAACGCCCGGAAGCGATATCAGGGCGATAGTTGTCATGGAAACATCCGCTACGAAAGGCTGTTGACAGCGTCCCGAGGTTTCAGTGGTCGGAGTCACCTCGACTGAGATACCAGGTGGCTGCTGCTTTCACCATGGCTACTGCGAGACATTGGTACACCTTGGTTGGTTTTTCCGACGAGTTGGACTGGAGACAGTTGGCCTTCGTGGAGCCAATTCCACCAAACAGAATATGTAAAGCGTGTGGCCTCGTAACCAGAGTGACCGCTTTTCTGCCTTGCCTGCACGTTTTCTGCAGGAACTGCTACGAGCAGTGCCGCCATGATGACCAGCACAGTTGCCCACTCGATGGTCAACTGACCGTGGAAGAAGATGTCGAATGGATTCAGTTCCCCGTGGAGAACCTGCTCAAAAGGAAGGTAAGAATTCTTAAATAACGTAAACCTTTTTTTTTTCTGGTATTGATGGTGTAAAACTATTATCACAAGCACTGCTGGGCGAGCAGAAATGACAAAAGTTAATCAAGGCTTGTTCGCACTAATCAAATTCAATTGCGTCATGACCAGGCCCTGAAACTTGTTTCCAAAATGTGATTTTTGTCACCTTACCACGTCTCGAACACCCCCCAAACACATCGGCGTCGTTACGGCGGTTGTGTTCAGTGTGGCGTCACTGGTTATTCGCCGAAGTTGCCAGTCCTTAAAAAAACGGAGTGGCACTTTGCCATGCAGCGTTTAACCATGAACATAATATCCAAGCCACACGTATGCCGGTAAATGTTGTTCGGTATGCGCTAGAGGACTGACTATCGCACCTCAAAAGAGGAAATTAAGACACAGGCACCTCGCGCACACCTTCCCCTGCCCCTGTTCACGTTGAGACAAGGAGTGTATAAATTTACGGCACTGAGATTCCGATTGTGGCCACTAATTTTTGCGTCACCAGACCTTTTTGTTGTTCTTTTTTTTGGGCCCAGTGCCTGAACCGGCTCGTCTGAGCCTCCCGATAACGCTTTTTTTTTGCCACCCCACTTGACAATAAAAAGTTGCATTCGACCCTCCAAACGCCACTGCAAGATTCACGTTTCGAATTAGTGAAAATGCTTGCTTTGTTCGCCGCTGTTAACGCTCACGCAGTTACTCAATGAAGCTGCATCAACTGCTGTTCTATGATCTACAAGCGAACATGTGCGAGCGCTGTGCCGGGAACCAAGGAGCACTAATCACCGCAGCAAAAAACAAACAAAGGCTTCAGTCATGGCTATTTTTCGGGACTGCCTTTATCACTGGTATTTCTAATTTTGCTTCCAGACTCAGCTATTTCCTGGCCCCACCACGGTGGTCTAGTGGCTAAGGTACTCGGCTGCTGACCCGCAGGTCGCGGGATCAAATCCCGGCTGTGGCGGCTGCATTTCCGGTGGAGGCGGAATTGTTGTAGGCCCGTGTACTCAGATTTGGGTGCATGTTAAAGAACCCCAAGTGGTCGAAATTTCCGGAGCCCTCCACTACGGCGTCTCTCATAATCATGTAGTGGTTTTGGGACGTTAAACCCAACAAATCAATCAATCAATCAATCAGCAATTTCCTGTGAGAAGGGCTTGAAGGAAAAGGTAAATGCTTGAACTATTCTTGCATTTCAAGATGATGGCGCTCGGCTGCGCAAAACAACACGCCTCTGTGCACTACAATTTTCGCGAGACTTTGAACTACCCGGAATCCATCTCTGTCAATCAAAAGACTTTTTTCCGGCATATTTTGGTTTTAAATAAAATTGCTTCGATATAGCGTATACAAGAGGCGTTTTATATGCCTGTATCTCATCTGTTTTTTTTTTCGCACCTGCGTATGTGTCGTGTCATACGTGAAGCATTGGATGCACAATAAGGTGAACGTGTGCTTTTTATGCAAATTTGCGCAATTATTTACTGCATTTCTCGGTTATTTACGGAGAACCTTCGTAATATTTGAGAATGGGAACTCAAGTTTTCCCGCATAACCGCTGCCCACGAAATGATTGCACCCTCAAAGGAAGTGAATTTTTCGAGAAAGCGTGGCACCAACGAGTGAAGCATGTGCCTCACGATTTTTGCTAAATTTATGTGGTTTTGTTGTGACTCACCTTGACTGCACTGTCACACTGTGCTCAGGAAAATCAGGGCTACCCGTGGATGACGAACGTATCTCGGTGAGCAGCCTCTTCACATCTAATTTCTGTCGACAACATGCCCACTATGACCGCGCGAGCAACGCAGCAGCGGCGAGATGCCTACGCCTGAGACGCGCCAAGCGTTGACGGTGTGGTAGCGTTCAATGGCGAAATCTTTGTTGGCTCTTACGAGAGCACCTGTGGTGTCTCATGCCCGTTTGAAAGCGAAGATACTGCTTAAAAAGACAATACGTCCTAAGACAGACGATAAGGCAGAGCAAGATACGTCGGCCTTGGTCCAGGCTGAAATGGAATGCCGGAGAGCGTTGCGAGTGATGGCGTCACCCACCAAGACAACGAAGAGACCGACGGTACACCTGGAGGCAAGGAAGGCGACGATGATGGAGGCTGGCAGATGGTCTTTACCGTTCGTCAAAAGAAAGCTCTCGCGAAAGCGCGAAAGAAACTCACGATAACAGAGAGAGACTATGACTTCTTGAGTCCTACATCCAAGTCACTTTCGCAACCTACATCGCAAAAAAGACCACAGAAGCGGAAGCTATCACCACTCCACAGGAAGACTTCAAAATCATTGTAAGATCATCCCAAGGACTACCTATTAGAGAACTAACGCCAACGGCAGAAGCAGTTGTGAACGCGTGTCAAGGTACAATAAGCGGCAGCCAATTTTTGCCCCGGCTGAAGCCAGGATTCAACATATTCATCATGTCCACTCCCAACCAGGACGTGGCTGATGCCACCTTAAAAATCACAAGCCTCACTCTCAACGGAAGATTGCATGCTGTCAATGCCTATGCAGCAGTGGGAGACGGCACACGAAAAGGAGTCATACATGGTCTGACTGCCAACACAAGCCCAGAAACCCTCCTGGAAAATCTACGCATACGGACACAAGAAGTCGAGATCCTAAGAGCCAGAATGCTTGGTGAAAAAAAGACAGCAGTGATCACGTTTTTTTGGCCCCATAACACTAAGATTTATGTACTATATTGGCAGTGAGGTCCCCTGTTTTTCATTCAAGAATACTATACAATTCTGCTATGCCTGCAAGCAAACGGGACACAGAACAGACGTTTGCCCGACGCCCACCATTGCCGTTTGTCCCAACTGTGGTTTGAAGGAGCCTCAACCGGACCACCCTTGCGACCCTGTGTGTTCTTCGTGTGAAGAGGGACATTTGACTGGAACCAAAGAATGCAAACAGCACTTCAAGCAGCCAGTAAGGCAGGAGCATCCTAAGGTGCTAGACCGGATGACAGACAAAAATGCAACTAACGGAGCCTTACCATCGCCGCCAAAACCGAGGTGGTATGCATCGCAAGACACTGACGATTATGAAGAAAGGCCACAGGTTGGAATCTAGACAGGCCCAGCCGAAAGAACAAGGCACAAGCACGATCACGGGAAAAAAGGAAGAAACATCATGAACTAGGAGCCCCTGAGTCGCAACCTACCTGCTGTCCTCAATCCCGATCCCCTACCCCAACCAGGACGCCTGGAGTGGCCGGGAGCTCGACCCAGCAGCAGGTGAGCAGGGCGGCGGAGACGGCGTGAGGGGCGACCCCAGTAACATCCCACCCTGAGTATCAGAGAATACTTTTCGAAAACTGATATTTAAATCAGTCGTTGGGCGAAATCAAATTGGAAGTAGCAGCTCTCAGGATGGAATTACAAAACTCCATGGGCGCATTAGTCAAAACTAACCACGCAGATAAACCCTCGGCTCAGCCCATCACGTTAGAAAGTATTGGAAAAACGATAAGCCAACTGGTGCAACAGATGCATGGTCTGCAAAACTTTCAGCAACAATTGTATGTGGAGCTTCAGAGCCACTAGGCTTTTGTGCGTGTGCAATTGAATAAACAGCAAAGCTCGCGTATAACAACTTGCAGTGATCCAGATGCTCCCATGGCAAGTAAAATTAAAAATGGGGCATCACATGACTCTAAAGATGTCGAGAGTGTGATTAGCCATGGCCAGTAATACAACTCGCAGCACTGACTTCGTTGAGATATGGCATTGAAACTGCCGCTTGTTCCAAAAGTGAGCGGCGGCGCTGAAATCATACATGGACGCTGCAATTACACAACCTGGCGTGATATATATGCAGGAAATTGGCAAGGGCGTTATAAAATGACGAGATTATCACACCATCCAGAATTCAAAATACTCTAGGATCGCCACATTGGTGCATAAAGGTATTGCGAGCAGTGTATACCACCAATCTGAGAGCCCAACGGAGTCCCAACTGATTGAGCTCCGTACCACCAAACGGGGTAAAGCGAAAGCCTTTATCCTTTATATTTGCAGCCCTCTAAGAGAGCGTCACGCCAACTTTCTCGAGATGCTCGAGCGGGCTTTTGAGCACGTGGGACATAAAGACAGACTAGTCTTCGAAGGTGACTTCAATGCTGCCCATACTTGTTGGGGATACCGGAAAAATAGCAGGAAAGGAGAAGATTTATTGCAGGCAGTAGAGAGATACGAGATGCAGCTTCAGACCATGGCACAGGCGGCCACTAGACTAGGAAATAGTGTTTTCAAGGACACATATCCAGATCTAACGTTCACGTACAATATTAAAAGCGGATCGTGGAAAACGATTGATGAGAATATGGGGAGTGATCAGTTCATAATCAGTTTTTGTACTTCTGCTCCGAAGCTCAAAAGGTCATATAGGATTGCTAAAATAACCAATTGGGAGGCCTACAGGCAGTATTCGGTGACACAGCAGCCGCTAGAAATATTAGACGACTGGGTGGACGATACGAGGAAGGTGCTTAGCTTACATACCAAGCACATCAAAATGAATGAATAAACTCCAGCAGTGGACCCCCCCCCCCTCACGTACTTGTGGGAAGGCCAGCGCAGCATCATCAAAAGGTGGAAAAGGCAGAGATTGAATAGAAAGCTGAAAGCCAGAATCACAGAATTGTCCGTAAAAGCTAATGAATATGCCCGAAAGCTTGAGGCTAGTAATTGGGTCACCTTCTGTGATTCTGTGAGAGTAACGCTCTCTACAACTAAAACGCGGGCAGTATTGAACACTATGCTAGACCCCATGAACACGAAAACTACTACAACTAGAACATTGCAAGCTTTAGCGAGAGAATTCAAAGGGGATGATGCTGCATTGCCGCAAATTCTTCGAGAGAAATACATTGGCAGCGGTGGCGAAAGTATACAGAATCTAGAATAGAAGCGTTTAGAAAATCAGGACCTAGATTCCTCAATAAGTGAGCAAGAAATCTTCGTGGCTGCACTGTCACGTAAAAGGCATTCGGCTCCGAGAGAGGACGGAATAACTAATGCCTGTTGAGAAATATGAGCGATAAGCAACTTAGAAAAATTACTCAATACTTTAACGAAAAGGTCTGGGCAGGGGGAGAAATCCCTAGCCAATGGAAGGAGGCCAACATATTTCTTATTTCAAAACCTGGAAGGGATAAAACGCTCCACAATCTTCGGCCCATATTGTTGATATCATGCATAGGCAAGCTTTTTGAGACGGTTGTGCACACTAGGCTTTCTGAATATATAGAAAGAGGGAATTATCTGTCTCGCAACATGTATAGATTTAGGCAGCATTTGTCTACGCAGGATATATTCCTGCGAATAAAAGACGAAGCGATTCAGAATGTAACCACTTGAGGCAAGAACATAGTTGCAGCGCTGGATTTGAGGAAGGAATTCGATACAATCTCTCATAGACATACTGGAGGAACTTCAACCATTGAATTGTGGTGCTCGAACATTTAGCTATATCAAATCGTTTCATTCTAACCGCACAGCAACCTTCGGCATGGAGAACATACGCTCCCAAAAATTCCAGTGCCAAATAGAGGCACACCACAAGGCGTAGTTCTTTTTTCACTCCTCTTTATTATAGCAATGAATCGAATAGCAAACCAGCTGGAGCGAATCCGTGACTTCCATTTCGTGCTCTACGCTGATGATATCACTCTGTGGGTCAACAAAGGCTCACAAGGAAAGAAGGAGCAAACTTTATAAGAAGCGATCGTCGGCTTGCTGAAGATAATGACATGACATATGCGCCAGACAAATCTGAATTTATTCGAGTTTATGGTAGAAATGATAGAAACAAATCAACCATGCAACTAAGCATTGGAGATCAAACGCTGCCGGAGAGACAAACGATTAGAATATATCAGGTTTATGGCTGCAAAGCAACAAAAGAGCAATCAATACAATCAAAACGCTGAAATGTACACTAAAACATCGCTCGAATGATTCACAAAATAAAAAGAAAGGGCAAAGGGCTAAACGAAGGAGAAACTCCACGCTTGGTACAAGCCTTCATTCTTCATTCTTAGTAGAGTCACATATGGACTACCATATCAGGACCTCACACCAACGGAAATTAAAAAGATTGACTTGACCAGACAGGGAGCATACAAAGCTGCCTTAGGTGTACTACTTAATGCACCCAATGACAAAGTGGAAGCGATTGGTGTGTACAACACGTTCGAAGAGCTTGCGGCAGCAACACTTCTCTCGCAGAAGGAACGACTCTGCCTTACAAAGGTAGGCAGAGAAACCCTCACTCGCTTGGGATACCCTACTAGACCACAATACTGCCGGGAGAACATTACTATGATGGCTAGGGAAACACGCCAACACGTAACCGTCTGCTCCATTCCGTGAAACATGAGTAAGTTTTACCATGGGGCGGGAAGACAAGCTAGAGCTCGCCAGCTTCAAAGACAGTTTGGCGAAAGCCACGAAGTAGTATACACTGATGCCACTAAATCGAACGAGAGCTGCGTTATAGTAGCAGTTCAACCAATGCCGCACACCGCCAAAACTGTCGCAGCTTCAATTAAAACAACCTGTACAGCGACTCTGGAGGCGGTGGTGATTGCGCTAGCTATTCGAAATAAAGAGGCAGAGAACACCTCCGCATTAGTTTTGTCTGATTACCAGGAAGCCTGCAGAATGTTTCTTCTTGTTGCACTACCGAAGGTCGCCTTGATAATGCTAGGTGATAGGCTTATACAGGACCATGCTATAATTCGGTGTGCAGGCCACGAAGGTATCTCGGGTAATGCGCTGGCGCACAGTTTCGCTCGTGATTTGAGCAACCGAGTGAGCAACGACACCGATAATCAGTACGAACCATGCACTGCACGCGATTTACTCGAGCATCAACGGAAGACAAGGCAGTGGTATGCCCCACCGCACAAATCGCTTAAAGTTGACGAAGCTCGCCAGCTAAAAAAAATTCAGGTTAACACCTATCCACATTTGAAAAGGTGGCATCACATAAACCCCAATGCATATGTAAACTAATGTCCATGGTGCGAGTCACGACCAACGTTGCAACATGTCACATGGGACTGCCGGAACAAGCTTATGAAGGTTCAGTCGCCTCTGATACTTACGCTACTGGGGGAGCCTTGGGAAGCCGTCCTCGCCCAACCTGACCTGAGGACCCAAAGGGGTCTCCTGGATCAAGCCGGTCGAGCTGCAGTGGCCACTGGTTTCCTGGAATGGGGAAACAACCCTTGACATTCTCTACTCCCTTTTCATCTTTTTTTCATAATAAAAAATGTTGTATCATCATCATCATCATCATCTGCATCGTCATCGAGAAAGAAGTGCAAATATTACTCGAATTTATTAGAGAGTAACTCAATAATGATTGACTGCACTGTACGTCGAGTCACTATTTATTTCCTAAATTATGAAATCCCGATTCTACACGGTCATAGTACGAGTTTTAATGTCGGGCAAACCTTGGCAGTCATAATATTTTTGGCACTGCCCCGCACCCGATTTAAATATATACGACCAATTCGCGTCTGATATAAGCAAAAGTGTTCGCTGTCTCTACAAGGCGACTAGCCTTGTACCCGTATGGTTGAGACTACAGATGCAGTATGCGCTTGGATATTCTAAACTAACCTTTTGAATTGTTGTCTGGGGAACAACTACGACTACTAACCACCAGAAACTACAACAGAGCTTTGCGGTGCATTCATGGTTACTGCGACAGTCATCAGGATATTCCCACTTCGCCATTGTTTCGTCACTATGCTTTGCTTGAAGTGAATCAAGTCTATTTTTTCATCTGTTGCAGCATATTAAAGTCAATCATTTATATACTCAAGACAATACGATGACTAATGATACATACCATTTTTCAAAACAAAGCCTGAAGGTCTTTAAGACGCTTACTAACTATGACAAACAAAAACTAACTTATCAGGTGAACGTGACTATGAATAAATTGTCTACAAATATAATTTTGATGTTTCAATGAAAATATATCAAATGAAAAGAAAGAAATATTTACTGCACTCTGGTCACTGTAAAGTATACCGTTTTTATTGATATATGCTTAAGAACAGTTTATTGTACTTGCAAGTGTAGCTGATTTATCTATTTATTATGCCATGTATGTAGTTATATTGTTTTGTTAACTGTAGCCAGACTGTACAATAAAGTCAAGGCCTTTGTCAGGCACCCCAGCCCCGGCTTCCTCCTTTGTATGAAAAGAAAATAATCTCCACCTCACTTCACATCACTCAAGACAACTTCACCGAAGGGGGGAAATATCCAATCTGTAGTAAATATCCAATTTACATTTCAGCACCTCACATTTTAATTCCTTGTCACATGCTGAAAAACAGAGGCAAGAAAGCTTTGCAGTACTCAAATAGTTGCGCACGGAACTCACTCAATACTTCGTTTATGAGGCGATCCTCCGGCCAACACGATCAGCTTTTGGGGGTGAAGCTGCCTATGCCGTGGGTCGTTCGTCCGCGATGTATGTAGTCGTCGTAGTAGTAGTAAGTAGCCACCGCGCACGTTAATCCTAAATAAAAGATAGTTGTTTCTGATGAAATATATTTCAGAGACGAATATTGTTCACTTACTCCGGTATTGACGAACGCTCCTCGACTCGACTTTTCCCCTTCGCTTGATAGAGTTGCGCACTGTGCCACTGCGCGGCTGAAAATGACACTGCGCTATTCAAGAATAGCAGCAAATTATCACTGATATGCGGTGACTTGTCTTTCCTAGAGTTGGCGCTCCCATCGAATTTCTCAAGTGAAGGTGGAGCGTTGAGTGAAGGGGCGTTCTAGAATACGGGGGTTAATCTTTAAAAAATCTGTCTTGAGTTTGATGCTTACTAAAGAAAAAAACCTAGTATCAGAGGGATGCACTATGAGCGCTATATGATCATAAAAGGCTGCCACGTTAAACTCGCTGGGCGTAACCTCCTTGGTTTTCGCAAGGTTATTGGCGTTTGTGACTATAAATTTTTCTAAACAGGTTTAGCGAGGGTGTGGGTTGCAGTGCCACGAACTAAAGGCGGTGAAAAGCGGAAAGTAGAGACGAAGTGCAGGCCGTAAGAAAGTGCGCATGTGCCACCTCTTCTTTAGTTCTTATAATGTCCGCTGGGGCGCGTTACATCTATATGCTCAATACATGATCAAAAAAGATGCGAGATGATGGTACTTGGAGTGTTCACCAGATGGACGAATGGATGGATGGATGGACAGGTAGACAGATGGATCGATGAATGGACGGACAGATGGACGCATGGATGGACGGACGCACAGACTGACGCAGGGACGATTGCATGGACGGGCGAATGGAGGCACGGATGTTCGCACAGACGGACGCACAGACGGATGGAAGCAAGAACGCACGGACGGCCGCTTCGCCCCACTCATCATCATGCACTCCGTGGATATGCTGTGATTTTTTTCAACGAAACATGGAATTCAACAGAGATTCACGCGCGGCAATGTGTGGTGCAACTGCTAGGCTACCAAAATGATTCACGCTGCCACTGGGACATTCAACATTACACTCGTTTTTTTTTTCTTGAGACGAAGTTAGTGCTGCAGCTATAAGAATGTTTACCGGCCACTGGGCACAAGCGCACGTCCTGAAGGCGGTGAAGATATGTGCATTTGTCTGTATTTTGGTATGACCACTAGACATGCAGCCACTATGTTTAGACAAACGCAGGTATCACTGGAATAATTTAAACGTGCATACAAGATATATATGGGTATTCATATGTATATGCATGATATATATGCATGTGACAGGCTGATAGATATGCGTATTTAGTTAACGATAATATTAACGCCTCTCTGTTGTCACGGTGTGATTTGCTTATCTGATACACTTTGCCATATTAAGAAGATTGCTGATATTGACGTAACTTTGGCCGCACATACAGTTAGCGCTGGTAAGCAGGATCGCATAAGCGAAACTGCTAGGGAAACAAAAGTGCTTGCCTTTCATA
Source organism: Rhipicephalus annulatus (assembly GCA_013436015.1). Classification (NCBI taxonomy): domain Eukaryota; kingdom Metazoa; phylum Arthropoda; class Arachnida; order Ixodida; family Ixodidae; genus Rhipicephalus; species Rhipicephalus annulatus. Next base: position 123,802 of record WOVY01011099.1, on the reverse strand, counting down.
GCAATAAATGCTTTAACGGTACTGAAACCAACTTGGCCAAAATACTATTCACTTCAGTTTTTTTCTGTCTACTGCTGTTTTTATTAGAGATATATTTGTCCGATGGTATTTTTATGGAGTGCGGCCACCAACAAAGGGAAACATATGAGTGGTTCAATCCTGATTTTGTGAATTGACTATTTCGAATTTATAAATCCTCTTTTGGGTCATGAGACATGTTTAGTGTCTGTTCTTTTCTCTGCCTAATGTGTAAACTGTTTCATTTTCGAAGCTATTTGCAAAATCTGCATTTCTACATTAATGATGTTGATATGGGAAAAATCGCAAATGGATGTACACATGACTTAAAGTCGTTAATTTTCTGTTTTCACCAGGTGAAGTGCTGGAACGAAGACCATGGTTGCGACGTTATCTTACCTGCATCAGAACTCCACAAACACTTTTACAAACAATGTGACTGTCACTGCACTTCTTGTCCGAAGTGTTCGATGATCGTTCGCTGTAACAACGTGTGCTCGCACATGCAGAGCGAGTGCAGGGATCATGTGATGTCTATGGCGCCCAGGAATGCACACGCTAAGACAAATGGTGAAAAAGAAATAGTGATGGCAATGAATGCCAATATCGACAAACGGGCAGATGAAATGAAAGTGATGTTAGATCACCTTAAACTGGAAAATGACGCGCAATGTAACCGCCTCGATGACATTTCACATTGCATGAATACAATCAAAGAAACACTGCTTGAGATAATAAACAAAACTAACAGATGTGACAGTGGTACTTCCTCCTCAGAAGCAATCAACGAAGCTCTGAACGACCAAGCTGAAAAGCTGCAGCAGATTATTGGGACAATAAGCACTTCACACGAAACACTGAACGAAGGCTTGAGAAATTTGGAACAACTGAAACAGGACATGCCGAGTGCTCTGGAAGCGCACTTCAGAGAATTTTTCACCATTGGGAGTGTTGCGCTACAGGAAACTCTTCGAAAAGAGTTCGCGGTTACCGGGAGAAAAGGCTGCAGCAACTGCGAAGAAAGTGTTGGCAAGATTGCTGGAGTAAAGGACTGCTTCACGCAAGCTGATTCAAGTGCAATAAACTATGAAAAATGCCATGTTCAATAAATGAGCATAGAAGAGAGTTCTCTATAGAAGGATACAAAGCAAAGAAGGAAAGCACTTCTTCGAAAGGAAAAATTTATTGGGGTGAAACTATATACTATTCCTACCATTTCATTTATCCTGTTGCTTACTTTCTCCAAGACAAAAATCGTGCTTACCTGTATCCCTATATTCAGGTGCACCAGGGGTTGACCAAGGTCCATGAATACCCGCTCAATAGAAAGTTTCAAATGACCATTAAACACCCAACGCAAAACAAAGCGTGCCGCAAGGACATTGACGCTGGAATGAATGCTGCGAACTATGTCGAGCCTCACGAAATAATTATTAAATCACGACTTTTTACTTTATGCCGAATGGACTTGGATGAACAGGATCGTGAAGGATATGTCACGGACGACAAGCTTCGGGTTGTATGCGAGCTTTTTTTCGGAAGTCTAATCTGCGTGAAAACAAAGATGGCATAAACATGTCCACATCTATGCGTACATGTGAATCTATGTGGCCACATCACTGACGCATAACACAGCCTTTCAGTAACGTCATATTACTTTATAAATCACCAATATATAGAAGATGAAGTTTCAATAAAACACGAACATCGCTTTGTTTGCTCTAACTCCCTTACAAAAGTTGTTCTTGTTGTTCTTGTTGACCTTCTCTCACATAGAAATATTCAGTGCCTTCAGGCATAGTTTCTACAAAGAGCACTTCATTCCTTGCAAGTGTAGCGTGTACGTCGTTTTTGCGAAGAATGACAATAAATAGAATACGGAGTATTTTATATACTTTATATATATAACCATACCACGCTAATAGGCTTGTAGCAATTGCCTCAAAAGTGTGTAAAAAGGTCTCTGGAAAGGATGATCTTTCAGCTTTTACTGCTACGGCATTGTGCTTTCCCGCAGGCATGGGGACGATGAGGAGGAATAAACGTTTATTTTTCGAAACGGTGTAGCGGTGTAGGTTCCACGTTCCCCTCAGGTGGGAGGTTTCATGTTAAAAACACTCTGGTCTTCGCTGCCTCCTTGGTACTGGCGACAAGACGTCGTTGTTGGTCCCGGTCCCCCAAGGTGAGCTTGGCCTCTCACCTTTCGAAAAGGTGTTCGTTTTCTTGACAGTGTCGCAGGTATTCGGCGGAGGCGATAGGTCTGTATTTGTATTGCATTGGCATTCGAAAATTAGGTGTATCAACGTGTCAGGTACGGCGGAATTTGGGCAAAAGTATTGATGCAATGTTGGGTACAATTGGTGCATTAGTATGCCGTGTATATGTTGCTCTGCAGATCCAGATGCCAGATATACAGACGCAGCCAAGTGTCCTGGTGGACACGCATACGCTTTGAGCGTCATTGATTCTCGGGACGTAGAGCTCACATCTGCCACAGTACGCGCCCGAAGCCCAGAAACTGCAGAGGAGGCGGAAATTGCCCGAGCTACCTTAACGTGCTCGGATGTAGCCGTAGTATTTACAGACTCTAGACAAGCTATGCGAAACTACCGCAAACGTAGTGTGTCTACCCAAACAATCCAGATATTGCAACACCAAAGCAGTCCGATGCCATTCACCTGTGTGACAATGGTTCCTGGGCATGAAGGAGTGGAGGGAAACGAGGCGGCTCATGCCACGGCCCGTGATCACGCCTACCGGGCTACCCCTTTCCGCTTTCTAGACGCCAGGACTGCGTCCGCGGAGGCGGAGTCCATACCTATCACCTACTCTGCAATACTGCAACACCAGAGGCTGGCACGCAGACAGTATACATCACCGCAGGCATGACGATTTTTTTCAAGGCCACATGGTACATCACGTTGGCTTTCAATGCTGCTTAGCCCCGTTTCACTTATCACTGCAGTTGGGGCCTACAGCAACAGAAATATTGCACTGTTCAGTACGCACCTGCCTTTATCGGCTTGGAGAAAGGAAAATGTTATGAGGGAGGAGTGCACAATGAGATAGAGATAGCTATCAGGTAAGGCGTGCACTTCTTAAACTCCTAATTAGTTTTGCACTTTTTTCTGTGTAAAGAAAAGCTTCATATTTCTTTTTATTTACTCAAGCTGCGTAATCAGGTAATATTGCATGCCTGAAATAATAAATAATTATTGTAGTGAAGAGACTTCATTGCAAAAGTTCCTGTACTTCTTTTCAAGCATCATACTCTTTGATCTGCAAGAACATTACTGTTACAGTGTCAAGCGGTGTAATAAAAAGGTTCGTTTGTGATGCCTAATTAATAACTGTAACAAAAAAAACTACAGAAATACACAGGAGATTCCTTGGACAGCCTTAAGGCTGATTACTTGACGCCGTGGCATGCCGATCAATGGCTCGTGGAGCACACCCCGTTTTGTCGCAGAAATGTATGGGCGCTAGTGCGATGGCTCTTCAGAACCAGAGTAGATTTAGTGTATTGCAGTCAATCTGGCCCAAGGAAGGTTTCACCACATTTGAAAATTAGGAGAAACAGCAAGTGTAAACGCCGGTCTGATGTAATGGTTCCAACATGTAGAGAGCAGAACGCTTCACAGGGCAATGAAGAGGATGTAGAAAGACAGCTAAGACTGCGGCAGCTTGAGCAGTGCGTGTCGTCAGCCACTGCATTAACTTGCGCATCATCGATAGCTCCCACGGTTTCAATTCATTACTCTCTTTGTGGGATGATACCATGTGGAAAAGGTGCGCAAACGGTAATTGCGGTGATGATTGTGCACAGCCGCTACAAGCCGCTGCAGGCCTTCACGCACGAGAAAAAAGCCTGGCGGCAAAAATTAGTGCCATGGTGTCTGAGAGGCTACGGCAGCTCATGGATTCAACCATTGAAACGTTGTTTGTAACATGGGCGTCTGTTGTGAAGGTCTCCTTCCTGGAGGGCGGGTAGGTGCCAAAGGCTGGCAAATCCAAAATTGACGAGTGTTCTATTTTGGCCGATTTTTAGCCGATAACCACAATGTGGGCGGAGAAACAGTCCAGCTGGGATGATATTGACATCCTGACAACATCAAGAAATAGCGATTACTTTGATGGCTTACAGAAAATCCCCAATTTTACACAAGTAGGATACAGTACGCTAAGAGAAGGACGTACCAAGTTTTGGCTGTGTGATGAGTCAGTGTTAGAAAACGTATCATGACATTCCAGCGTGAACGCTAATATTGGCGGGTATAACACACACGGCGTATATATTACGTTCCTATGAATATTCAATCCAAATACTGCAATCACGGGCGGCACTGAACGGGTATGTGCAGAGCCTAGTTGCCAATCCCTGGGAACCTCTTCTTATTCAAAAGCCAGTGCTCACTCTCATAGAGACTGCCGCGTATTCTTTTTGACGTCGAACAGCATTTGGCCTACTATTTGTTGGTATAACTAATGCGACAAGAGAAATCAATAACCGACGTAAAGCAACTGACTGCTTTTTGCCGTTGGTTGTAATTGTGGGCCGGCGCTACGATTCATACACCCTACACCCTACACCTGCGAACGACACGTTACAGCAGATCACATTGTGAGAGAGCGATTCTTAACACGTGCTCTCACGCTGACTGTTTCCCATGCCATCTCTCTCTGTATAGTATCCTGCGCGTTTTTGTGAACGAGGCCAAAGAACTAGCCCAACTTTCGTTTTTGTTGCCAAAGAAGGACTCACAAAGGGGACGCAGTAGTGCACACAGGAGTAACGAAAGCAAACAACTATGACATTTTTTACTGCTTAGCGTTTTAGCTGTTCCCGGCACGTGACAACTGCGCACAACCAACTTACTTACATCGACTCTTCTAGCTAGCAGAAGAATACTTCCTAAAACACGGCGGCTGCAGATGTTGACGCGATCTTCGTGCTCTCAGTACCGCGAACGCAAATTACGTGGTGAAAGCAGAAGACGTGTAAACCACTCCCCTAACACAGGGTCTCGTCACTCACACACACACAGGGTCTGGTCACTCGTGCGTGCTCATGAGTGACCAGACCATGTGTGGGAAATACAGTATGAGTGGTACAGTCCTTGGACAGTACGGGTGGTAAAAGGTATGGTAGTAAAAGTGGTAAAAGTGGCAAAAGGTATGAATGAAATGCTTACCTTCAGTATGCTGCAGAAGCACACCCTGTGGAGAATGTTATCGAAGGGTCACACTTTGGAATTGCCGCCATCGAGCTTTGGAGAAACCCCGTATTCACTCACAGTTAAGGGTTAGTCCCAGATAAGCACAGCACAGTGTCAATATATATATATATATATATATATATATATATATATATATATATATATATATATTGCTACGGGGTGCCACAAATGAACTTTGTAGAAAAGAGGACGATGCTTAGGGTGAGCTCGTGCAGACCGGGCTCCATATTGTATGCCTGCCTGTTTACCAGAAGTAAAGGCATTTTTCAGACGCCTTCTCCCCGTAACATTTTGGTGGAGAGTGCGGGTCTTCCCACAGTCAACACCACGACGATTCTACGCAGCGGATGTTCCTTAGCTGCCTGTGCGATGCCTGATCAAGACGAACACGAGGATTCTTCGGAGACTACCCCAACCGTGCTCCGTCCAACTACGCAGCAACCAACAGCACCGCATCCAGCTGCTACTAACCGCACCATCGTCCTGACTCAACCGCGTGACCCAGGCACATTTTCGGGCAGTGACAGTACTGACGGGGAGGAATGGCTTCAGCTGTACGAAAGGGTGAGTGCTCTTTACAACTGGGATCCGACGCTCATGTTGGCCAATATTATTTTTACCATGATGGTACAGCTAAAGTTTGGTTTTCAAACCACGAGAAAGATATCACGAGTTGGAAAATCTGTAAGCAGAAACTCATCGATCTCTTCGGCAAGCCCATCGGGCGTCGTCGTGCTGCGCAGAAAGAACTAGCGTCCCGACTCCAGTCCGGCACCGAGTCGTACGTCACATATATACAACATGTGCTCGCCCTCTGCCGGAAGGTTGATGACAAGATGCCGGAATCTGAAAAGGTCGCGCACATCCTCAAAGGAATCGCCGATGACGCCTTCAATCTCCTCGTATTTCGAAACTCATCGATTGTACACGACGTTACTAATGAATGCCGACGCTTCGAAGACGCCAAAACTCGCCGTATCACTCCACACTTTTCACGTCTTCCCAACACGGCTGCAACATCAACCTGCGAGGGCGCCCGTTTGGCACCAGCCCCTGCTGCTTCCGACAATAGAGAGTTTTAGTACTGCGGAATGGTGCTACGTACGCATCACGCAAGCGCCTTGCGTTACGTGGCGTCATTTGCCACTAATCGGCTTTTAGTACGCCGTAGTACCCGCGTACGTAACGAGCGTGAAGCGTGTTGTGCCATCTGGTAGATCAAAATAGAATCACGTGTTGTTGGCAGCCAATGTGAGCCAATCCAAGTGTTATAGCCAGATTATGGCCATATTTTAAGCCACAGAGCCGGTCGGTGCTTGCCCTCGATGCCGCCATTTTGCAAAACGAAGTCTCGCGCTGTCGCGAACTTGTTCGTAAGCGGCGCGATCACCTCATACGTACGCACGCACGCATCTCATGCGTGCATACGTAGCGGTTGCGTACGTAACGTGATACGTGCACGTTCCGGTCTGCGCATGCGCACTATGGAGAACGTGGCGTCCTTACGTACGCAACGCCACCACGTACGAAGCGTACGCAGTACTAAAACTCTCTAATATCGTGCGCATCGTGCGCCACGAAATCGAGGCAGCATCTCCCCTGTCTGACCAAGTCCAGGCCCTTGACGACTCTCGCGCCACGATTTCTTTGATCAAGAGTGTCGTACGCCAGGAACTGTCCAACGCCGGACTTCAGACGCTATGCCCAGTAAATCGACCTGACTACCGACTGCCCAGTACACCTATATGTCCCGCGGACCGAACAACCGCCCACGTTACCGGAACCCGGCAGAATGGCGAACTTCCGATGACAGGCCGATCTGCCTCAACTGTGGACGAGTCGGCGTCGGCCATATTTCACGTCATTGCCGCACTTACTGGGGTCGGCAGCCATGGTCGCATTATGCCAACATCCGACGCCCACCTGCTGGCTCTCGGATGCCGATCTACACGGCACAAGATGATGCTTCGCCATCCAGGCCCGCCCAACCAAGCCGCTGCCCGTCGCCCTCTGGACGCATTTCCCGCTCAACTAACCGACGTCGCTCCCCCTCACCCTCCTACCACCAGTCCTCGGAAAACTGACAGGCGCAGCTCCTAGAGGTGAGCCTGCTTTGACGACCCGTACCGAAATTCCTCTTCACATGATACCCGGACACAACAACTTGATTAATGTAAATATTGATGGTACTTCTGTGGCAGCACTCATTGAAACCAGCGCTCACATATCAGTCATGAACCCCAGCCTTTGTGCTCGACTCAAGAAAGTTCTCACTCCTGCTCCGATCACTCTTGTTCGAGTAGCTGATGGTGCAACACCAGCGGTCACCGGGATGTGTGCCACCCGTGTCAATGTTGCTGGACGTCATACCACTGTTCTGTTTTACGTACTGGACCACTGCCCACATGACATCATTTTGAGACTCGATTTTCTGTCGGAGCATTCCGCCCTTATTAGCTGTTCTGCTGGTGTTGTTCAGCTCGTCCTACCCCACGCCGTTGACGCTCCTGATCCTGCGCCGCCAAAGCTATGCTCCGCCGACTTTGTTCGCCTATCTTGTCGAGCTGTGACGTATATCGACGTCTCTTCTGATCCACCTGTGGCTGACGGCGATTATGTCATCTCACCTTATCCTACAGTACTCTGTTCGCTCAATCTTGCGTTCCCCCACACCATCATCACAATGAAGAAAAACGTGGCATGTCTCTCTATTGTGAACTTTGGACTTTGCTCTGAAGTGCTGCCACGAGGAATAACCCTTGCAACCCTTGCCCTGGCCAGTGACTACCACATATCGGCCTTAACAGAGGATACACCGTCATCTGCAAGTATTCAGTCGCGCAGTACACTAGACTGCATAACTGGAATGATTGCCTCTGATCTCCCGGCCGAGCACGTGTCTGCGCTTCGTGACCTTCTTGCGTCGTATCAAGACGTCTTTGATCTCTGCGACCGACCCCTAGGTCAAACGACCGTTGTAAAGCATCGGATCAACACCGGTGATGCAAATCTTGTACACCGGCGGCCCTACCGGGTTTTCTCTACCGAGCATCACGTGATCCAGCAAGAAGTCGACAAGATGCTTGCCCGAGAGATCATTGAACCTTCTTCCAGTCCTTGCGCTTCGCCGGTTGTGCTTGTGAGAAAGAAGGATAACAGCTGGCGCTTCTGTGTCGACTACAGAAATCTTAACAAGGTTACAAAAAAAAGACGTGCATCCTCTGCCGCGGATAGACGACGCTCTTGATTGCCTTAGCCGAGCAAATTATTTCTCTTCCATCGACCTTCGTTCCGGGTACTGGCAGATATCAGTTGATGATCTGGACCGTGAAAAGACGCCATTTATAACTCCCGACGGGCTCTATCAGTTCAAAGTTATGCCGTTCGGGTTATGCAATGGCCCGGCTACATTCTAACGAATGATAGACGCTCTTCTTCACGGTTTCAAGTGGTCAATCTGCTTATGCTACCTTGATGACGTCATTGTTTTTTCGCCAACTTTCAAAACTCACCTCGAGCGTCTCTCAACAATTTTTTCGGTTTTCCGCAAAGCAGGGCTCCAACTAAACTCGTCGAAATGTCACTTCGGCCGCCGGCAGCTCACTGTCCTTGGACACCTTGTCAATTATTCTGGTGCTCGTCCCGATCATGAGAAAATCCGCGCCGTCAAAGATTTCCCTGTGCCGACCTCGGCAAACGATGTTGGAAGGTTTGTGGGCCTTTGTTCTTACTTTCGTAGATTTGTGCGGAATTTGGTAGATGTCGCACGCCCGCTCACGGAACTACTAAAACAAAATGTGACTTTTGTGTGGGGACCTGAACAAACCAGAGCATTCGTTGAACTGACGAGTAGACTTACGACGCCACCGATTCTCGGCCACTTTGATATATGCGCTCCAACGAAAGTGTGTACCGCCGCCAGCGGCCACGGAATCGGAGCCGTTTCGGCACAATGACAGCATGGCTGCGAGCGCGGTATTGCATACGCTAGCCGTCTTTTGATTGATTGATTGATATGTGGGGTTTAACGTCCCAAAACCACTATATGATTATGAGAGACGCCGTAGTGGAGGGCTCCGGAAATTTAGACCACCTGGGGTTCTTTAACGTGCACCCAAATCTGAGCACACGGGCCTACAACATTTCCGCCTCCATCGGAAATGCAGCCGCCACAGCCGGGATTCGAACCCGCGCCCTGCGGGTCAGCAGCCGAGTACCTTAGCCACTAGACCACCGCGGCGGGGCACTAGCCGTCTTTTATCGCCAGCAGAGTGAAATTACTCTAACACAGAATGCAAATGCCTCGCACTCGTCTGGGCAGTGGCTAAATTTCGGCCGTATTTGTATGGACACCCGTTCACGGGTGTCACTGATCATTACTCCTTATGCTGGTTGTCGTCCTTAAGAGATCCTAGTGGACGTCGCGGCCTGTGGGCTCTACGGCTACAGGAATATTCCTACACGGTTGTCTACAAATCAGGTCGCCACCATGAGGATGCTGATTGCTTGTCGCGTCATCCAGTAGATCCAGCAGACCTTTCTGAGAGCGATGAGTCCACTTGCGTTTCTGCACTTTTCGCGTTTAGCAACATCGGAGATCGGCAACGCCTTGATCCTCACCTCAGAGATATAATCCTTCAGCTTAGTGGTCCCACAGCTCCTCCGTCTCTCCATATGTTCCTGCTCCAAGATGGCGTCTTATATCGCTACAGCATGCATGCTGACGAACCTGAGCTGTTGTTGGTCATACCACAACTAAGCGTCAGACTGTCCATGCACAGTTGCATGATATTCCGCCAGCTGGTCACCTGGGAGTTTCAAGAACTTGTTACCGCATTCGACGTCGCTTCTTTTGGCCCGGTATTTACCGATCCGTATGCCGTTACGTCGCCTCATGCAAATCCTGTCAACACCGCAAAAAACCAGCAACCCTTCCAGCGGGACACCTTCAGCCCATTCAGATCCCATCCGAACCATTTTGTAGGGTAGGTGTTGACCTACTAGGACCGTTCCCTTTATTGGCCAGCGGAAACAAGTGGATAGCAGTCGCCACGGATTACACCACTCGGTATGCCATCACACGGGCCCTTCCTACCAGTTGTGCGACCGACGTCGCTGACTTTCTTCTAAAAGACATCATATTACACCACGGTGCTCCTCGGCAACTGCTTACCGATCGGGGTCGCTACTTTTTATCACAAGTTATCCAAGACATATTACACTTTTGCGCTACAAAGCACAAGTTCACAGCGGCGTATCATCCTCAAACCAACGGTCTCACGGAGCGGCTAAATAGAACCATCACGGACATGCTCACCATGTACGTTTCTGCCGACCATCGTGACTGGGACTCCGCCCTTGATTTGATTGATATGTGGGGTTCAACGTCCCAAAACCACTCTATGATTATCAGAGACGCCGTAGTGGAGGGCTCCGGAAATTTAGACCACCTGGGGCTCTTTAACGTGCACCCAAATCTGAGCACACGGGCCTACAACATTTCCGCCTCCATCGGAAATGCAGCCGCCGCAGCCGGGATTCGAACCCGCGCCCTGCGGGTCAGCATCCGAGTGCCTTAGCCACTAGACCACCGCGGCGGGGCCGCCCTTCCGTTTGCAACATTTGCCTATAGTACGTCTCGGCATGACACTGCAGGTTTCTCGCCATTTTTCCTCCTGTACGGACGAGAACCTACGTTTCCTTTCGACACGCTCCTTCTTGCCGTTAGCCACACGTCAGAATATGCCCGCGATGTGATTTCTAGAGCTCTAGAGGCACGTGAGATTGCTCGTTGGCGTCTGAGGGATTCGCAGGAACGACAACGACAGGTCTACAACGCGTGCCATCATGATGTCCACTTCAGTCAAGGTGACACAGTCCTTCTCTGGACGCCGTCGCGGCGAGTTGGCCTGTGCGAAAAGCTGACTTCACCCTACTCGGGTCCGTACCGTGTGGTGCGCCAAGTCACCGACGTTACATATGAAATAGAACCTCTTAACGCCACCAGCGCGTGATCGTGTTCCGACGTTGTTCACGTCACTCGGCTGAAACGATATTACTCAGAACAACCAAGCACCGAGACGGTGCCTTCGCCGCCGGGGATGATGCTACGGGGTGCTACAAATGAACATTGTAGAAAAGAGGACGATGTTTAGGGCGAGCTCGTGCAGACCGGGCTCCGTATTGTATGCCTGCCTGTTTACCAGAAGTAAAGGCATTTTTCAGGTGCCTTCTCCCCGTAACAATATATATTTATTTATTTATTTATTTATTTGTAGATACTGCAATCCCACATGAGGGATTATGGCAGGGTGGGAAGTACAATCATAAATATTCCTAGGTGAACAAGAACAAATATACGGAAGCAAAGTACAGTTCTCGGAATTACAAAAAAAGGAAAAAACTGATATACAAAATTCACGAATACATAATCAACCATGGCGACAAAATACAATTCAAAATGTACAGGATAATAAATATTCCGGAAACAGTCACATACGCAATGATTGGAAAAAACACGGGTGTTAATTCTACACAATTTCAAATATATACACATATATATCCCAGCAGCCTTCGTCATAACAAACTTGTAGCAGGGAAGAACACCTACGTGTATGACCCGGTTAATCAACAAGTCGTTCTTCGCACGCCGTAGCAGTTAGCTAGTGGTTGCCCTTACGGTCCCAAGGACTATTTATCGTTTCTTTTTACTAATATCAGGAGCGTACTACCAAAGCGGGATATCTTGTCCTGTTTAATTGACTCTTCAGATTCCAACGTTATAGTGCTAACCGAAACGTGGTTAAACTCGTCTGTCATCAGCGGTGAAATATTCCCTTCTTATCCAGATTTCAATATTTTTCGTACCGACCGAGATGGCAGGCGTGGTGGTGGCGTGCTCATTGCTACTCACCGTGACCTTGGCTGCTATCGTATCAATATACCAACCTCACTCGAAATGGTGTTTGTGTGCTGTAAAGCCATTCAACCCCACGTAGTCTTAGGTGCATGCTATCGCCCACCTGATTCCGACAGTACATTTATACCAATGTTTCATGACGCGCTACAATCACTAAAGATTCATTTCCCTAATGCACCAGTTGTCCTATTCGGCGACTTTAATTTTCCGAACATAGATTGGTCTGACCTCGTCCTTGTCACATCGAAACAAAACATTGAAAGCAACTTCGTCGATACATGTTTAACATTCGCTTTAACTCAAATTGTTAATGCAGCAACGAGGCAATCTAACCACTCAGCCAATATACTTGATCTAGTACTAACAACCCATCCTGATAGAATCACTTCGCTTTCGTACCTCGACGAAATCAGCGACCATAAGGTCATTCATGGCACATTCCAATGTAGGCTGAAGCGCCCAGACAAAACAAGAAAAAAGCTTACCTTATACGATAAGGGTGATTATAATAATTTCAATAAAGAACTAACAAAATTCTGTCAGTTTGTAGTTAAAGATTTTAACAAACGATCTGTCACTGAAAATTCGTTAATGTTTAAATCTAAAATGCATGAGCTTATTAGTACTTACATTCCAACAATTACGATTAGTGAACGTAGCACATCCCGCTGGTTTAATCCTGAACTCAAGAGGCTCAAAAACAAAAAGAAACGACAATTTCGCGCCGCAAAAAACAGCAACAATCCTGTGGCGTGGCAAAAATACCAGACTACCACGAAACTATTCTGCTCTGCCATCGATAAAGCGAAGCGGCTGTTTAATAATACCACCTTGCCCAACTTACTCCGCACTAACCCAAAACAATTTTGGAGAGTGATTAACCCGCGAAACGAAAACAAATGCATATCAATAATGGATCCAACTGGACAGCCTATCGCGAATAATGCAGTAGCAGAAGAACTAAACCGTACCTTTTCTTCCGTTTTCACCAGAGAACCGATTGAAAACCTCCCTGATGTCTCCCCCCACAACTACCCTACCATGCCGGACGTCATTTTTTCACCTCAGGGCATCCAGAAAATTATCGAATCGTTAAAACTTACATCATCCTGCGGCATCGATGGTATAAATGCTAAGGTGCTCAAAAACACCAAAGAAATCACCAGTGTCATTCTTTCCTATATTTTTCAGCAATCACTCTCATCCGGCATCGTTCCTCACGACTGGAAAGTGGGTAAGATCGTTCCGTTTCCTAAGCCTGGTTCATCTAGTTACCGGCCAATTTCCTTAACCAGCGTCTGTTCAAAAATAATGGAACATATAATTCATTCACAAATCGCTAACTTCCTTACCTCAGTTAAATTTTTTCACCCTAACCAACATGGATTCCAAAGGGGACTCTCATGCGATACTCAGCTTGCACTATTCATCCATGACTTAAGCGCTAGTGTAGACCTTAACATACCAGTTGACGCCCTTTTTATTGACTTTGAGAAAGCCTTTGACAAAGTTCCCCACAACCGCCTACTACTAAAACTCTCCCAATTAAGCCTTAACCAACTTGTCTACAATTGGATTCAGGACTTCCTCACTAACCGTCAGCAATTTGTTGAAGCTAACGATACGCCCTCTTCCCTTTCCAACGTAATCTCCGGTGTGCCACAAGGTACAGTTCTAGGACCCCTCCTCTTCTTAATTTACATCAATGATTTACCCGATAACATTTCATCTAACATCCGCCTCTTTGCCGACGACTGTGTAATCTACCGACCTATTACTAACGTTTCAGATACAATTACTCTCCAGCAGGACCTACTAAAGCTGGACGAGTGGTGTCGCAAATGGCTCATGGTATTAAATACTAATACAACTGCACTTATTTCATTTCACAGACGCCAAAACTTACCCACCACTAACTATAATATTAATGGCTCCATAGTTTCTTCCCTAAGTTCCATTAAATATCTCGGTGTTAACATTTCACAGAATCTAAACTGGTCTTTTCACGTAAGTAAAATAGTTAACGATGCTAACAGAGCTCTCGGTTACCTTCGTCGTAACTTGCATCTTGCCCCTCCATCAGTCAAATTACTAGCCTACAAAACACTAATTCGCCCAAAACTAGAGTACGCATCCGCCATTTGGGACCCATTCCAAATTAACCTAAGTAAGTCCATCGAACTAATTCAAAATCGAGCAGTTAGATTCATCTACTCAGATTACTCGTATCATACCAGTGTTACCACCCTTAAAAGAATAGCAGATCTACCTAACCTTGACCTACGCCGTAAGGTTTCCAGACTATCCTTGTATCACAAAATGTATCATACGTTTCATTACAACTGTCCCATTCAATCAGCTCATCGTACTTCAGCCCGCACAAGCCACCACAAGGCCGTGTACCCACCTCCTGCATGTACCACAGCCAACCATCACTCCTTCTTCGCTCAAGCAGCCAGGGACTGGAACGATCTTCCCCCAAGTGTCATCCATCATAGCAACACGGATAGATTTAAAAATGCCATAGAATCATTGTTTTATTAACCCTATATTGTTTGCCCACACCCTCATGTAAAGCCCCCTGTTGGGTGGCCTTTGAGGTATATTAAATATTAAATAAATAAATATACATACATATACATACACACATATGCACACATATATATTATGCAGTCAAACACAAGGCAAACTTTTCAAGTGAAGGCTGTAAAACAACGTCATTAGTTAGGTTGTTCCATTCCCCGACTGTTCTCGGGAAAAATGAATACGTGAAGCAGTTATTGCGTGTTTGAAAGGGCGTAATGGAGAGGTTATGGCGATGCCTTGTCGGATACCCAGAGGAGAAAGACAATAATTTGCTAGTGTCTATCTTATAGTGCTTCTTAATTAGTTGATATAAAATTTGAGACGAGAAATTCGGTTTCTATCAGTTATTGGTGGAAGATTAGCTCTCGCTAGCAGTGCACTAACAGATGTGCGACCATAACTGTTGTATATAAAACGGGCTGCCTTTCTTTGTATTTTTTCAATCTTCTTTTTATTAGTCAACGTAAAAGGATCCCATATAACGACTGCATAATCTAGAATGGGTAGAACTGTTGATTTGTACGCCAGCAAGCGCACAGTGGGAGTGGAGTGCTTGAGAGCTCTCCTAAGAAATGAAAGTCTTGTGTTAGCACAAGCTGCAACATAATCGATATGTTTATTCCACGTCAAGTCGTTCGTAATGTAAACCCCTAGATACTTGTAATACTGCACCTCAGCAAGGTATATATTGTTACAGCAATATTGGAACAAGAGGGGCTCTTTTTTGTGTGAAATGCGCATAAATACGGTTTTTTCAAAGTTTATGGGCGTCTGCCAACTGTCGCACCAATATTTAACTTTTTGAAATGCGGCATTTAACTTTATTTGGTCATTAGAATTTTTTACCTCGGAGTAAATAACGCAGTCGTCTGCATAGAGTTTTATGTTAACGGGTATGTCATTCACAATGTCATTAATATATAAAAGAAAAAGAAGCGGTCCAGGTACCGAACCCTGGGGGACGCCAGATTCCACAGAAACCCTCTCAGAGCATTTATCTTTAAATACAACATATTGCTGCCGGCTATGAAGGTAAGATAAAATTCATTTAGTTAACTGCTTGTTTTTGAGTATGTTGTCTAGTTTAAAAATTAATTTTTTGTGAGAAACCTTATCAAACGCCTTTGAAAAATCCATAAAAATTGCGTCAGTCTGCTCACCATTATTAATTGTCAATGCAAAATCGTAAACGGTCTGAACTAATTGGGTACAAGTAGAGTAGCCTCTTCTGAATCCATGTTGAGACTCGGATAGGGCATTATGAGCAGTTAGAAATTCCTAAATATGATTATGAATTATATGCTCGAGCAACTTACAAACTGTTGACAATAGTGATATTGGCCTATAATTACTAATTTCATCTTTCTTACCCTTTTTATGAAGTTGTTTCACTTTGGCTGTCCTCCAATCGATTGGCAGCTGTCCTTCTTTCAACGATTTTGTAAAAAGAATGCAAAGATATTTGGCGACCCATTCAGCGTACCTTTTGAGAAAGGCATTGGGTATTTCGTCAGCACCACCAGATTTTTTTACATCAAGTTTCAAGAGCATGTTGAAAATTCCCTTTTCACTTACGGTAATGTCAGGCATCGACGGTAATGGTGACACAAAATTAGGCAGTTTGCCATCATCATTAGTAAAGCAGGACTGAAACTGCCTATTGAATGCATTTGCAATATTTGTGGCATCAGTAATTTGGACACCATTAATGGTAAAAGCATCCACATCAGTATAAGATGGGGAAATTGCTTGCCAAAACTTCTGCGGCGAACTAGTAATGAAACTAGGTAATGAAACTGAAAAATATTTGTCTTTGTCAGCTGCAACTTGTGTTTTAACTTTGTGAGACAAATCTGAAGTTTTGGATTCTAGGTTTACGCAGTCGCCTACAGATCGACGTTTTTTCTTTAACCTCTTTAATTTTCTCTGCAAATGTATAGTAGAACGACTTATGCAGGCATTCGCACGTTTGTTTTTCTTGCGTATCAATGGCACAAATTGTTCAATACATTCATGTACAAGTTTCGTAAAAGAAGCCCAAAGATTGTGAACATTCGCATCACTGCGAGAGAAATTATCTAGATGAAACGAAAGCACGTCTATTATAGCTTCGTCATCGGCTCTGGAAAAGTTTCGAAAATACGAAGCTTCGTTAGCTTTGTCGACTTTAACATTGCTGAGGCTAAGGAAGACGGCCTGATGATCGGAAATTCCTGGCATGATTTGAGATGTGGCGTTCTCGAAAATGCTACCGCTTACGAAGAAAAGATCTAGTAGAGTCTTACTGCTATCCTGAATTCTTGTGAAGCCTTCAACAACTTGAGTAAGGTCAAAGGCAATAGCAATATCAAGCATTGCCTCTCCTACCTTGTCATTACGAATTTTGGGGGACATTGTTGGCCAGTCAACATCAGGCAAATTGAAATCACCAGATAGGATTATCCGATCATCAGGTTTGACATGGTCACATAAATACTCCTTCAACACATCCATGGTAGAAGCATCAGAGTTAGGGGGTCTGTACATGGCACCAACAATATACCTGAGGCCGCCACTATAGGCTTTGCAGAATAAACGCTCAATGTTGGCAACTTCAGGCATCAAGAATACGTTAAGCGCACTTTTGTAGATTATACAAACTCCACCACCCCTACTACCACGGTCTTTCCTGTAAACTCGGTATCCTGATGGAACGAATTCACTATCATATATTTCATCACTGAGCCATGTCTCAGTCAGTATAACAATATCAGGATCGTTAGCAATAATTAGCCCATCAAGCTCTGTGCTTTTATTGACTACGCTCCTACAATTGATGTTGAGAAGTTTCAAGAATCGATCATCATTTTGCCTTTGTCAAACCCGCCTATCACTTTTCAACTGAAAGCGGCATTTCTTGTCACTGTCCCAACCGTACATAACGCCGTTTACACTTAGCTTATCATAGATAAGCTTTACCTTAGCCCCTTTTTCCTTTTCGTCTTGAGCAGTTTTCCAAAGCATCCTTCGCTGCTCACGGACATGATGCGAAAAATCTTCCGCAATAGACAATAAAGTGCCTTTAAGTTTATGCGAAACTTTTAGAATTGACAGCGTTTCTCTATAATCCAGACACTTTATTACAATTGGACGATTTTTATTTTCCATACTGCGGCCTATCCTATGAATTCGCTCAATGCTGACCGCTTTAAGTCCCAGTTTTTCTTCTACAATGTTCTTATTAAATTTCTTTTCCAATTCTTCATGTGTCTCATTCTTGGGTTCATAAAGACCATAGATGATTAGGTTATTTCGGCGACTCCTATTTTCTAAGTCATCTACTTTGTCCCTAAGCGCCACGAAGTTTCTATCAAGGTGGGACATTTGGTCTTCTAAGTCTTTAATCTTATCGCCCAATGTGGCAAGACCAGACAGCTGTTTCTCCATTGCCTCCATTCTGTCAGTTACTGATGACAATTTCTTTTCTATCTTCTCATGAGAAGATTGCATAGATGCCATGGTTTCCATTATTTTTTGTTGTCCAGCCAGTAACTCACGCAACGTATCACTTTGGGAGGGACCGGGGTTTGTTTCAATGTCGTCACAAAGTAATAAACTTTTTGCTAGGGTGAAAATATAAGTAACAACATTTAGTACAAAGTGTGGGCAAGACAGCAGCAACAAATAAGGGTTGTCACTACGAAAACAATGCGATGGCCGGTTATCACCAACCTGAAGAACGAAGCAGAAGGGATTACTGAGCATCCCGCTGGTAGTGCTGCTGCCTGGCCCACTGGGGTGGATCGCCGGTTCACGCCCTTTTGTAGCTTCCAAGATGGACATGTGATGTGACGTCACCGAAGATGGTCGCAATGGCCATCTTGCGGTGTGAAGACTTTTGATGCTGCTGATACCGTAGTCGGCAAGCGGCGATGGCTCCGGTACATATCTGCGTAGCAGTTCGGCTTGCTTGATTCCAGGGAGGCAGCCGCGCTGTGATAGCTGAATTTCTTGAAGCACAGCCAAAACCTGAAGAACGAAGCAGAAGGGATTACTGAGCATCCCGCCGGTAGTGCTGCTGCCTGGCCCACTCTGGAATTTATAATGATTGATTGATTGATATGTGGAGTTTGATATATATATATATATATATATATATATATATATATATATATATATATGACGCTACAAAATGGAGACACGTCGTGGTCCAGATGCCATGCGTTTATTCTAATGCACGCGCACTTCCTCTTCGTCGGCTTCTCCTCGAAACCCCTTGTGAATGCGTCACACTCCCCCCTCCCCTTGAGAAAGTCTCAGTTCAGAAGGTTCAAAATAGCGCCGCAGTTTGCTAACATGAACAATGTCAGAGTTTTTACGTAAGGGTAGCACGGAGCGGTTGGTCTCATAGTTCGCTGCTGAGACCTTGTGTAGAATCTTGTAGGGTCCTTCCATGACGGAACTCAGTTTGCCGTTGTTGGGATGCCATGGTGTCTTGTAAAGGACAAAGTCACCGACTTGGAACTCAATCGGAAGAAATTTTGTAGCATAAATGACTGTGTTCTTATTATGGTAGGCGATAGAATTGCTGACTGCAGTTTTTCGCGCTTCTTCGACGGTTTCTTCTCGTTGCTCCAGTACAGTAGGATAAGATGAAATTCCATACATCAGGAAAGAAGGTGCGTAGCCGGTCACTTCGTGGGGTGTTCTGTTGTATTCGTCAATATCCTCCGGAAGCAGCTTAGTCCAAGACTTCTGTGATTCGTCAATGATCTTACATTTAAGTCTCGTTACGATAGTCTGGTTTGTCCGCTCGTTCATGCCGTTGCATTGTGGATGATGAGATGAGGTGAATAGTTGGTGTATACGATTATGTTTTAAAAACTGTTTGAATTTTCCTGCGGTAAATCCTGTTCCACGGTCTGAAAGGAGCTTCCGTGGTTTTCCAGACGAAAAAAAAATGTTTTTAAGCATGAATTGTAGGCGTCGCTGTTCTCACTTTTATGAGCAAACACCCATACGTAGCGAGTCGCATGATCAATAACCAAGTGTATAAACCTTTTTGACGAGCAATATCCAGAAAATCCTCCTATGGTGTCTATTGCAAAGAGGTCGAAGGGATCTTCAGCTGGAGGCAGTAATTCAAGCGTCCCAAACTTTTTTGTTTTCGTCTTCTTGCATCTCTGGCATGTATCACAATGTCGAATGTAAGTGGAAAAATCGGTTACCATATGCGGCCAATAATATTGCGGAGACAGGAGTGATAGCGTCTTCTTCACTCCGGCATGCCCAAAATTTTGATGTGCATTCTTCAGAATGGTTGGGCGTAGTTCATGGGGCACGTATATTTTCCGCAGTACTTTTCTTTTAACGATGATAATGTTATTTTCCAATGAGTGCGTTCCTTTTGGACGCTCATTGTTGCATCGCTGAAGGTCATCGTGCGATAGAAGATTAACTATTGGGGCTCTGGAGAGCGCATCTACTTCGACATTACTTGCACCCTTTTGATGTTTGATGTTCACATCCTACATTGACAGTTTCAAAGACCACCGGAAGAGACGACCTTGAGGATTTTTAACATTCTTCAGCCACTGGAGTGCAGAGTGATCTGTTACAACAGTGAATGACTTTTCATGAAGGTAGCAATGCCATTTATCAATGGCATCTACAATGGCAAGACATTCTCTTTCTGTAATAGCATAGTTCACATCGTGCTTAAGTAGTTTGCGGGAATAGTAAGCAACAGGATGTTCTTTGCCTTTCTCATCAGGTTGTTTCAGCACTGCACCGATGCCTTCGCCAGATGCGTCACAGTACACAGTACATGGTCTCGAAGGGTCGTATATGCGAAGCACCGGTTCTTCAGTTATCCGCTCCTTCAGTTCACGAAAGGCTTGCTCGCATGGTTCTGTCCACACCCACTTGCTGCTTTTGTGGAGTAGTTTTGTGAGTGGAAAAGCGATATCGCTGAAGTGGGGGGTGGACTGATGGTAGGTGTTTACAGTGCCCAGAAAACGCTGGAGATCTTTTTCTCGTTTTGGTGTAGGAAATTTGAGTATGGCGGCCACAATACTTTGCTTTGGTGTCACTGTTCCTTGTGAAATTTTTTGGCCCAGGTATTCAATGCTGCAGCGTGCAAATAGGCACTTTTTCGTTTGAGTTTTACGTTCTCGGTTTTGAGAGCTTCCAATAGCGCCTCAAGGTGTCGTATATGATCATTAAATGTCTCTGAGTATACGACCACATCGTCAAAGTAATTAATAACGTTGGAGAGCTGATGTTTCGCTATTATTGAATTCATGGCTCTTTCAAATGTATCTCGAGCGTTTCTCAACCCAAACGGCATTACCAACCACTCAAAATGACCATCAGGCTTGACAAATGCAGTTTTCTGAACATCGTCAGGATGCATTTGGACATGCCAGTATCCCGACGTTACGTCCAACGTAGTGAAAAACTCCGCCTTTCCTAAGTGTTCAAGAATATCATCTGTACATGGAATTGGTTGAAAGTCGGGTACCATTATGGCATTGAGTTTCCGGAAGTCTATACATAGACGAGTGCGTCCTTCACGTTTCTTTTCTAGTAAAATGACAGGTGCGGCGTAGGGCGATAATGAAGGTCTCACAGCACCTTGCTTGAGGAGAGCGTTAACTTGTTTGTTGATCTCCACTTTGTCTGCCTGTGAACATCGGTATGGTGCTCGACGAATAGGGACATCATTGGTAAGTGCGATCCTATGTTTCTCAGTAGTGATGCACCCAATATCTCTTTGAGATTTCGAAAATATCTCGTCATACTTGCTTAAGAGAGAGTCGAGCGCCACAGACTCATGCTCTGATAAGTTTTCTGAAGCCAGGGTTCGCATCAGCGGGGCTTGAATGGTTTTCTTTTCATTGTGATGCGGAAGGTTCATATTCTCACGTGCTTGTGTCACTGACTTGCTTTCCAGATTTACAGAAAAATTGAAATATGCAGGCTGTCTAGGCCAAGAATTAATTGCGTTCTCATGCCTCGCAGCACATGTGCATAAACGTCCTTGATGACGTTCCTAATTGGTAACTGAATGTTTACGCGACCCAAATTCGAATGCTTGATGCAACTTGCTGGACCATGATGCTACAGTCTCTCATCAACTGAAGCTTCAGCTGTTTGTACACATCCTCGCTGATACAATTAATTGTTGCTCCTGTATCGAGAATGGCATTTACTGGCTTTTTGTTGGTGAGAGCACTGAAGTGTATTAATGAAACTCTGGGTCGCCCTCCTTATTTTCCCGTTCAGTATTAATAGCGTACACATTGCCGCGACGCGGACATTCGTTGTGCCAGTGAAACTGTCGTGGGAAACCAGCAGCTGAGCAATATCTACATTCATTTTGCGGGGCACGTGGTTGAAGAGTTATTGTCGGTTGCTGCGATCGGCTGAAGAGACGTGGAGCTCTTGATGCGATACTAGCGTTACGAGTAAAGGAAACTTCTCTCACCCGTTTTAAAGATGTCTCGACTGGTTGAGCAGCGGTGAGCCACTCTAATGACGAGTTGAAAGACAGTCCGGTGAGCACCAGTTCCACATCAGGAGGAACACCATCAGTCAGCCCAGAAATGACGTGGCAGTCTTTCAGGTCAGCCAAGGAACCCAGTTGCTCTTTCTCGTCGTAGTAGTCCTTGATGGTCTGCCCTCCTTTCAGTCGGTAGTGAATGAAGAGACGGAAGGCATCTCCGTCAGTCGAAGCAAAGCGGGCTTGCATGTCACGCTTGATATCGTCCCAAGTTGTCTCGCCGTTGCCTAAAATCTCTGTCAGGTACCACTTGAACGCTTCTCCTTCAATGTATTCGTTGAAGTGAGTGACCCGATCGCGGTGAGTCCATGATGCCTCGGCTGCTTTCATGTCGAAAAGAAGAAGCCACTTCTGGTGTTCCCTTGAACTTCGGTATGTTGAGCGGAGGCTTTGGCTTAGCCATGACACGTTGATGAGGTCGATCCTGTCGACTTATGTAATATATATCTTGCCCACGGCAAGTTAACTTTTCACCCACTTTTCTTTCTTCTAAATTACATTACAATTGGCCTAATAACTTCCCCTATACCTTTCTTGGCATTATTGTCTGTTAGATTTGATTAATATTGTGTAAAACACGAAAAACGAGCCCTTAAGTATACATTTGTTTCCCTTATATATATTTATATATATATTTACACATATATATATACATATATTCGTCTTTATATATGCACTTCATCTCCGGATCCATGGCACTTGTTTGCTGCCGCGTTCATGGTCAAGGTCATGGTCAATAAACCTCGCGTCAATCGAGTCGTCATACGTAGAGGAGGTGAATCTGCGGTCCCCGGACCTCTTTTAGCAACGTCTACTCACTGGAATTCCGATCGCCCTCTGTCCTCCAACGAGCTCCTCGACGCCCATGCCGCTATTATCTGGGTGCGGCAAGCCCCACCTTTTTACGTCATCAACTACCTCCTGGATTTCCCGATTTTTATAATAACAGTCTCCGCGGCGAAGATCTGGAGAAATGGCATGACAATTATGAACGCGAAAGGGCTATTGATGTGTGGGACTAATATAACAAGCTCCGTGAAGTGTCCCTCTATCTCTCGGGTGTAGCCAGGGCAAGATTATTCAGCCACAAGAAGGACTTCACCAAGCCGTCAATATATATATATATATATATATATATATATATATATATATATATATATATATATATATATATATATATATATATATATATAAGGGAAAGTAGTGTATACATAAGGGCTCGTTTTTCCGTGTTTTAACACAATAATGAGATCTAACAGACAGTAACACAGTTACAACAGACAGTTGCTGTCTGTTAGATCTCATATATATATATATATATATATATATATATATATATATAACCTAATGCCCCATACTCCCACTGGGAGCCGTTCATCTAGCCCGGAAGCATTGTCAACTATTGCAACTTCCATGCACCCGTTCAGTCGGCGTGGCTGATAAGCCTCGCGCCAGAGTTCACTCCTTCTACGGAACCTTGCAGGTGCCGATTACCTCACGATGTGGCCAAAGCCAGTCCGCAACCGGCGCCCCAAGGCAACACCACCTAGACTTTTTTTCAGGCCTCCGCAAGCCTACGTGACGTCATCAGTGTGAGATCTGCCTGGAAGCTGGCTTCACTCAAATTACCGGCACACGTTCGCATTTTGTCTTTCCGCGGCCCAGTTGCACTCGTAGCATTTTTTTTCTCGGAGGTTTACACCTAGAAGCAGGCCCATGGCCAGGGGGGAGGGGTTAGGAGGCCCCTTCCCGCCCCCCACAAAATCCGGATGGAGGAGGCTCTTTTACTGAGAATAAATAGTGAAAATAGGGGTTTGTCAAGGACTTCAGCAGGTGCCCCACCACACAAAAAATTAATCTTTGGCTACGGGCCTGCCTAGAAGGAATTTTTGTTAGCAACAGGTGTAAATGTTATAGACCCCAAAACGTTTTTGATATTTACACCTATATTTACAATTGTAGCAGAACCTTGTGATGAGTTCATCGTGCAATTGACAAGTTCACACCTAGCTGCAGAGCAGTGTTAACGGGAAACAAAAATAAGTCTATTGGCTATAATATCACACGTGAGAAAGTGTTCCTGAGTGAGTTATGATTATACTGAAGAAAGGCGCGTTATCGGACTCGTTGGTTTATGTAACGTTTTTGAAGGCATTTGAGGGTCTATTTCGGATTTCAGTAAATGGACCAGAAGATTTGTGTCAAAACGAGACTGCAAGTTTTATTATATAAAATGCTTTTGAAAACAAAACAACAATGAAATAAAACCATTGAACGAGGATTCATGCGAAGTTTTTCACATACGATATTTTCATAAAAATTAAAATAAAGCAAACATGACATTACCTGTAAACTCTTTTCGACACTTAGTTGACTTATTTTCAGTAGACGTAATTGAACACACACGAAACGGGTTAGATATGATCTGTTTAAATCTTCAAATGATTCTTCCACAAAACAGCTCAAGTGCCAAAAGAAAGGCAATGTTCACAGCAAAAGGAAAAATGTGACAATACTTTAAAAAACTGTGGAGATAAAGCTTTTAACATTTTTAAAATGATCTTGTAGAAGGTGTTGAAACTGGGAGCACAAACGATTTCGCTTTATAAAAACAAAGGACAAATCATCAGTCATGTGCGAGCGATTACGCCTGGAGTGTCTTCAGTTTCTGTTTAGCTGCTTTTGCTTCAGATAGCTTGTTGTTTTCTCGTTTGCAAAGGTTGTTTAACAATGTGTTGGCTGGTGCACTAAGTATGTACCCGATCACTACATGTGGCATATGGCCATTGTCACAAACATCAAAGTCTTCATTCCACTGAAGAAAGAGTGTTGTCATTGAAACAAGCAGTTCTTTCTGTTTTTCAATGGCATCAAATTTGGCTGCGTGTTTTTCACTTGTCAGTTTCTCGACAACAATATTCATCATCAGTACGGCGTTCACAACGATGGCTTGGGGAAACTTAAGTCCACCTCTTGTAATACTCGTTATGAGCTCTTGTCTGCCTCAAATGTAAGAGTCCTACTCTCAACAACTAGATTCTCTTTACAGAATGCACATTTGAGCTTCTTGAGTGCAGCATGTGCGCAATAACCAGCAACATAAGTTGTAGCAGGAAGTGTGTGCTGCTTTGCAGCAACGTCCTCTTCTCCAACTACAATCTGGAATTGCTTTAAAGCATCACGAAATTCATCAGTGGAGGCACATAGAGGAATCTCGTCACCCTCTGGCAGCTCGAGGACCTTCTGCAGCCTCAATTTGTGCTCCGCTTCATACATTTGCCGTATGGAGATTTGGTACTGTGCGCCACTTAACTGTCGGTACCTGCCAAACCTGTCTTCAAGGCAGTCCGACTGGAATTTCCCCAGTAAGACGTACCTGAATCCAAGCTTTTCAAGGCAGTAGCTTGTAGCTTGAACAAGAGCAAGAGATGTGTGACGCAATGCATTGTGCGTCTCATGAGTGAAATGACCAGTGTCATGCTTGAGGCTTTTTCAGTAGTCGAGCCAACTGACTATTTTGTTCAAAAACTCAACTTGGGGGCAAAAAACTGCCTTTATGGGCTCTTGTAAGTCATCTCGAAGGTGCCTTCCTTTATCCGGCGTTTTAACATTCACTATGCGCCACCACATTACGACAGTGCTGATAAAATCGGCCGTGCTTTTGGCATGCTGCAGCTTTCCTGCTGGTGCACTGTTGAGAGCTGCGAATGTGAAACTATTGAACACCTGGAGAACACGTATCATGTTTTGTCGCTCTAAGTCTGAAGGTTTCAGTGCCTTCAAAGACAATGTTGGAGCAAGTCGTGCAAGCTCATTTCTTTCTCTGTCATAGAGCTCTAGCAGCGTGTTGAATGAAGCTGCTGGCACGCACGGCTTGTCAGGTAGTCCATTGATGTCTGGAAAAACACATTTAGCACTGTTACGCTGGTTAAGCTAATTGTTTGGTATGCATTTTAAAACATGCACAGAACCTAAAATAAAAAACAGTGGTCTTGATTGGTCTGATGGATGCTTGTAGACCGTATCAACCTTCCGTGGCTCTGAAAAAAATGACATTGCCTTCCCAATGATGGA
Source organism: Rhipicephalus annulatus (assembly GCA_013436015.1). NCBI lineage: Eukaryota > Metazoa > Arthropoda > Arachnida > Ixodida > Ixodidae > Rhipicephalus > Rhipicephalus annulatus. The sequence goes on along the minus strand of WOVY01011099.1, from coordinate 97,425 downwards.
GGAGTTGTTGTCTGAAACAACCGCGATTACTCGAAAGCCTGTTGCCTCCAGCCCATTAATGAGCTCACGAAGAAATTGATGCAGCTGTATTGCATCTATTTTCGCCATTGGAAGGATGTGCACTACGTCTTTGCTTGACGACAGGAGGCTTTGTATCATAAACACATATGCAGTTTTTGCAGCGTTTTGACTATTTGTAGCCATTCCTACTGGACCACCACCTTTGTAGTCAATGTAGGGCTGCAGAAGAATTTCGTCCATGACAAGCGTCACAGTTTTTTTGTGGTCATCCATTCCTACGGTCAGCCTCTTTGCATACGACATAAATAAAGCATCTTGTTGCTCAGAGCATGGGTTCACACGGTATGACCCACAAGCACGTCTGATTGTGTCAGGATGTGGAAGTTTCAACTTTGATGTGGACCTAATAAATCTGTACGCATGTGGATATATTGTGAACACAAGGCTAGCAACCACCAGCAAGTCCACAGGGTATCTCGAAGTTCTGCTCAGTAAAATGCCGACTTGCTGTTTTACGAACTTGAAAATTCCACTTGCCACTCATGTAGGAAACTTTGTGACGCTAGTTCATACAGTGTTTTTGCTGTCTTCTTCATGACAATCTGCAAGCGTTCTTCGCTGTCGGAGAAGTTTCCTGCCGTACTTTGCACAGCAATAAGGACCTTGTCGATTTCCCGCAGATAACACAAATAAACAGGAAGCACGAGGGTCCCAAGCTTGTTAATCTGCACGTCACCAATGAACAATTTCACAATCAAATCAGCTGACACTGTCACAGAAAAACGCACAGCTGGAGCTTCTTGAGAATCGAAGTTTAGGAAGAGGACTTTGTCGTGAGTAACAAGTTTTGTCCAGAAGGTGTTCGTCTGGAAACTTGTCAGAGCGGTGAGCAAGTCTTCAAAAGTACTGATGTTATTCTTTTTTTCTCTTCTTTGTGAACTTCAGCGGACTGCCTTATTGCCTTCTGTAACGATTCTCCCTCTAGACGAAGCCGCTTCTCTTCAGGACCTTCCCGGACAACAGTAGTTGGACGAGAAAGATACGAAGGTCAGTTTGGAAAAAGGCACGGGATAGCACCAGGCTTGAGTCGTCTCAGCTAGAGAGGAACTTCAATTACTCGTCTGGTTTTCTCATCTTGATAGGTCGACGTGGTCACAAAATCACTTGTACGAAAGTGCTTCCCACACACCTGAAAAAAAAGAAACATGAAACAGAGCTTATAGCACAAAAATCAAGCAAAAAAAGTTAGTGGACATTCGTCAACTACATATCAGAAAATGTGGCTGTATTATTAGGCATTATCATAGTAGCAATGCCTTGTTAGGCGGCCTAACAGGCGAGCGCTGTTTATTAAATCTAACTCTCATAGGATTTGATCAGGCGCTGAAGTACGTTTAGAGTGACTCAGGCCATCAGCTAGGCGTGAGATTGCGAGGAAAGTACCTGTTTGTCAAGACTGGTCACGCGAAAACAATAATTAGGCAAACAGCGCGATTACTAATACTGCGTGTCTCATGTCCTTCGTAATACATGCTGGAAGTGCCCCGAAGGCATAGCTCACAAATAATGAAAATTTAAAGTTTTTAGTTCCATAGCTGAGTGAGTTTACACATGCGTAGGCACCTGCGACAAGTGAAAGAACGCACTTACCACAGTGTACTTTGTGGGCACAAAATCCTTGCAAGGGATCGCGTGCGTCCATGCGGTTCTTTGGTCGGCGTCCGTCGGAAACCGATAGACGCGCGCTTTAGGTCCATGAACATAGTTAGAGTTGCACCCCGGTGCACAGCAGCATCCAGGCATATTCCGTAGTTTACCCAACCATGCTCACACAGCACAAGAGAAAGAAAAAACAGCGTGAGTGGTAAGAAAATGCAACTAGCCTACAACCACAACAGCCAGCAGAGCGAGCGAGCACGTGAGATCAATGTGGCCAGATGCACTGTCATGCTCTGCCAACTTCGCTCGGCTGTGCACAAAAATGTTTAAAAAGTGAATAAATTAAGTAAATAAGTACATCATTTGAAAGATAAAATACTGCTAAGCTTTTTTTGTTAGACAGTAGGTAATAATTTTCCACAGTTTGCCTACTGAAAACTTGTTTCGAAGCAAAAAAGATTGTCTGTCTATTTGGCGAACAGAATCTGCAAGCCATTCTGACCTCAGCCATCGAGCGTTGCTTTCTCACAGATCTCACAGCAGTGACGTCACGCTGACGAGATGGAGACTTGCCGAGACCTTGAAAAACAGTCTAGCCCTACTGAAACGTTCCGTATGAAATCTTACGGAAAATATATGGACTCCGTAACATTTCCTTATGCTACATACGGAAAACATAAGGAGTTTTATGGAAATATACGGAAGTTGTATGGCATTTACGGAAAACTTCTTATGGAGTATACGGAAGGATAAGGAAATTGTATGGCGTATACGGAAAGCTTTTTATGGAGTATACGGAAAGGTAAGGAAACTTATGGAGCATACGGAGAGTTCATTATGGAAGATATGGAAGGATAAGGAAAGTGTATGGAGTGTACAGAAGCTTTCGTAAGGAAAATGCAGAATGTAAGGTCTTACGGAAATATACAGATTTTGTAAGGTGCTTACGAAAATGTGCAATAGTGTATGAGAGGCATGTGGATTGTTGCAAAAATGTGGAAACTCTACAGTTGTTGTCACATTTTCAGCAGGAAATCCGAGCTCTATAAAGTTTTAAATGAGTTCACAGTGACATATATAGTACAAAATAATAACGCAGGCTAGTCTGTGTTGTCAGTCACCGCTGTTCGCCCTTTTCCAGAATGAATACAGCTTCTGCAGATGACCGGGTGCTAAAGTCTGTCAAACGGAAAATGTGTCATTCACAAGGAATGACAATAACTGTCAATTTACTTGCATGCTGTCACACGAAAACAAGTCAAGCAAAAAAGCATAACTTCAAGGGCTTGTTTTTTGGTAGAAACAATAATAATGAGAACTAAATTGAATGTGAAAAAACTTGTCAATATTAATGAACCTGTTCGCATTAACATTGGCAAAGAGAAATGTCATTTCAAAATATCGACCATGAGCTTAGCTCTCCTGAGCACCGACAAAAGAAATGAAAATCTATGAAAACTAATTGTATGTAGCCTAAAAATAATTTTTATTGATAGTATGTGCTCCTACACTATAAATACAGCTATACACAACTTGCCACAGCTTCACGACAGAAACGAGGTAGGGGCAGAGGGAGTGGTCAGAAAAATAATTAAATATGAGAACACAACTGATATGTACGGACATATAATGGTGCTTATCATTGATGCTCGGATGGTCGTGTATAGAGCTGGGTTGTTTTGAGATTTTCAAAAGCATTGTTTCAGACCACCATGCAGATTACGCTTTAATTGTAGTGCTACATAAGACACAACTTATGGGCCAGCTTTAATGAATAAGAAGATTATAGGTTAAACAAATGCTTTAAAATATATCATATCATGGCTGCATGGACGCATACAAGCTATGTAAAGCGCAATAAAGTGAGGACGCATGAGCTTCTCTTGATGCTTCAGTTCTACATAGATGCTTCAACTGTGCTGCAAAGAAATTTAACCAATATCTGTGTGTGCAACATTGTTCATTTTAAACTATCTATATGTATATATATAATTCCTACTGCGAGTTAAGCTACGTAGCACTCCATAACTCTTCCTTTTATTAAAGGCAATTTTTCAAACAATCAACGTTATTCATTTTCTGTCTCATGACTTCGTGCCCGCAATTCTTGGTTTGGCTCGATCACAATTGTGCAGCCCTTATTTTGGAGGAAGCAAAAAACATCAACTAAAATATATTTTGGAACTTCTTCTCGGTGATATTGCCTTCCCTCAACTGCCACAGCTTGAGATGAGTCATATAGCAAGTCTCGCGCATACCTAGGGCCTACCCTTGAAGAAACTGGTCTGGCTGTGAAATGCTCAGTTTTATCTCAAATAAATTTTTTGGTTTGAGTTATCTCACTTCTCGAGTCCCTTCACAATCAAGCAGACCGAATGTTCCCCTTAGTCCTTACTTTTGTTATATTATAAAATAAATTAAAAAATTAATAATGAAAATAAAAATACTAATGACTGTTGCGCAAAAAACACAGTCCCACATACGTACTTGAACGCAATATTGCTTTTATTTTGTTTTAGAACCTAAGGCATTAGAAAAGATAGCAGTACAATAAAAACGTTGAAAAAAAAAACAAAAAAAAATTTGACTTGGCGGGATTTGAACCTGCGCCACTTAGTTGAGCTCGTGCACGTGAACTGAGGGCGTTAGCTTGCTAAGGTAATCGCGGTGGGAGGTGGCGTGCGTTTAAGTTATGTATATAAATTTGCTTTTTACACGCTATGTGTTGGCATATTTATTCACGATATGCGATCGTATTTATTGTTGTGTGCATATGTTTTGTGATTGTATATACGTCACATGCTTTTCGCATGTCTTTCAACTATAGATTGCTGCCCCGCCGCGGATGAACAGAAGTATTTTTACACCCACACACAAGCTTGAGCAGTTGAAGGTTGTTTCCCGGGGCTCTCTTGCGATTGAGTCGGCCACCACAGGGAATTAGAATGATACGCCATTAATCCCTGCATCTAGCTGTATTCCACTTAGTAGCTCTATCGCTTGGTGACAAATCGAGCGCGGGGCGCGACGCTATTGCGCACGACCATGCCTCGCGTAGCGGCGATGTCGGCTGATTGCGCCGGCCGGCTTGCTTCGATTTGCTTCAGAGCAAAGAAATGTCATACCTTGAAAGATTGCGTACTGCACTATGTCAAAATGTTACTGCTTTGTAGCCATCCTATGATTCATTGAGAGCTGATAACTCTGATATCACTACTGTAGAGCTTTGCGTCGGCGACACGCACCGAACTTGAAACCGCACTACGTCTGTCGTAGAAGCAGTAGGAGGCTGTCGTCTGCTAGAACAAAAACAAAACAGACCTTTGAAAATATTCATAAGTTGTAACTTGTTTTTTGAATAACCGTTTATCACATTTGAAGTTATTTTGCCAGATAACGAACTTTTTTTTCAGTTTATAGCAGCGACAGATGTTTTTTTTTTATTTTCCTCACACAGATATCCAAGTTAAATCCATTCACAGCTAAAGCCACATGTTGTTTGTCTTCTTTGTTAACGTAGGCATACCGTTTCGTTGCATCTCTCATGTGTTCGCGCTGCTACACACGAGAGCACGAAATGTTAAATTTACGCAAGGAAGGGCCGTTCCTCGTTCGTGAGATGTGCTAAGATTGCGCCCTATTCCCGCGTTTGTTCGAGTGCGGATCAAGTGCGAGTCGTCCAAGGAATCGGCGGGTTGGGCGGGCGCTCGAAGGACTCCGAGGTGACGGCTGACGCCTGTGGTTGCTTCCCTCAGGACAGTGTGAAAGAAACTAAAGGTAAGGAGGACACTACTTTTTTTATGTAGACCAAGTATGCCACTCAGTGCAAGTGTGTGTTACTGCACTCGAACGAGGCGTCGTGAAACGGCAACCTTACTCGCCTTTGCGAGTGCGGTTACCGATTCGCTTCGACAACGCTAACGCCAGCAGAGCCATGGCGCATCGGCGCGGCCTTACTGGAGCTAATTCGAGACAACTGCGGCAACATACATGTGTATGGTGATGGATTTTTTCATATGTGCAATGTAGTGAGGAAGACGCACATGGCGCTTGCTACGTTGTTGATTAAACGAAGCCTGCAGTGCCATTTGATGCAAAGCAGCATTTTGTTTACGTTCGCGGGCGATACAATTTGTAACTTGGCTAGATTCACCTAGCCAACCGCCTAAGTGGGTTGATTAGCATACGTTCACGGTAGAGCGTTATTATGCCCCGAAACAGTGGCGTGTGCTTGTTGAAAGATATGTGTGTGCCTAGTGTAGAGAGAGAGAGAGGTGTTCGTGCATTCTGCATGTGTACCTGCAAGACGCTTTTGCTTGTAACTAATAATGTACCGGCCAGCACCTACATTGTACGCCTGACTTTGAAGAAAACTTGCATGCACAATGTGAGATTTTGTAATCTGCCAGAGTTGCTTTTTATAAAATAATACACTGCCAGCATGTTCAAAATATGTTTCGCTGCTGTGTGGCAGGGGTGCGGTTATCACGCTGTTGTGTAGTTGCTGATGCAAGCACTTATAGTTTTGATGCGTTAATATTTCTCATCTAACTCATCAGCTGTTTGGCTGTTTCAGCACAAACAAGGTATCTTCCAGCCCGGTGACCATGCAATTTTTTTCTGCACACAGCGCACACCGAGATGTACCCACTCGCAGATGGTCGCGTCAAGTGCATATTTAGCTTGACTAAAATGTCGAATCAAGTTTTCTCATCGACCGGTCCCTGCCCTGAGTGCTAACGTCTTGGCAAACAAGACACATTGTTATGGACACTGCACACAGCACACACAATATTCTCAGTTGAACCGATATTCTCAATACCTTTCAATGCACACTACATGCCGCAATCAACAGTGCACATTTCTGAAGACTATGCCGCTGTTCCTCGCACAGGCCACCACGAGTGTTCACTTCTTCAAGATAAACAGACAGCGTGGCAAATATTTTACCACACAGTTTACCACACAGCTAGACGTTTGCTGACACATACTACAGCTAATGTCTACAGCTAATTGTAACGTGAAGTGTAAGCTTTGAAAAATTAAAACTTGCCCCAAACACCGCACGACTGTACCGGGCTGAGCCACCAGCGGGAGTGTTTTTTCAGCCACACCTTTTACATGTGCCAGTGACATCATGCTGTGACGTACCTTGGTAGGGGCCTATCGCTGCATACTTTATGTGAATGAGGGTCCTGTTAGTGAAAGCAGGCATTGTTGATTTCGTAACTTGTTCATTCCCAACTGGACCTTCATTTGCACGAGTTGTCGGACTGATAATCAGGCGAACTTTTGTGCAATAAATTGTACAGTTGGGAGTCTGTGCTTGCCCCATACTGTTGTTACTGGTGTTTCTTGTTGTTACTTTGCATTGCTCATTACTGCTCACCTACAGAAACTAGCCTATCTTGCCACTGTTTTGGACAAGATGCAGCTGGCAAGTGCGATAGTGTTCATAACTCTAAATTCTCAAGCAAAAATTATCAATTCATATTCAGTTAGTTGCATTCATATCAGTACATTATAAGAAATCATTGATTAAACATGAATCCATGTTCCTTCACATAATGCTCACAACTTTTATATCAAATTGAATGGTGTTTATAAAAAACATGGGTTTTAGCTAAACTTCATGCTCTTTTCTCGAACAGCTGACAAATCGCTATTGCATGCTTACTTGCCATGAATTGGACCGTGTTTGAAATACATTGCAATTCTTCACCGGACTGCCAGTACACTTCACATTGGGGGAACATTTATTAACAATGGATTGATTAATTAAGAACGGAAAGAAAGAAGCGGCAGGCCTGGATACTTGATAATGGCATCCGTTTTGCTACCCAGCGCATTATCATGCAAACTTCCTATAGAGTGGTTATGCGTCTTGCATGTGTGTCTGTAAACCAAGAACTTTGGGTAGAACTATATTTATCTCACAAATGGTTGCAGGACTGTGGAAGCTGTAGGGCTGCTTAGGAATGGTGGAATCCCTGGACATGTGTTCAACCTTGCTGCATCAGCTCCTTGGTGTTTTCACGGCATCTTCACAGATGTGTTGGGTGAGTAAAACAAGCAGGTTTCAACACAAGAAAAAGTATAATATGGCAGCACCTCTTGTGCGTGCCTTACATCCCAAGTGTGTCAAATATTTATCTTGCACCTTGTGGCCTGTAATTTTTAAAGAGACACTTCTTTTTGTTTTATATTTGAGTCTTGATGCTTCGACAGCAATGTATATTTGTGCTTGACAGCAAGTGTTCTTGAACAAATAACTGATCTCAATAATGACAAAACATTCTTCATACTTGGTGCTTAGCATAAACTAGCACATATCTGTAGCAGAATCAATCATTCATTTTTTGCTGGGATGATAATGGGCAAGTAGCAAAGGCAAGTTCAGATTGGAGTGGTCAGTGACGTCTGTTTAGGCTCTGCCATATTGCTTTGCAGCCAGAGTTACTTGTGGCCACATATACAATGAAGCCACATGACATGCATTCTAAATGAGATTACCATATCGCATTTCACTGCATCTTAATATGTGCCAAACAAATGCAGATATTATTAGCTTGCCACTATAAAGGGATTCTAACCCAACACAAGGTTGAAATTTAGTCGTGGTGTTGCAGCTGTGTACGACTCTACAATGGATGCATAGCCGTGATAATTTGTCTATATGTTGTCTCAATAGTAATGTTACACACATTGTACGATACAAAAGAGGTCCTCGCTTATTTCGCTTTTTTTCGCTATGCTTCTTTCTTTTCTCTTCTTGCCATGTGCTCCTCCTCACTGTACAAGGAGCAAGAGCAGTGGGCACACAAACACGTATTTAAAAAAAATGTTGTAAGGTGAGCACTGAGAAGCTGAACACTTTCAAAAGGCTCAAAGAGGTAAAGGTATTGTTTCTAGCTACTTTTTGGGCACCCATAGCTAGTTGTGCTGCTGCAGTTAAAAAAAAAGGTAAATGTTAAAAATTATTTGGAGGTGGTTTGGCACCTATAATTGCAGTTACATACAGAACTAGGTTTCAATGCGTAAGCAAAATCTGTTCACTCTAAATCAATCCTAATGATATCTGAAATTCAGGAAATATTCACAGAAAAGCTCAGGAAAAGGCTAAGTGGTTGCTCCTTGAACGTGAAGGAGATACCCTTCTTCTAAAAGGTCAATAGACGGTCTAGTAGTCTCGATATTACATGCACTATAAAATATTCTGGTGTGGTGCTTTTCATGCATGTTATAATGAGAGAGGTTTTTAATAGAACTGTTGTCACTTTGCCCTGCGTTGCTGAAATTGTTCACATAGTTATAATACATGAATGACTTTATGCCTTTTGATTTTATGCAAATGGTTGGCTTACCCAGTCGGTTTAACTTGATTTGGATAAAATCATAAATGCTCTAAAAATTTTTTTACTATACAGCAGGTTTATTTTTAAAATACGCGACCATTGATGTGAACGCAGTTGGTGGCGTGCTTGATTAATCCTTCACTATCACCACTCTAACTACACCTGCTACAGTGCATAGTGTGACAAAAGTAATGGTACTTAACATTACTGGCAGCATACACTTTTATGTCTCGAAATAAGTTAAAAAGCCTGGTAAAAATGTGTGTATGTTTTTTTTTTCGCTCCAACTAAATATTCTGGTCTACTCAAAGTAGCTTCCACTCTTTTAAGTTCCTCAAACTTTTAGGTGTTCAAAAGAAGTATCAATGCCATATACTTTCTTTGTCAGCCTACTCACCACTCTAATAATGAGAATTACCAGACAACATTACCCAGTAAAATAAAGGGATGTTATAAAAAGTAATGTCAATTCAATTGTCAAAAAAGGTTGCCAAGTTACGTTTTTGTTCACTTTTCTTTTGACAATTTTGTTAAAGTTACTTTTGATAACATCCCCTATAGTTTGTTTGGCATCATTTTCTGCTAGTTCTCATTATAATGTGTTCAACAAAGACAACAAACCCTTAAATTTATAGTTCTTTCCTTTACTCAAGAATCTGAAACAGTGAATCTCAGTAATCTTAGCGGTGTGTGACTTGTTTTTTTTTTGATCAGTTGTGCATGTGTTCAAGTACATGCATTTAGGTGGGAGGGCGAACTATTGCCTCCTCCTGTGACTAGCAGATTTTCTGAGAACGGACAGATGCATAATGCTGCCAAAGAAGTATAGGGATATTGGAAGTAATCGTTACGTAATTGCAATCGTAATGGAGTTGCCAGTAGGCAAAAAAAAGGTGTCCCACACTCGCCATAATGGTAACAGGCAGCGCTGACTGACTCTTCCATGTATAAATGCACATATATACCGTACAAAATGGAAGAGGAATAGCCGCCATGGTAGCTCAGTTGATAGAGCATCGGACATGTTATTCGAAGTTCGCAGGCTCGGTCCTTGTACAGGGCAGGTTATCTTTTTTTTTTCCTGCCCCTCCACGGTGGTCTAGTGGCTAAGGTACTTGGCTGCTGACCCGCATATCGCGGGTTCCAATCCCGGCTGTGGCGGCTGCATTTCCGATGGAGGCGGAAATGTTGTAGGCCCGTGTACTCAGATTTGGGTGCACGTTAAAGAACCCCAGGTGGTCAAAACTTCCGGAGCCCTCCACTACGGCGTCTCTCATAATCATATGGTGGTTTGGGGACGTTAAACCCCACAAATCAATCAATATCTTTTTTCCTTCTACTTTTATTTCTTCACAATTACAACACTTCTATTCTTCTTGAAGATTTTCTGATGTAAAAAAGGTACCTTATAATCTGAAGAGGCAAACAGAATGTGCCAGTGTACGAGTTAGCTCTTGTAGTGGTTACAAGTAAGATATGTTTTGAAGAATAAATCATTCTGCCACTTGCCTAAAGAATGGCTACAGGACATGGCGCTGGATGCGCTTTGTTGTTTTTGAATCAAGCTATCTTGTATTCTATTTTTATAAATTACATAGGATACACATGACGGTATCACACACTTTAACGCCACAAAGATTATGCAGCGAACAATGTTATAAATGCGAAATTGCATAAGGATAAGGTGAAAACTGCACCCTCAACGAGAACGTACAGAAAGCACAGGGTGCAGGCGTCATTCCTTCTGCCTGTGCTTTTCAAGTGCGAGCTGTTTTCACCTCGTTCTGACCTACTAACTAGATTGAGATGTGTTGTTATAGTGCAAGAAGATGCTCCACGGGAAACTAGGTTTGTCTCAAAGTCTGTGTGTGTCTTTCAACCTATATGGTGCCCGGTTCAAGAGTTCATGCAGACCAGATCGTGTAAAACAGGACCGTGTAAAATGGACCGTGTAAATAAAATGGACCATGTAAATAAACAGGATCGTGTAAAATGTCGTTTTCGTGTGCAACTGTAGTTGTGGTTGTGCTGAATGACCTTTCTTTATATACACTACATAACAAACTTGCTTCTTTAGAGTCGAGTGCATCTTCGGATCGATTGTAAATGTTTGCATATACGAGGCCTTAAGTTTTATAAGAAATTCCTCAGTGTGCCACGAGGAAATGTGTGTTCAGCGAAAATTTGTATATCATTATATACAACTCTTAAAGCCTCGTCTACAACTTTATGCAGGTTGACCTTGAGCAGAAAACGAGGAGCGGCAGCAGCCCCCAAAAAAGAGCAAGCACCCTCCAAGCTCCCGAAGCTCTCTTCGACAGGAACAGCAAGGTCACTGTGTGGCATTGAAAACCATTGCAAGGAGTGCCTTATCAGTACACTGTGCTGCTCTTTCATCGCAGAAGACGAAGTTGACCACTCCAGAGGAACTTCACGCTGTGTATTGTGAGTACTTCAGTGGTTTTGTTTTTGTCCAGCCAGCAGTTAAAAAATCATGTGTCAGATTCAGCCAGGATGGCTAGAGGGAGTCGGGCAGGCGTGTTTGGACATTTGTCTAGCCAAGTAGTGCCAATTTTCGCACTGGTCCTGTTGGAGTTACTGCCACAATCACAGAAGCTACGTCACCTCTCTAAATGTACAGATGTGTCGGGGAAGATTAGCTGCAATAGCTTTTTCTATAACTGATAGCTGCCAACATTCTTCATTATACAGGAGTTTTGTTCCTCACTTATGGGTGTAAAGCCCTCTACAGAAAAAAATGCAACACGTCTACTTCCAGAAGACTCCAAGGCCCTACTTGTAGGTTTTTTCGGCTTGTATCATAAGCACCTCGTTTGGGGTACATGAACGTTTTATAAACATGTACAGCGAAAATTTTGGGTGGCTGGTCGTTTTGTCGTTATCTTGTTCCTCGCAGTATTCTTAAGCATGTTATGCATTACGTTGTCAATCTGGTTCATGTGCATAGAAGACATTACGAAGTTTCAGGCTACAGTATAAAAAGCCTGGAAGCAAGCTATCAATAATTTTTTAACAGAGTTGCTTAATCTAATATATGATACATCACTAAACTTTCGTGCGTATTCATCAATGTAAGCTCGTCTTAGTGTTATCCAAAATGAAGATGTGAGTCGACAGATGGAAACATCTAGTGGGGTAATCAGGGTGAATAGTAGAAGTGCTTCAGACAGGCTGGCCGATGTTGCGATAGGAGGACCTATTTTTTAGAAGTCACCTTGTCATCCTTGGCGTGTTAGTTTAAATGGGGTCAGTAATGACATCATCTTTGGGTATAGGCATGTGTGCCTGTTGGAAATATTTGTCTGAAAAAAAAAAACCTATAACGCAGAAGAGTGCAGCCCTTGCTTATTTTCAAGTTAGGTTGCGCTGATACAAAGTGTTCTCCTGTCGGAGGTTGGGGGCAAGGGAAGCAAAAAAAAGATAAATGATAGAAAAGAAGAAAAAAGAAGAAAGAAAAGGGGAATGCAAAGTAAAAGTAGTGCTACACTGCTCCTACTTTGCATCCCCCCTTTTCTTCTTTTTTTCCTTGTTTTCTTTTTTCACCTTTTTTGTTACATTTGCATTGTCTCATCTAGTGCATGAATCAATGACACATGGCTTTGCTATAGCAAAGATGCCTATGTGGTGTTGGATTGAACAGTGCATTGTACTTCATTTAGTTAATTACAGACTGATCAGTCTTGCAATAAGTGCTTCCTGTCTATCACCACACACGTTCAATTGAAAAGTTTGTGCTTGGCTCTTAGTATGCTGGTATATAGCTTGTGTCTTGGACTACTCAAAATGAATGTTATTTTGCTGCTGTTTATGGTAATGAATTTATCCAACATGAAAATATCTTGCCTTGTGAACTTTGTCGGACCTGCCTTTCTTTTTCTTTCCTATGCAGGCATTGTATGTGAGGGAGGCAGTAACAGAGAGGTGATAGCTTGAGCTTCGGAAGAATAAATGCTGGCAGTGAGGCAATTATGCATCAAACATCCCAGCCATTTTGCCAACCGTCCTAAATGTGTTTTGAAAAAAAAAATATTGTGCTCGTTTACTGTATTTTTCTGAAAACAGCAAAATGCTAAAGTATATCGCAGAGAACAAAATATTAGGCCACGTGGGTGCCTTCTGGACTTCCCAGGATGTCGTCTGGGTGTTGTTTGTAAAAAGTAAAGTGTTTCAAAAATACTGCCTCTTCTACACCAAATTCGGTCTTGGTATTAAGTAAAGGGGATTGTGTGTAATGCATGAAGCTCAGTAATATTAGTGCAATTTTTTCGTCACATCAAAAGCAAGGAAGCAGTTCTCTTTATATGGCAAGTTATATGATTACACTTTGTCTTAAAGTAGAAATGAATTTTTGAAGGTTTCTTATGATGGCTGTTTTCTGCATTTGATGTACGACAGCTTCTGTTCCGAAGTTCCCCATGGCCCTCAATAGGAGACTTCAAAAATCATTTTCCTCATTTAAACAAAAATTGTAATGATAACACTTGCCATGTAACAAGAACTGTTTATTTGCTTTCAACTTACATATAAAAGTAATTTTCAATTAGACAAACACACAGCTCAAATTGCATCGCAATGTGGACAAAAACGATTATATAGTGATATTTGTAATCTGGACCTAACATTATTTTTTTTCGTAAAATATAATTTCTGTGCAGTGAGTATTTGTGGCTCAAATATTCATACAAAATGCAGTATTGCCATACAAGAAATGCAAACGATAAACAGTTTGGCTGAATTCTTCAAAGCCTATGTAGCAGAAAAATTGCACTAATATTACTTGACTTCAAATACTTTAAGAAGCATCTTTACTTAATATGTAGATCAAATTTGATATGGCAAGAAAAAGCGGTACTTTGAAATTTTTCTCACAAATAACACCCGCACGACATTCTGCGAAATTATGAAGGTACCCACGTGACCACTACTCTTTTCTCTTCAAAACATTTCTGCAAATAACTATTTTCAGAAGAGTAAATTACCATCATTTTTTAAACTATACATCTGTGATGGTCGCCAGGCAGTATGGTTTGTATGTTTGGTGTAGAATAGCCCAATGCAAAACACAACAAATGGCTGAGCATCCTTTGACGCTCGGGCAATTTCGAAAGCATTTGTTTGTTAGCAGCAATTCAGTTAAGCCCTTGTCTTTATGCTTAGGCCCAGAAACAAAACACAAGTAACTAAAGTAGTCCTAAGAGTCATGTAGTCTCACTGTTCCAAGGCTTGTGGAGCCTAATTTAGTGCAAGCTTCACCATTTTTTAAAAATTCAGATTCAACCAACAGGTTTTGAAGGCACAGTGCATTTTCAGCTAACTTGTTTCACACCAGTTACTTAGATAAAAAGCGGAAAGTAGAGGTAAAAATACCAATTTAAAGGCATTGTAGGTAATAACAAAAAGGACTGCTTTCTTTTTTTGTGTGGTGCTTTGCCTGAACGCTGTGCTTTTTGTAGTATAGTTCATTGTCTAGTGAACATAGGCATTAAAAACTAACATTAGCCATGTTGAGGTCGATTTCTTGGTTATAGTCATAGTAGCCATATAAATAATTATGACTTCAAACTTGATTGTTCTTTTGAAGATTTTTTCCTTGCATAATGATAATTGAGAGCCTTAGTCAATTTTGTTATAAGAAAACGTGATGTCATAATAGGGTCACTTTTTGTAGAGTCGTTCAGTTCTACCTTACCTTTTACATTCCTAATAGAGCAGTTATTTTCAATATCGGTATTTAAAATGGAATGAGCATGCTGTATGTAGTAAGGTGTACAGATAGCACATGCACCCAACTTTTCTGTTGGCAGTTTATTTCTGTTATTCTTGATTTATATGTGGGGTTTCACGTCCGAAAACCACTATATGATTATGAGAGACGCCGTAGTGGAGGGCACTGGAAACTTCAACCACTTAGGGTTCTTTAACGTACACCCAAATCTGAGCACACGTGCCTACGGCATTTCTGCCTCCATCGGAAATGGAGCCGGGGTTTGATACCGTGACATGCCGGTCAGCAGCCGAATTTCTGTTACTCTTGCTCCCCTATATGTGTGCAGTTCGGTTATAGTTATCTGGCTTGCACAGATTTTTAATGGCACCTGCCCGGTCCTGCTTGCTGTCATGGTGATTTTAACCTTCATAAGTTGCATAGGTTTAACTCTCAAAATTGTTCCAAATGCCAATTTTGTGCACAAACTGTGTAGTATAAAGGCAGCAGATGTACATGCACACACTAATAAATGAACATTGAGAGCTTTCACTTGCAGTTCCTAAAGTTTTACTGTGCAGGAAGCGTTTAAATCATAATTTCATAAGGACATAATAATCGATTATCTCTACCATTGAAAATCATGACAACCTAGTTATTTTCACTGTGATAAGCATGCTGTTTTTTTTTGATGTGGCAGAACTAATTTATACACTCATTCCTTCTATTATTCACATATGCATAACATGAAGGATTGTGTGCCTTAAATTTTCAGTTTCATTCTGTGTGTTATATTTCTTGTGCATGTAAACAATTGTGCTAACATGTGTCTCTGACATTATTTGTGCCAATTATTTTCATTTCCAGGTGCCTATGAAGGACACATAAGTTCTATCGCAGTGACCTTCGAAATTTACAGTGGTGCCGGAGCCTCAAGCAGCATTTCGCCGATCTCCACAAGGCATTCATGAGATAAACACAGCGCCTCACTTTCACAGTGCTATGATTATTATTTATGTTTAAACATTTCGTTTGAAAATTGCTGTTACATTGTGCCACCATCCTGTGGCTTAGGTGGAGCTCGTGAAATTGCGGTGCAGTCACCTCATTTGTGTACGATCAACACTGCAATGTCACTATTCACAGCTGGAGCATACAGACAAATAAAAAACATATTGATTGTAGCAGGGCTGATGTGTATATTAATGCTTCTCTATTGATAATAATAACTTTATAAGTTCTTTAAGTCTTGCATAGAACACTGCAATAATGTGTTGCAATGTAACCACCATTTTTGATCGCTAGAATGTTAATTTAGTAGTTTTGTAATGTATTTTATTTAAAAGGTAATTTTGCTTCCGCATCACGACAATTAGTAAGATGCCGATGATTCAATCCCTCATCATGCACGTTTAAGAAATATTGTGATTTGTACACAGTATTGCATATACTCAAGATGTGGACGTCTATTCAATTTACACATTATATTGCTTTGCACTAGATTCAGACGTAACATGCATACATTTCAGTAATTTCCGCATGATACGTCTTTCCATAAGATGCGGAGGCCGCATCATACGTCTTATGCGGAGTCCGCAACATACGTCTTATGCGGAGTCCGCATCATACGTCTTCCATATTCCAATAATTCCGTATGTGAGGTCTCCGCATCTTACGGAACGTTTCAGTAGGGAGGTGGTGTTGCCCAAGGCCCCCCGCTGACACAGCCTTCACAGGTAACCATCTTTCAAGCAATGATTCCGGATCACTTTTGTGGCGGCGCCCATGAAGACGTTGACGACTGGCTTGATCACTATGTGCGTGTTGCCAAGATTGATTGGTGGCCTGAACAAGAAAAGCTCTCACGCGCCTATTCCGACCTTGAGGGTGGTGTGAAAACTTGGTACGAGAACAGAAAAGCCACTCTGTTAACCTTGGGCGACTTCTGACAACAGCGTGTCGACACGTTGCCAATGTCGATCGACGGGACCGTGTGCAGCAGCTGTAGGAGCTACGCGTTCAAAAACCCAATGAAAGCGTCGCTAATGTTCGCTGAAGATATGACTCGTCTTTTTCGTTGAGCTGACCCGAACATGAGTGAAGATAGAAAGTTTAGCTACCTCATGCGTGGCGTTAAAGAGCAACTCTCACCGGGCTACTGCGCCACCCTTCAGGTACCGTAGTGGGCTCTATCAAAGAGGCTACGGCTATTGAGCGGGCGCTCCATGAACGATGCAGGCAGTATCATCGAATGTCTAGCAGCACCACAATAAATGCTGCCACCGTACCTGAGAATCAAAGCTCCCTGCGAATCCTCATTAAGCAGATAGTTTGCGAAGAACTACAGAAGTTCGGGACTCCGGTTGCACAAACCCCCGTTGCGTCCATCGCTGAACTGGTACACAATAAATTCCGCAACGCATTTTCTACCGCTGGTGCTGAGGATGAGCACCGTCTCATGAGCTACGCCAACGCTCTCCGACGTTCCCCATCGGCTATATTGCCGCCATACCGCCAGTACCAACGGCCCCTTGGTCACCGCTGCAAGAACAGACCCTGAGCCGACCGCCAAGCCAACCGACGTACCACCTGCCGTCCACAGCAGCGCCATGAACATTGTCTCAACATGGGAGGCTCAGACGTCCACCGCTCCGAAGAACAGACGCATGGCGCACAATCGATCAACGTCCTCTATGCTTTAACTGCGGAGGTGCAGCTCATATTGCCCGTCATTGCTGGCACTGCAGTGATTCGTTCCGCCCTCTTCAAACATGGTCTGATGATCGACATGAGAACGAAGAATACATACCACGCCGGGAGGACGGCTCTTTCCAATGAGCCCGTTCTAACTTTTACGACTACCGTAATTCTGACGAGGAGGCAATACCTACCCATCAGCCAGGTTCGGGACGTCGATCCCGTTCTTCTTCTCCCGCGCATTCGCCTTCGTCACACCGACGTACCACCGCGGACCTTAACGCAAGAAGGCCACCCAGCCCGCACCGGGGAAACTGAGGGCGGCGACATTCGGGGGTAAAGTTGCAGGCCATGAAGATGACGATGAAAAGCCCCCACTACTCACTGCTGTAAAGCCGACGAGACGTGAGAGCGACGACATTGTGAACGCCGACCTTAATGTTTTATTCTTGACAGCCAGAAAGTAACAGCCTTAGTTGACACCGGCGCCAACTTTTCTATTATCAGCCAGGACCTCGCCGTCCACCTCAAGAAAGTGAAGATGCCGTGGACAGGCCCTCAAATAAGGACGGCAGTTTGTTAGTTATTGGTGCTTCCTGGAAGATTCACAGCGAGAAGTGACATAGGAGGTTCTTCTTGCGTTGTTTCGTTCGTCGTGCTCGCCGCATATTGGAAGGATCTAATTATTGGTGTGGACTTTTTACGAGAGTACGGCGCCACCATCAATATCCCAGACAGTTTACGTTCCGCAACAGTTCGGGCGCACCTGATTGTCCACAGGCGCGACCAAATCAGTTGCGTCTAACTGATGACGATGTGGTTCTCCCTCCTCAGTCATGCACGCTTATTTTTGTGGCAGGCGCTGTCCAGTTTGACGGTGAAGGAGCTGCAGACCGAATAAGCTCGCTCCTCCTCTCACACGGCGTTTCCATCACAAGATGTATCGTCAGTGTCGCCGCTGGACGCACGGACTTGCTTCTGACAAATTTTAGTGGTGAGCGCCGGCACCATCCAACAGGCATGGCCGTCACTTACTTCAACGATATCACAGACGCAGAAGGCTGCTCGGCAGTAGTCGACGAGGAGCCAAAACTTGATTCAACACAAGCTCTCGACGTTAGCACTACTTTGCCTAAGAACGAGAGAAAGAGGCTTCTTGGGGTACTGGCCGAATTCAAAGACTGCTTTTCGACAACATCAAGAGTTGGCCGCACGCCTCTAACGAAGCATCGGATAATTACCGGGGACAAGGCGAGACCAGTTCACCAAACCCCCTATCGCGTGGCTCTAAAAGAACGCGAAGTGATACAAGAGCAAGCCGACAAAATGCTAGAAGATGACGTCATTCAGCCCTCAAAAGGCCCCTGGGCGTAACCTGTAGTCCTCGTTAAAAAAAGACGGCAGCCTGCAATTCTGTGTTGATTACCGAAAACTCAATGAGGTGACAAAGAGAGATGTGTATCCACTTCCTCGTATAGATGACTCTCTTGACAGACTTCGACATGCTCATTACTTTTCATCGATGGAATTGAGGAGTGAATATTGGCGAATCGAGGTAGACCCGAGAAACCACGAGATTTGTGACACCAGATGGTTTATATGAATTTAAAATCTTGCCCTTGCGTTTATGCTCACCACCTGCTACCTTTCAAAGACTCATGGATACCGTACTTTCTGGGTTGAAGTGGAAAATCTGCTTTGTCTACCTTGATGATGTCGTAGTTTTTACCGCAACGTTTGACCAGCACAATAAAAGACTTGAGGCAGTTTTACAAGCCATGCTGTCCGCGGGCTTGACGTTGAAGCCCAAAAAGTGCCACTTTTGCTATGTAGGGCTGCAATTTCTGGGCCACGTTGTCAGTCACGCAGGCGTTCGTCCTGATCTTGAAAGATCGCAGCTGTTGCACAGTTCCCGGTGCCTACTGATAAAAAGGCTGTCCGACGATTCTTCGGACTATGTGCGTATATAGGCGATTCATTGTGAACTTCGCACGCATTGCATCACCGTTAACCTGCCTCATGAGAGAAGACATTGCCTTCCAATGAAGCAATGAAGAGGAAGCTGCTTTTAAGAACCTGCGCCAGTGCCTACAGACGCCTCCAGTGCTTGCCCACTTTGATGAGAAAGCCCCAATGATGCTACACATTGATGCCAGCAATGTTGGTTCGGGAGCTGCGCTTGTGCAGCTGCAAGAAGGCACAGAAAAAAGTAATCGCCTATGCAAGCCGAACACTAACACGCGCCGAGACTAATTACTCCACGACTGAGAAAGAATGCCTCGCCGTGGTATGGGTGGTCACAAAATTTCGCCCGTATTTATACGGCCGCTCTTTCAAAGTCATCAGCGACAACCATTCAATGTTTTGGTTGACAAATCTTAAAGATCCTTCTGGGTGATTAGCGCGTTGGAGTCTCAGGCTTCAGGACTATGACATCACGGTCGTACACAGTCAGGGAACAGCCACATGGACGCTGACTTTCTATCCCGCTCACCTATTGAATCGGCAATTCAGTCCGATGAGGAGGACACAGTTTCTCGGGGCAAGACACGACCGCCATTGCGCAGTAACAACGTTGCGACCCTGAGTCACTTCTCCTCATTAATTACCTTGACGGAAGATCTCAGAAGACACCAACTGTTTTCGTAAGAACGCTGTCATCAGTTTGCTTACGGGGTGGAGGACTATACAAAATAAACTTCTCTTCAACAGGATCTGCCTATTCGCTCGTCATCCCAGCAGCCCTTCGCGCTGAAGTACTCGACGCATGCCACAACGAGGTAACCTCAGGCCACTTAGGTTTCACGAGAACGTTGGCTAGAGTACGGCAACACTACTACTTGCCAAGACTGACCATAGCCGTAAAGCACCATGTTGATACTTGCCTTAACTGCCGGTGACAGAAGTCACCACCGACTAAACCAGCTGGCCTGCTGCAGCCCGTGCCGGTCTCAAGAACACCATTCGACCAGATTGGCATGGATTGTTTGGGCCCACTTCCTACTTCTACTTTTGGGAACTGCTGGGTTATTGTCGCGACTGATTGCCTTACCCGTTATGCTAAAAAAGACTATTCAGAGAGGTAGGGCAGCGGAGGTGGCATAATTTTTCATCGAGAATGTTGTTCTGCGGCTTGGTGCATCAAGAGTCGTAATCACAGACGGAGGAACCGCATTTACAGCAGCTCTTTTGGATCAAGTCCTCATGCTGAGTGGAGCAACCCATCGTAAGAGTACTGCCTACCACCCACAAACGAACGGGCTTAGAGAGAGTCTGAATAAAACAATTGAAGACATGCTTTCATTGTACGTAGACGTCAAACACGAAAATTGGGAGGAAATTTCGCCATATATCACAATTGCATACAACACGCCCAAGCAAGAAACAACCCGGATGACCCCATTCAGCCTAATTCATGGAAGAGAAGAACGAACCATGTTAGATGCGATGCTAGCGCACGAATACCACGACATTGAACCGGATGCCCCGAAGTTTACAGAACCAGCGCAAAAAGCAAGGGAACTAGCACGCTTGCGAATCCAGCAGCAGCAAGAGTACGACTCAAGCCGGTACAATTCTCGCCGCAGAACAGTCATTTACAAGGCCGGCGAAACAGTATGGGTTTGGACGCACATACGGAAACGACGACTCTCCAAAACGCTCTTAGAGGGCCACTAACCAGGTTTGACAATTTTGAGCTGACAAGCACAATGCGTAGACGAGGCGTTCTTGAGCCCGTCTGCCAAAATTTGCAACGCTACGCGCCGCGTAAATAGGTAAAATATAAAGATGAACGCTGCTCCCCCTCCCCTCTGCCGGCGCATGCCTAGAGAATGAGGGCATGACGGGGACGTATGAATGGCCCTATGTACACGGCAATGCAGGGACGTTGGTCATTACGTAGACGACTCTCTCTGACGTTGTCAGCAGTATACCACGTCACATGGCAAAAATCATTTAAGACAACATGCGTAGATTATATATTTGTTGCTTCAAGAGAATAATAAAACCTAAAATAAATTATGAGACGCAATAAGAAATTGTGCGCGTTTTTCTTTCACTTTTCCTCGTCAAACACTACGAGATGCGGGGCTGATGTACCAGCGTTTCGCATGTGTTCGTGTCCCCGCGGTCAGCGCATTGAGCAGACGACCACCGTGAAACGCTCCTACGCGTTCGCGCACTCATTGTGCTCATCTATTCTACAACGTCTAAGCCAAGGTTTCCAAACAATTCCGCAGAAACAGGCAGAAGACCACAAAATAACGCTGGTCAACAAAGTAACGCTGCTCACGTGCTCGGGGGTTGGACTTGTTTGGGCACGTAATGCGTACGTCACCTCATGGTTGGATGCTGGAGAGGGTGGGGAGGAGATTTGGCTTGCGAAGGCTACGCGGAGGATCGGCAATGGTTTCGAGCTAGACTCCTCTCATCCTCGTTTCGCGCGGCTTCAAAAAAACCTGTTTTCTCCACTCGTGATAAATCGATTCGAACAATTTTTGTGACGAAATGTTCCTCATCGGACACCCAACAACTTCCACTGTCTAACTAAAATTCGGTATGGGGCCTGGTGAATAACTACAAACTTTGCCGACATACTTATAGGTGCGGGAGAAAGGCACGGCTACTGAAACAACGACAAAAACACCCGTACGGCGAAACGAATAATAGTTATATCATCAAGCTTTTAACGTCTCAAAAACACAATTTGATTAGGAGAGATGCAGTATATTGGAGGGCTCCGGAAATTTCGACCACATGGGGTACTTTGACATGCACCCAAATCTGAACACACCTGCCTACAGCATTTTCGCCTCCATCGAGAATGCAGCAGCCGCCGCCGGGATTCAATCCCACGACCTGCGGCTCAGTAGCCGAGTGCCTTAGCCACTAGGCTAACGTGGCGGGGCTGGTTGGTAGTACGGATAACAAAGAAAAACACGCACAGACACATAGTTTTGCTTTCTTATCCCTAATGTGGTCGGTGGCTTTGGCGCACTATCCTGTACATTTCCTGACCCTGTCTAATTGACCGCAACTAAAACAAAAATATAATCACACTCGAAATTAGTCGTTGAAGGTGTTTTTTGTCCCTCGCAAGGCTGTTAATTGGACAAAGTTTTCTTCTGGACCAAACTATCTGCGTACAGGTGCGGCAGCGACTGCAGCACGGTTGTAAGTTGAATCCTCAAGTTGGCGTCACACACGAGAAGGTGCCACTATAAGGTCCCGGGGCCAATTCCATTGCGAAGGCTTGCCGCTTTTCGGGTTTTATTTGACGCAGATAGTACATCGTCTTGTTTGTTAGGTCGTTAGACGTGCGGAAGTCTTTTTTACGTCCGGGGCGAATCAAGCGTGAACACGCGAGCGTACAAGTGTGTCCACTTCCAGCTTCAACACCGCACAGTGTGGCCACGGGTCATGGCTTCACGGGGCGCCTTTTGCGAGTACTTGGGGACTAGCAAGCAAGTTCAGTGACGGCTGTAGGCGGAGCCTTCACCGCGTCGTCTGCTAAAGTGCGTTGACTTCCTTGAATAGCGCTTGCATTTCGGTGGAGCTAACTTCTCTCCCGCTATGCAAGCGCAAATTTAGAATCAACACGATTGTCGATACGCCCAGCGAGAGCGCCTCGTACTGTTCATCTTGCTTCTCGCGTCTATTCTTTTTTTTTCTGCATGCGTTAGCACAATTAAGTAATAAACCTTGGCCCTTGCACGGGTAAAATCTCGAAGACCCGCTGACACTCCCGCAACTAACCTACTTAGTGCTTTTGGGCTAACCAAAACAATCCCGTGACGGAAACACCTGCGCGGTATTGAATTTCTTACGTTGAAGTAAGTTGTCTTTACTCACTACAACGCTTCATGACTTCAGTGACAGCAAAGACAACAGTCAATCGCCTCCACCGAGTGTAAATGGAGCTTCTTCAGGTAGTGCCAGGAATATTTCTCGTTAGAGGACTATGTAATGTCAACAGCAACGCAGCTATTATTCATGCAGGAAAAAAACAATAAAAACAGCAAGAAGATACTGTGCGTGAGGTCATCGGTCTTTGAAGTGCTGTCTTATGACTGTAGGTGTATTACTCGGTGTTTAGCGCATCAGAGTTTGATGGTTACGCTGGATTCTATTTGTTTTGACAGCTTAGTAATAACAAAAGTGAAAATGCCTGTCTGTCTGCTCATAAATGAGCTATAGTACTTTCTGTTGCCTCGACAGTTGCGCCTAAAATATTTAAAGCTGTAGTCAGAAAATGTAGTGCCGTGTTGTTGTGACGTGTTGTTGTGACAAGGCACCACCACGACCGAACGTACAGGTCGCGATACGTACACGAAAACAAAAATACTTCCATCGCCACACTGACGTGATTAGCAGCTTGGAAAGCATGCAGGTGCACGCGTCAAGCCTCTCGCAGGTCGTACTCTGACCGTGGCGGGCACGTGAATGCGCGCATTTATAGAGGCGCTGTTCTACGGATCATGCCTGTGCACTTTACTGGTCCGATTGCGCTAAACGTGACGGTTGAAATGCTACATCAAAGTTCATTTAGTATGCCTAATTCCGTCTCTGCGTGTTCCCACTGCCGGCGTCACCTAAATAGCGAATCTATACAGGACAGAATGCTATTACTATCACTTGTAAGGCATGCGCTGTCGATGACAAACAAGGGAAGCAATGTGGGGTCATGGAAAAGAAATATGCTACAAGTTAGTTCTTCATTTTTCACCTTCTTCCACTAACTGCATGTCTTGGCGCTGGTTTCAACTTCCTAGCAGTCGACCATCTTCAGTAATAGGCAGGCCTGCGAATGCACCTCCAACTTTCTTGTGGTGTCTGTGCTTGAACTTTGGGGGCAATGTGAGCAGAGCTGTATTGAGAAGCGTTGAAGCAACTTCGCACTGAAATACAACTTGGATATGATTGACATGTTATAGACTTCATGGCTCCCTAAACGTGCAGCACTAATTCTATGTCAATTGTATAGTCAGATTTGAAAGTCGGGTTATTTACACTAAATGTTCCTTAGATGACCGGTGGAATACGCCCTCGTCACACCTCCTTTTCTGTCTATGTTTGCCTTAAGTGCGGCCACTCATGCAGTGACTGTTTTGCCAACTTGGCTAGCAAAAGCTTGCAGTACATTGAAATGGTTTGGAATCTTTGAAGCAGTGATCCTTCGAAATTCAAACATAAATGAAATATCAACTGGTTACACATTTATTATGCAACCCCTGTAACTATGCCAATATTTACCAACAACATATTTATTAAAAAGAAAAACTGATATCATTCGCTAAGAGGTTCACAATACAACTCTGTCATTGTAAAAGATAATCAATGAGTGCTAATCACCGGCTTGTTAGTACTGCTTGAACGGCGTAAGAGACCCTTATGCACTATAATGATTTGACAACATCAATGTTCATTACAGGCAACGTTAATAAGTGCTCGTTATTTACTTCTCAGTAAGCGCAAGATTCGCCTATTGAGCTCTCCTGATTTCTGTGCCGACAGCTTCGTGAAATTGTTATAGTGCAATGACGGTGTGTTTTGAGTGCATGAAATTTACTGGAGAAACACATGCGCATTTTCTGACTGTACAGCAAGGATTGCACATGACTTTGTCTTTTTTATATTTTGGACGATTCGTATAAGGCAGTGTTTAGAACAGTTTACATCCTCACATTCTGTGAATTAAGCAAGCATACCACTGGCATGCCTAATTTAAGAGTCTAATTCTACAGATGTTGAAGTGCTACCACATTAGGTGGCGTTTCTTTCTAATTTCTAATGACCGTCATAGAACTTGTGGTTGGAAAAGCTTAGAAAAAAGACATGTAATGTAATGAGAATTTTAATTGAAACGATGATCTCGGAAAGGCAATAAACCTGCAGTCAATAGTTGCAAGCATAAAAAAAAAGCATAGCGTGCATTCACACGTGTGGCTGTCGCTCTTGTTTGCAGCCAGGTAACGGTGCTGTCATGCTACGACTGCGAACACTTGCGTCCAGCTGACCCTTTGCACTATTCGCGCAGTATGTTTGCAATTAGCATCGCTTCGAACTCTATCATATGTACTAGTAGGCACTGACGTGTCATGAATGCGACCAAGTAGAGAAACGGCCTTGTTTGCATCAGACAACAGACATGGGCATCTCCGCGAGTGAAATAACAGGTATGTTGAACGAGAATTTAATGAAAGATCTTGTTAAATCGTATACAGCTAGAGACGCACCACCTATCGACGATCGAGGACAAGAGAACTGGATTTTCCCCAATATTATCCGTCCAAGAAAACAACGTTGACATGTGGGTGTTTAGCAACCTGGTTAGAACCACTGTTGAGAGTGACTCTTCAGTGACGTCAATAACTTGTTATGGCAACAGCGGCGTCTCGGCAAGTTAATTATTGAATTATTCAATACACGAAGTCTCACATGTCCAATATCTTCACTTAATTTTATTATTACATGAAAAAGCAGTCTGTTTAAGATATTTTTGAACACGAAAATTGTGGCTCAAATATACAAAGAGAAAAAAATGGAGTGATATTACAGTGACAGCCTCCTTGTGAAATACTCATCGCTGTGCTAACACGAAAATAGTATGCCAGGAGGAGGAGAAAGAATGGAGGAAGGACAGGGAGGTTAGCCAGTTCTTGGACCAGCTGGCTACCCCGTGCTGAGGAAGTGGGTAAGGGGAATAAAAGATGACAAGGAAGGGACGTTGAAGGAGAAAAAAAAGGAAGAATGACAACAGTACAATCCACGACGCTGCTTACAGTCTTTCTCCGCGACCACTTGCCCTCAAGAAGCGCAACTACGCCTCAATGCTTTGCATGCCGAGAATGCTCTCGGTCATCGTCCTAAAACCGTTTCTTGCGACAATTGACGATTGTCAAGTCTATGTTTAACTTTTCGCAGTTCTTGACGTAGTGAATTGAGAAAACTGGCAGAGAAGATAGGAAAATATATCCGAGCAGCCAAAGTTGTCGCATGTCGGGCTGCTGGCCATTCTCATTCGAAACGAATAAGCATTCGTAGAGGCCATCCCTATCTACAAATGGCACAAAAGTGTGTCTTCAGCTCTGGTTATTGTTGATAGAAGGCGGAGCTGTATGTAGGTGAGGGTTCAATTTATGAAGGCGGACGTAGGTAAATGCCGTCGAATTTCACTAAGTAAATGTTAGTTCTCGTTCAAGTGACTGAAGCCTTATAGCGGCGTTCATTCTTCACAATGGTATAGCTTCACAAGGGGGATCTTCATGAGCAGATCAGGCTGCTTCATCTGGACTGTTATTTCCATCGATGCTACTGTGGCCCGGTATCCACTGATACGCTATGTCATGATGTTTCTCTATAGCCAGGTGATGGAGCAGTATTGTTTCAGCGACTAGCTGTTCATTTGGTTCATGAAGTTATGGCGAGGTGATGCCCTGGAGGGCTGCTGTGGAAACGGAGAAGATTGACCATGCCTGATGTGGTTCTTCTACTAGAAATTCTGAAGTGGCGCAAGTGGCAGCGAGTTCTGAAGCCGTGGATGATGTGAGATGGGATGTCCTGAAATTTATGGTGGCAGACTACTTCTGAATTACCACTGCTATGATTGAGCTTGCTGAAGTAGCTCACCTATCTGTGCAAACTGTGGATGGGTCCACCATGTTTCTCAAGCAGAAACAGTAGTGTTGTTTGTTTCTGTACCAAAATTGACGAATTCCATTCTTTTGAATTCCGGGGATGAGTGTAAGGGCTTCCAGTGAATGTAGACACCACATAGATAATGGTGGTCTTGCTACGTGCGTGAAGTTCGTGGAAATCATCGTGAGATGTGGAGCAATAATAGTGCTGAATGCAGAGCATGGCCTGCAAGTTACAAGAAAGGCGAGGTGATGCGATTGAATCCGGGTGGCATGTCTTATGTCCGTTCTTAAAGCATCGACATGAACGTGGGTTGTGACAGGGTGATCATGAGCGATTTCGACAGTCGCTGCTGAGGATGCGCGTCTCGGATGCCCCAGGCATATTCTCAGTGCTCAAACTTCTATTGACTAGAGGACACGTACGTTTGTTATTGGGCCTTGCCGAGCACGGGCAGGCTGTAGCGCTGAAGCCGATAAAAAGTGCAGCATACAGTTGAAGCATGGCTCGTATCGAAGCTTCTTTTGATTTTTACGCGAGAAACTTAAGAATATGGGTGATCATGGTAATTTTCTTTTTTATGCGAGCGATGTGAGTGCTTCACGATAAGTCACGATCAGTTATTACTCCCAAGACACAGTGAGTCTTTTGATAGCTGATGATGTGTTTCTTATTTCTGATGACGTATCGGGCCATTGCCTTGCGCGTAAACGCAAACAGCGAGCAATTCTCAGAAGGCAGCTCTGGTCCCCATCCTTGAAGGTAGGTTGAGGTCAGGGTAGGTGCTCTCTGAAGCCTGACTCGTACGTGTAGACGCGTGACCCCTGATTCCCAAATGCAGATGTCGTCTGCGTAGATAGACAGATGAAAAGGCGGCGGCAGGACGTCTACGGGGCCGATTAGCGCAAGGTTAAAAAGTATGGGGCTCATGTTCCGCCTTGAGGTACAGCGCAATAAGTATAAAGGTGCCTTGTTGCACCATCTTCTGTCTTAACGAAGAAGGTTCTGTCTTTCAAATACCAATAGAACCATTGATAGACGCGACCCGCCAATTCGATGTTGCCGAAGGCGTTCAAGATAGTTTCATGCAATACATTGTCTGATTCACCTTTAACTTCCAAGAACACTGATACTAATAACCTCTCTAGAATTTTCACATGTTGTTCAGACGTGACAAGGTAAATAACATTCTTTACGGAAGACCGTCCTCGTCGAAAGCTGGTCAAAGCAACTGGGTATGCATTGTTATGCTCCAGGTACTACTGCAGGCGAGTCAGCACAATTCTCTCCATCACCTTTCCTAAACAGCTGGCAAGTGGAATGGGGCGATAGAAAGCAGGGTACAACGTCCGGCAGGATACACGTGATGGCAGGATACAAAGTCTTGTGATGGTATGCTAAATGTGCGCTCATTTTATGCTTTCACAAGCTTCCAGTTGTCTCTGACTATAACACCACGCCACGTGTTTACATTAAAGCATGAGGTTGGTATAAAGTAGACAACGTGAGTGCTCATACCAGATTACTCAAATGCCCTGGTTTGCTAAGAGGCTGTGGTAGGAGACAGAGACCCCTATTGGTAAAGCACTCTTATTTTTTTGCTATGTTTTCTTTATATTTCTGTACAATCGACGTGCGTTATCAGTATACGAAAATGGTATCAGTGTGAAGATAACTACAAAATACACTCGGAAATACTGACCTTTGTTTATCATATGATGTATCTATGAAGGGAAATAAGGAAAACGTCAATGAATGATAACAATAATTTGTGAATACGGGATTTAAGGCTTTTCCTTCATATTCTAGCACAATTCTGTGCCATAGTACAGTTGATGAGCTCACGGAACCATCTATTTTGGTTTTAAAATATATGTTTGATTTTCGGCGTGTCCCGATTACAATATTCTCACAAGGCACACTGCAGCAGCAGCAGCAGCAGCAGCAGCAGCAGCAGCAGCAGCAGCAGCAGCAGCAGCAGCAGCAGCAGCAGCAGCAGCAGCAGCAGCAGCAGCAGCAGCAGCAGCAGCAATCATCATAATCGTGGTTGTTATCGTCGTCGTCGTCATTCTAATCAACATCAACATCAGTCTGGCTACGGCGACTGCAGGAAAAAGACCTCTTCCATATTCCGCCAGTCAAGTCGGTCCTGTGCTCCCTGCTGCCACTTTACACCCACTAAATTCCTAAGCTTATCTGCCCCCTAACTCTTTGTCACCCCCTAATTCACGTGCCCTCTCTTGGAACCTAGTCTTTGATGCATGGGAACATATACTGACAAGCTAATCTGCTTGATGCACATGGGCGGCATATATGTTCCATACATTGTTATGCTGAGCCATTCAACGATGCTGATTTATTCAACAGTAGCCCTTGTGTTATTTATTTATTTGTTCTCTTACATAATTTTATTAACTTTATTCCATATTCAGAAAGCCTGAAGGTGGTAGAACGAAGGCCGACTTGACAATAATTTATCATGCGCAATCAGGCAGGCAGCACTGTGTTCAAAGCAGGAAGGTGGTTGCGGCCATTGCTAGCTCTAGGCAAATGAATAAACATAAGGAAAGCTTGTGTGGCTCAATGGAGTTTTGATAATGAAGTCATGAATGAACTAGGCAGATACAGAATAATCCGACAAAGAGTTTCAATAAAGAGGTCGAGACGCAAGCAAATGCCATGTGACTTAAGCTGGTAAATTTAAATTACCTTTCAATGAAGCAATCTTGCCTTACCGATAGTCATGAGAACCCAAACAGTTAATATTGTGTGTATACGTACCTGCGTAAAAGTGTCAATGATCACATACAGTCGGTGGCAAATCTGTCTGTTTCTGATTGTCAAAAGAATGAGATGAGCGTCAAACCGAAAAGACCTGAAGCATGAATTACAATTTTTCCCCTAAGCATTTACCGGTCCAATCAGTAGACCACCTTTTCGCTAACTATCGACGTTACTAGAGCCGTGCAAGTGTAAAAAATTGCCATAAAATTCAATTTCATATACACTCAATAATTATTTACACAATTCCTTAGCCATGCACAGGTCTGAGTATGGAATTAAATCGAGCTTGCATAGTTATTCCAGACGGGAGGACAAATTGCTCGACGAGTCCTGGAGTGAATACAACTCAATATGAGAATGATATAAACGAGAAAGGTGCTGAGTGACAAGTTGAGTGATGCTAAAGTGCGTACAAATGCTTATTGATGATAAACATTCTATGAAATCCGTGCAGGGCTTCGTATGCCTCCGTTTTCATTAATAAAAGGCAAATTATTTTTTAAAAACTCAACAGTGACTCTTCCGTGCTGAAATTCGGGAACCTTGTTGAAAATACGAGCATTTCTTGAATGCAGTAAAATACTAATAATGACCTAAAGTACTCCAGCACTAATGAAATCTGAATACTGCGAACTACCAGCAGACTTGAAACCCAAGTATACTGGATACATGCAAATTCACCAGCACGTGGGCAAAATGCGTAGTCAGAATTAACAATTTTTGAAATAATAATAATAATAATATTATAATAATAATAATATCATCTAAGGTTTTATGTCCCAAAACCAAGGCATTTTCATGACAAGCACTTTAGTGGAAGGTTCGGGAAATTTAGACCATCAGGTGTTCTTTACCAAGCTCCGGCGTCGCACAGTACACCAACCTCTACCATTTCGCCTCCATGGAAATGCTACCACAGCAATCGAGATTGGACTGGCGTGGTCGGGGTCTGCAGCCGAACACCTTTGCCACTGTTCCACGAGGCGGCTATGAACGTATTTTAGCACACGAACAAGTTCCAAACCAGGAGAGTCTGCTGCCGCAGGAGGCTGCACACCACTACAAAAAAAAAACTGGCCTGGAACTTGGCCCACCAATAATGTAGGGGCAAGTAAACACTGAAAAAACTTTTGTAACAAGAATGTAAAGTTTTATCATTGCTTAAATGCTACAACACACGATTTTAACGCCCTTCCCCCTAGGATTCATTCGCAAGTCATATTTTCGCATTTTTCACGCACAGAGTTCTCGCCAACTTGGGACGTCAAGTTGAACTGGCACGAAAGAGTAGTGCTTTGGGTGCTTCGCCAGGGAATCATACCATGGCATGCTGCAATCGTGCCTGACGGTAACAGGCGCTTTGCCAAGAAAAACAGAATCAACCTGAGCCAAGTTTACGCTATCTTGCTTCAAAACATCGCACTGGTAAGAAGACCTATAGATATATGCCAGACTTCTGACTTTGAAGTTTACATTGGCCAGGATGTTCTTTCAACTTTTTTGGGGCGAACTGATGAGCATGGCGCGCGGGAAACGCAGAAGTTCGGGAACACGTGCAAAATAATACAGGGAAACAGTCAGAAAGAGTAGCACTGTGTCCGTCACTAATTCTCTTCTTGGGTCTTTCCTTACCTCCGCTTCTGCAATTCTGAGCTTTTCATTGTTATTCGTCACCATGAACGCAACTGAACTTGTCCACATCGCTAGTCTTGCTCGTGAAACCAAGAAAAAGATTTTGTACCAAAAGGAACCCGTGTGCCGCAGCAAATTTGGTACCATGCATATTAAATAAGGATTGCACCTTACTCCTTTTAAAAAACCCGGCCACTCCCAGTAGCAGAGCGGCAGTCGAGCTGTCTTTAGCTGCAACCCAAACTCGCGACAAGGGTGACAGGCATAAAAAACTGTCAGCTACTTTGCAGTGTCCTCTGTTGATACGGTGCCTACGATCGTGGTCGACCACGCGTTCTTGCGGTATAACACTTAAACAAAGCGCGTGCTAGAAGAAGAGGAAGCTGAGTGTGCCACGTGCGAAGAGAAGCTTGGCTTTTTTTTAAGTGCCAAGCATTTCTTAGCGAATTTCGGCGACTTCAAGCGTGTCTGTCTGTCTGTCTGTCTGTCTGTCTGTCTGTCTGTCTGTCTGTCCGTCTATCTATCTATCTATATATCTATCTATCTATCTATCTATCCACCTATGACTTGTAGCTCTCCTGGCTGTTCGAATAAAGGTATGGATACCAAAACTGGTATGAGAAAACATGACTGTATGGCGAGCTTAGGTGACTAGTCATAACATAAAAATCATAATATCTTTGTCATGAATGCGACGATATAGATTTATTGCTCTTGCAGCTTTTGCGGTGCTTTCGTTCACATGCATGTTGAAAACTGGTATGGTATGACATGACTGCATAGCGAACCCAAGCGACAGACCCTAACATGCAAAACACGACATGCGTGTCATGCAACAACATGACTACAGGCCACACTCATCATGCACTCGCGGCTGTTTCGCCACCTTCAAATATGCTAAAGTTGGTAATACGTTCTGTCAATGGATAAAAAAGTTTGTAACTGGTGCAAACATGATAATAGTGAAATGCGTGTCGTGTAACAACATGACTGCATGCTACGCTCATGATGCGCTCGCGACCATTTCGCTACTTTCACATATACCAAATTCGGTATTACGTGACGCGAACGGACGACACAGGTAATTGACAAGTCCAAACATGATAATCGTGACATGCGTGTCACGTAACAACGTGACAACATTTGACACTCATGATTGGCTTGCGGCTGCTTCGCTAGCTTTAAATATGCCAAATTTTGTATTACGTGACGTCAAAGAATGACTTACGTATGTGAGTGGCGCAAACATGATAATCGTATGATGGATGTCATGTAACAACCTGACTGCATGCCACACTCAAGATGGGCTCGCGACCGTTTCACTAGCTTACATGTATGAAATTTGTTATTACGTGACGCGAATGGATGACATAGTTAAATGACACTTCCAAATATGATAATCATGACATGCGAGTTATGTAACAACATGACTGCATGCGTCCACTTATGATGCGCTCGCGGCCGTTTCGATAGCTTCACATAAGTGAAATTTGGTATTACGGAACGTGACTGGATGACGAGGGCATGTGACTGGTGCAAACATGATAATCATCAGGTGCGCGTCATGTACAACATGACTACATGCCACACTCTTGATGTGCTCGCGGCCGTTTTGCTATACTCATTTCTGCCAAATTTGGTATTTCTTCACGTAATTGGATGACGAAGGTATGCGACTGGTGCAAACATGATAATCGTGAGAGGTGTGTCATGTAACAACGTGCTGCATGCTACGCTCTTGATGTGCTCGTGGCCGTTTCGCTAGCTTCAAATATGCCAAGTTTGGTATTACGTCACGTCAATGGATGACGAAGGTATGTGACTGGTGTAAACATGATAATCATGAGATGCGTGTCATGTAACAACATGACTATATGCTAGGCTTATGATGCGCTCACGGTGTTTTATCGCTAGCATCAAATATGCGAAATTTGGTATTATGTCACGTCCATGGATAACGAAGTTATGAAACTGGTGCAAGCGTGATAATCATGAGATGCGTGTTATGTGACAACGTGACTACATGCTAGGCTTATGATGCGCTCGCGGCTGTTTCGCTAGCTCAAATATGCCAAACTTGCCAGGGTGAAAATTTCTTTACAGGTTTCTACTAGTCCCAATTGGGAGTGAACTGTTTTCTACTGGTCCCAGGTGGGAGTAAACTAGTATTCAATGGTTTCAGCAGAATCATGTCGTACCAGCTCGCCCAAGCAACCACGTTAGCTACTTTCAGCAGAAGGCCGCTGGTCTTAAACTTGTGGTGTACTAGTACCAGTACAGCACCACTTCATGAGAGGTGCTAGTAGGTTGTTGCTGGTCTTGAACTGGTACGAGTAGAATGTTGCTGGTTTTGAACTGACAGGCGACTGGCAGTAATAGTATGTTGCTGGTCTTGAAGCGGTCTTGCACTGGTACCAGTAGAACATTGCTGGTTTTAACCGCCAGTGTACTGGTACTAGCGGAATGTTCTAGTCTTGAAGTGGGATCCCACAGGTCCTAGTAGGTTGTTGCTCGTCTTCAACTGGGATCACAGAGATTCCTGTGAATGCTACTGGTTTCAAACTGGAATGTCATTGGTTCAAGGTGGACAACTCATGCTGAATATGGAAGTGGTTCTGGTGGAAAGCTGCTGGTTTAGAAGTTGAATTGCACTGGTTTCGGTTCATATTGCTTATTTGTAAACGTGCAGCCCTGAGTGATTGGGTTTCATGTCCGCATCTAGACATTCGCACTCAAGGAAAAATCTGGCAGCTAATCTGGACAAGAACATCAATGAGTGTTATGTGTTCATGTGGCACTACGAGTTGTAGTGATGAGTCATGTGTAGCTACGCAGATATTCAATGCGATCTTAATGAGCTCTAGCGAAGTCCCAATGCAGAACAAAGCTACACATCTTAAATAAAAATAACATTGTACTACATGCACACAGTGTCAGCGAAAGTTCATAACTGCTGTCTATAATAGAGGGATTGCTCCTGAAGTCGTTCCATTCAAGAGAATATGTACGAAGTAGTAGTAGCAGTAATATTCTTTTATTCAGCCACAATTTACAGGCCGAGCATTTTGACTGCCTCTGCGACCAGTCAACGCTGATCTTCTTCCCCTTCAGCGCCGATCCATTTGAGCTAGGAGGGAATGAAAAGGAATGGGAGAAGATAATAGCTACTGAACAATCGTAAACATATACATTACCTTAAGGGCAATTATCATTCACCTCTGCAAGCATTCCCTTAAAGTGATGTATCAATAAAATCAATATTGCCTGTATTTAAAGAAGGCACATGTGCTGTTTTGTTGGCATGAGAACAAAAGTGTATGTACATTAAGAGACCCACAATACACACAAGGAGGTATGTATATCTACTAATAAAATATTCAGAACTTTTTATTTACATCACTTCGTTCGTGGCCCTGCAGGCAGTAAATCAGTTGAAAACATGCATGCGTTCATACCTTCAGCATGAACGAATGGATTTAACACAGCAGCCGTTAACATAAAAGAAAAAAAAGGGTTACACGCGTAACATACATTCCATAAAATTATGAATATGTTAACGCACAATTACTATTTACACAGTGGTAAAGTTACGCGCGAAATTTCACTCTGGTAATCTTATCAATATACAACCGATAAAATCACTAAGTGATCAGAGACAGGACGCTACAAAATTCTACAACTACATTGCATTACAGAGAATTCTTTCACAAGTTCTTAAACAGAGGCCCACATGGACAACAAAACAAAGTTTCAATGTATTCCTTTCCATACATACTGAAGAGTAAAAGAATAATAATATTCAATGAGCGAACTTTGCAAGTTAGCCTGCTTGAAGTTGGCAAACTTTAGGTTAGTACACCTGCATCGCAGCAGCCACTTATGCTTGCTTTCGTATAGCCGTGACAGCCCTCGTGGCGATTTCTAAGAATGCTAATTTAAGGTATGAAAACTGCATAAACAAATAAAAGTTAAAACATCAGTCATCAAAATTGGTGAAACGTGGCACCAATGAATGCAAAATGTTAACTGTATTTCAAGTCAATAGAAACACACAATTCCATCATTACAACCAATACTTGGTAACGGGTTGACAAAATGATGACATGAGTGGAGTAAATACGTTTCAAATGCATGCAAGTAAGGTAGTGCATTTATGTACTACTTGTTTGTAGAAAAGGCAGTCTTTCAGCTTGAATTGTGATTTTCGCTTCTCGTACAAGGCATTGCACTCTTACTTCGACACCCAATGAGCACAGCTGAAATAACTGCTAGTACAAACTGCCCTAAACAGTTCACGAATAATGCACCCAAAATGTGTCCGCCATGAATGCTCTGCGATGCCGACATTGCTCATTTTTTGTGGAACGTCACAAGGGCCCCCTGTCTACATCATACTTATAGTAGTGCCACGGGGTGCTGAAAACTCAGACGAGTGCTCACGCCTACTGCAAAACCAAGCTAAGATATCTTAAAGGCAATATTCGTTACTTATAATCAGTTAGAAGTGCTGATATTTGCTCGATTATCAAATAAAACAAGCGTCTCAAGTCCGAATTTGGTGCCACGCGTAACTTAAAGAAAAAGTGCACAAGAACAATACGTGGTCCTAAAAACCTAGCTATTATTTCAGTTATTAAATAATTTTGAAATTCATCACACAAGAATGGCTCCCAATTTAGTTTTCCAACAGGGTTTTCTGTGCCACCCGCACAAATATATTTTCCATCGCACTCAAAACAGGTACATGGAGTAACATTTGTTGACAATTCTACTAAAAAACTGATTCGCCCATTGACATTGCTGTACATGACGTGAGTTATAGGCACACTCGGAACAGAACATATGTGACAAAATAAATATTACTATAGAGTTTGTAACAATTTTGAATGAAACAATGCACTTAATATTTAGGTGTTCTGATTGCCCAGTCACAAGGGCAGTGCTGCCCGTTTTGCTCGGCGTCGTGTATTGTTGCTGTGGAACATGGTCCCAGCTACAATCACTCTGCCAATCTCCGCAACAGGTTAACAGATGATGCTGTCAAGCTGATTTTTACCAAGCTAAGCAGTCGTTGAGATACTTCCCGTCACTTGCTGACAAGGGTAACAGCTGATTCAGTACTTTAATGGTCAGGCTATACCAAAAAAACGCAGAGTACATGGGCTTGCTTGTGCACACATGTTTTTGTAGCTGCTTCCCATCAAGATCCATTCCACTATTTGAATTAGCACGCCCTTAGCTGAAAGTACCAGTGCTTTGACATGGCCAATGTTGTACTCGAAACTAAAGCAGGAGTGTGCCCAGAGAGGACCTTGCAGCGCCACACTTTTCGAAATGGGCATCAGTTGATGGACATTGTATGTCATGCGCTTATCACCATATAATAACTGCACATAAACTACAAACTGAGCTAGGCAGGTTGTAGTAGCAGTAATTTCAGCTGTGCTCACTGTGTCTTGCATAAGAATGCTATGCCTTGCACAAGAAGCAAAAAGTGCTTGTAAAACTGTTCTGGCAAGAGCCCCTCAAGGCATGGTAGTGATACATACAAGAGCCATTGTTGCCATTCGCTAGCCTTCTAGTATTATCGCACTGAAAGAGAGAGAGGTAGACGTGATACTGACTGAGGGGGCCTAATTGCTCAGAGGCGTTCATCATTAATAGTGAAAACTTGTGTTGGGCCAATGTAATATGGCTCATTTACTGCAAACAGCCGCAGCTCTGTGAAATGCTGCCCTACACCTGAAAGCACACAATGCATTTAATCTGGCGTGAAACTGCAGATGACATAAACATGGTGGCAGGTTATTCAGAGGTGTTGGGCCTTTCACACATTTGTATACTTGGTGTACAATTGATGCCTTCTTCATGTGTTTTTCAGTTTTTCTGCAGTTATTTTGTGCTTGCTTGTCAGGTCTAGTGGGCACTTGACAATTCCTGTTTGGAAAAACAATAAAATATTACAGAGAAACATAAAAAGATGTCTGTCCAGTTCATTATATGCTGTCATTTAAGGTTTAAGAAGAGTTTTTTGCAGTGAATACGCCTCAGACATATTTTTAAATTGTACATAAATAAAAACACAAAAAGCATGAGCACTTTGGCTCTTTGTTCTAATCAAAATGCAGCCACTAAATTCTAGAATTAGTTCTGCCACTTCATGCTTGACGGCGAAATGCCACAGCCACTGTTCAGTGGAGGCATTGACTTCTCAGTACTCAAACACCTCTTCATTGTAGATTCTAAGCAAAATGAGATTTTCTCTTATACCATTAAGATGTAATTATTCAGGATGGTCGTTCAAATGACAGCATTTTTGAGAAATAATAAACTTTTAGAAAGATTACAAAAGTTTCTTGTAGATGAACATTTAAACTGCCCTTATATCTGCATAAACTGTTTGCTCGAAGACCACAAGAACGTGACCACTCAAATGTAAAGAATTACCTGAAAGTTATAGCGTCTATAAAACAGCGAAATTCGTGACAAGCTCTAATCACCATCGACGGTCTTCACTTTATGTTGGCACCATGCAGAGCCATAGTATCTATTATACTGCATGAAATTTTGCAGTGCTGATTGGGCCGAAGCATCAGCACAACAGCCGAGGCAGTAAAGCTGCAATAAGAACATTGTATTTAAATCATGCAGTGCTCTCGTTGCACTGTACTTAAGTTGTTGGAATATTTTTATCTTAAAACAAACTACTTTTATGATAAATATATGATAGTACTAAGCACATCAGACAAGGAAAATGCCACACATGGCACAGAACTAGCACCTGTGTTTACTGAGTGACTCGTTAATTTTAAGCACAGGGCTTAAAGTGAGTGTGTGTGTGCATTGTCACGTTAAATTCCTATGTTTAACACTGTTTTATACTTATCAATTAAACCTACCGAGTTGCCAAATCTGCCTGTATTCCTCATTCTGCTTTTATTGCACATATTTGAAAGCCCTGTCTGTGCAATATTTGAGGTTGCAATAAAGCCAAAATATATTTCATTATATTTCAGGTGTTACGTTTTCAGGTGTTACATATGCAATTAAGTGTGCCTCAAACAGTACTCATGAAAACATGTGAGCCTCACGCTAGCTAACCACAGATGTGGAATACCATAATTACACAGCTTTTTTACTCACCTGTTAAGGCACTTGTCGAGTGCAAGCCATCCCAGTCCCACCTTGGTTGGCATTGATGTCTCTCATTTGCTGTAAAAAGCTTCCAAGAAGTAAAGTCATATCAAGATGTGACTGGCTATGCCACAGGACACTTACTATGTAGTTTTTGCACCTCGATTGTGGTGGTAGCTTGTTTACCGCAATCTTTATCAGCCAAATAGAAAAATTGAAGGTTTTGAATCCCAGACTGCCATCAGCACTGAAGGTTAGCGTGAGGTTACCCTTCCGCAATTTTTTTCTCAGTTCTTGGTACATAGAACCCTCTGTCATGTTACTAACTTTTGTCACGTCAGCTGACATTTTGGCCTGCTCTTGATTGTTAAAAGAATGCAGCCTTTGAACTAAAGCATTTGCGACAGCTTGAGGACGGAGCAAGGAAGAAAACTGTTGTACAATTGGCAAGAGGATGAAAAAGGGGCCGTCTTGCATCAAATTCAGTCTGCTGTAGCTCTTGTTACAAGTTGAGCAGCCGGCATGAAAATTGTTTCTTTCCTGCAGATCACTCGACGTCTCTCCTAATGAATTTCTGCAAGGCGCACAGTAGAAGTGAAATGGCGTGCCTCGGATATTGGCTTCTACTTGCTTCTTAAACATCTACTTGGACGTCGGAACGTCGTGCCTGTCAAGTATATGCACAATCAGCCTCTGCAGAGCTATTAAAGACAAGCCGAAATCCATTGCAAAGCCATGCACCACTACAGCAAGTCTTGAGCCGGTTGTTCATCATAACTCTGCACAGGTAGCACTTCAGGGGTAGTCGAGTTAGTCTCAGGCACAAAATTGTCGTATTGCAGTATTTCCTCAGCGTCCATGACGTTGTCCGCATTGTCGTTGTGTCCACAAGCACATCTGGTGCCGGGATAGCATTGATGCCGCTTCCGTTGCCATCCGTGCCTCGTGCGAACTCACACTTTTGCAGATACCTCCGCGTCGATTTCGAAAGGTCAGGAGCACTCCTTATGGGCCAAAATACTGCTTTCGTGGACCCTTGTTCGCGAAAAATGGAGACGGCCGAGGCAAAAAACACCAAAACACACCGTTGTTAACGTTTCCGACACTATTGAATATCGCTGGATCACCTTGGATTACTCTTGCAAAACAGACGCGCCCACACATAGAGTTAATATAGTCACTCTGTATTTCAACTCTATGCGCCCACATTAGTCAAAGTCCGATGCCTGTGTTAAAACATACCGACAAATATTCTGCTTTTCAATACTTACAACTATTTTACATTTAACTATAAAGTTTGTATAGCACTTGGGAGATAAATTTCCTGAAATCACTGCATGACAATGGCAATTTTGCTAAGCACGTCGATCAAATCCTATCCAATCGAGTTGATTTTGGCCGAGCTTTGTGTTTTTATGTGCGCCTAACGTCGTTGTGCTTCGATCGTGCAATCATTGCCAACACTTCGCAGTATATGTTGCGTCATCGAAATGTTTGCGTTGGTTTGATTTTTAAACAATTTTGACGAGAAAAGTCACGTCATTCCGGTCACAGAGGAAGCGTGTGTCTCTGACACATCTGAACATCGATCGCTTTCACTCAGCCGATCTGCTCTGATGATGTCGACCGTACACAGTCGTCGGTGCTCCCGCTGCCACGTTCGCACGGTTGAGCGCTGCCTGTTCTAAATTGCCGCTTTTCGGTGGCTATGGGTGTACAATCGGCAACTTTCTCCTGTAGGTTCCGGTCACAGAAACGAAAAATTTCGAGGCTGCAAACGACTCGGACTTTAATAAACGAACGACGTATAGCGCTTTCTGGCGTGACCCGGTGGGAGATGAAGACACTGGATTCTATGATGCCCAGATCTAGATGTTGGGAGGTACGTGTTTTGGATTCTATAATAGTGCGCGTCTTATTTTCTGAGCAGTTGAGCGTGTAGGTTTAACATTTTAACGCAAAAATTAACGCCGACGTTTTAACGGTGCTGTTCTCAGACGGTCTAGTTGTTCGGAAACGCTGCTTGCCGAGGCATTTATTTATTTATTTATTTATTTATTTATTTAATATTTTTTTATTTATTGTGCCAACTTGACATTGCATTCATGTGCTTCACTGTATGGCAGCACCTTATCCTTACGGGAGATGTCATCACGACAGAATGTCGAACGCCCTCTTGGTGATGTGCGCCAGTTCGAGAATCAAATTCTCTAAGCGAGACGACACAAGCGCTTGCTTACTCCGTCCAGGTCTCAAGAGTGCACTATTCCACTTACAATATGTACCAACATTCCACGCTCCTCTTGCGGCTGCCGGAAGAATACAATAATCAGATTGT
This sequence comes from Rhipicephalus annulatus, assembly GCA_013436015.1. Classification (NCBI taxonomy): domain Eukaryota; kingdom Metazoa; phylum Arthropoda; class Arachnida; order Ixodida; family Ixodidae; genus Rhipicephalus; species Rhipicephalus annulatus. Next base: position 56,441 of record WOVY01011099.1, on the reverse strand, counting down.
ATCTGTGTACCGATCTTAGCTTCCCACAGCTCAAAACAGCTCAAGAGTGTTCTTTGTAAATATTTGTTGGTGCAAAAAATATTTATCGTGATTTGTCTGCTGTTTTGGTTTTCTGCAAAGGTATTTCTTGTTCGCTTTTCTGCAGGTGAGACGCCAAAATATCAACTTATTGTTATCATCATTGCACACTTATTTTAGCGCGCCTTTTTTTGCTGTAGTTGTAGATATGGTCCAAATATAGCCTGTAAATGAATTGATATTTACCATTTATTTCTCTTGGATCATCAGGAAGTGAAGATGAAGCGCACGAGCGCATTCAGAGTAAAAGAGTGCCAGTGCCGAAGACTCCACGGAATGAGAGTGGCAGCTCGGATGAAGAGCAGCCGCCACAGAAAAAAGAAAGCCGAAAAAAAGGTCGGTGTATGGTTTTTGCCTGCAGTACAGCAAAACAAATTTTGGTATCACTACATCATTGCAATGATGGGGAGATTCTGCCAGAGAATTGTTTATCTAATTTGTACTTTGATGTTTTCAAATTCTTTGCAAGTACACAACTGAAGCAGAAGCAGAACAGGGAAAGTGCAAGAGAGACCCTGTATCACAAAATATTATCCTACACCCTTGACGATGCCCATAACAGTGTTGAGAAGGCGCAGCGTCGGACAAAAAGGAGTAAAGGTGGCGATAGAAAACAGGTTAGTTGGTACAAGACATGGGCTTACTCTTTGTTGTAAAGTTTTTAATACCTTCATTACAAGTGTAGATGTTAGCCTATTGTCTGCTTCAGCGCAAGCAGAGCCATGCCATTCACGTGATGTCAGGGAGCTCAAAGAGTGATTTGGACTCTCTGTGTGCTTGCAGCGAGCTGAAAGATACGACTGAGGAAATGAAAATGTGGGAATCTATAGCTGTACGATTGAAAGAGGAGCGTTATTTTGTCAAGGAGAGGATAACAACTCTAAAAAAAAGCCTGGAAAGCAAGATTTTTGAATGTAAGTCTGGCATTTTATTTCTAAATTCATTTAGAATTGGAGCTTGGGTGCCGCAGTTCTTATTCTATTACTATTTTTTTATAGTGGAAAACAACACTGCCACAAGCTCATAGCCAAAAACAGGTTCCCACAAAGAGACACAGCTACAGCAAAAGTTTTCCATTCTGTTATTAAATGCGAAACATTTTTTAGCGTGCTGGCACGTCGAGCTTTTCTGTCTATGTAGTCGTCTATATTTTGGTGCTTCAGTCGTCTATATTTTAGGCTCTAACTTCTTCAAGTGTATGTTGACCTGCGAAAATTGCAAAATTTTCAGTCCTGTTCATTCCAAATGTATAAAAAAAATCATTGAAGCTGAAGAACAAGGAACTAAAAACAATGAATTTATATTCCAGGTCTCTGGAAAAGAGAAAGAAACTCGCGCTGAGCTGCACATCTCTGGTATGCTTACACTAGTGCTCATATTGTGCATCGACGAAAGTAACAACAAGGACACAGTTCCCTGTGCTGATCAACTGAAAATGTGGCATGTGCATGTGAAATTTTCAACTTAAAGATTCACACCCCACCTTTTGGTATACTACTGCTATATGTGTTTGTCTGTGTAATTATTTTTGCGTAACAAATTGGTAGCAATGTGAAAGGAGCCCCTTATTTTCCTACATGGCGGATGGCACGTGAGTTCGAGCAAATTATGAGCCATCAACACAATTCCAACCAGACACATCTTGATTTCTTGAAAAACAAAAAACAAAGCTTATAGTTCCGACTTTTAATGCTGATTTCAGTTTCATTTCCATCTGTTGTAATAATGGGAATTGGTATACGTTGTTTAGCAAAGTGATGAATTGGGTGAGTTGGTAGTTCATTATTCCTTGTGCTTCGAAATGGGGCATTACAGGGCACCACTTGTCATATAGTCCATGTCTCTTGCACCCTCGCTATATGATGTGCAAGAAAAAAAACAAGAATACAATATTTTCATTTTTCTTGCAGTTTCACCTGGCCTAGGGAATTGTTATGAAAGGGAATGCAGCAGGAAAACTCTTAAACAACAAGAAGCCAAAGCTCTTTTTAAAAGACACAGCAAAAGCGATTTGGGGGCGGGAAATTCTCGCCACGCAGAGTGCGACCGGAACAGTGCTGCCGCCAAGAAAATCATTGGAGAAGCAGCGAAGGAGCTTCTTGCACCAGAGAAGGTCACCGTCGTTTCAGGTAGGTTCTAAGCAAACATCATCTGTTGCTTCTAGTGGCGATTCCACCGGCAGCTTAGATATTAGAAATTGTGGTAAATTGTTCAATTTCATTCAAGCTTGTGTTTGGCTTATTTTTATAGCTGTTCCAACATACCCGAACATTGAAAACTTTCCAAGTCTCAAGTCTTCCAGAGCCGTCCAGTGCACCGATTAGCAAAAATGCAAGTTAATCATTGAAGACTATGTTGGCGGCTCACCCTTCAGCCTAGAGGACGCAATAAAGAGTGCCCTACAGTCCACCACGCGTTCGCTTCTGGTGAGCTCACCTTGCAGTGATATGGACATTGATCTCGAGAAACTCGGAACGATTCGTCGTCATGCAGAACGACGTTATAGACGCACGAAGTCATGATGATCTGAGAGTGGCCGGATGCACACAAAAGAAAATACAGTGTCACTTGGACAAGATGGATAAGCGATGATGGGTATCTTTTTATGAGTCTTTGGATCCCAGAAAGCATCTGTCACTAATCTGGAGAACTGTCCGGGGTCTTCGTACAACCATTACTCAGTGCTACTTATATAAATCTCTGGCACTTCATTTACGCTGCGAAGAGATTCATGTTGCAGATTCTTTCTGTCGAAGGATTGCCAGCGGGGCTAATTAAACTGGGACGAAGACGCCCGAATTTTCTGTATCCTCACGTGATCTCCGATCGGAGTGTTTGTTTTCGATAGAAGAACTAAAGGCTGCGCTTGCTTTGTGTCGACGTTCTTAAGCGCCAGGACCTGACGGCATCACTTACCGCGCTCTGTGTCTCCTGAAAGATAAACCTCGGAAGGCACTCTTGCTGCTATACAACGACTCCTGACAAACTGGCATGGTTCCACTGGAATGGAAGTCAAGTCTCCTGATTCTACTCCTCAAAGTTGGCAAGTCGCCATTGGACATTTCCTTTCACCACCCGATTGCCCTCGCAAGCTGTGTGCGAAAAGTCGTGAAAAGAATGATTTCAACGCGTCTGGAATGGTACTTAGAGTTCTACAAAATATATCCAGATGCAATATCCGGGTTCAGACGAGGCCGCTCGTCAATTGACAATGTAGTTGACTTGGTGACATATGTAAAACACCAGAAGGCATGCAAACGGTTATCTGCTGCTCTGTTTCTTGACGTAAAAGGGGCATACGACAGCGTCACCCACTAAGCCATTATCAGTGCATTAGAAGGAGTGAGACTTGGTGGCAAGATATATATGTGGGTTCAGACCTACCTATAGAATAGACCTTTTCACGTGCAGATAGAGAATGGCCGGACGCCCGAGTATTACTGTAGCCGAGGAGTCTCGAAAGGCGAAGTGCTAAGCCCGACGCTGTTCAACCTAACACTCGTTGTACTAGTTGGGAAGCAACCAAGAAGTGTACGACTTTCCATGTATGCTGATGACATCTGTGTGTGGACGTCAGGTGTGACTCGACTTCAACTTCGCGCTCGACTAAAGAGGGCAGCATCAGTGACATCGCACACCTACGCAAACACGGTCTTGAAACCGCAAGTGGAAAGTGTGGAGTCGTTGCCATTACCAGAAAGCCAGTGTCCACTTACGGCATATCAATGAACGGGCAGTTGGAGTCGTGCAACCAGAGCCACAGGTTCTTGGGAGTCATAATCGATCGACACTTGTCTTGGGCCCCGCAAGTAAACTACGTGAAAAAGCGGATGACCGCCATTTGTCACTTGTTCAGGTTTCTTGCCGGGAAAAGTTGGGGAGTGTCTGTCGAGCGTATGTTACAGCTGTACAAGGTATAATTTATTGGATTCCTGTGGTACAGCCTACTATATCTAACACGTTCAAAATGAACCTGCACACAATACAAAATATTCAAGCCCAGGCGCTTAGGATATGTCTTGGTTTACTCTACTGCACATCGACACCTGAAACAATTGCCATTGCACAGGAATACACGATCATGAAGCACATCACCAATGAAACGATGCGTACGTACTTCAGGTAAAATGCTAGGAATCCTTCCCACCACTTGGCAAGCCTCGCTACTGAGAGGCGCCGCACGAAATTTAGTGAAATTGTCTGTCCACATCGTGCGTCGTTTACGTCAGGATTGCACCTGCTGAGAAACTGGTGTATCCTCCGTGGTGCCGGACACTTCCGCAAGTACGTCTTTCAATTCCAGGAATACGTAAAAAAATCAAATTCGCCTTCGTCAGCCCTAAAACAATTGAGCTTGCACCTCCTGGACGAAATGTACGATAACCACGTGCACATATATACCAATGGTTCAACCACAGCGTCTGGTTCTGGCGGTGCGGTGTTGATTTCAGCTAGAGGAATCATTCTGCGAATCAAGTTGTCACACGTCACTACGTCTACGATGGTAGAGCTTGCGGCTTTGCGTGGCGCCCTAGCCATAGAGTATATCAAATACCAGAGACCGAGTAAATGGGCGGTGTTTTCTGACTCGAACCCGGCCCTACAAAGCATACAGTCAGTCTTTCGACGAGGTTGCCATGAACAGTTAACTCACGAGGTTGCCAAGCTTCTTTACCACGTCATAGAAACAGGCAGCGAGGTCAATTTTTAGTGGCTACCTGGTCATTGTGGGATCAGTGGCAATGATTCCGCAGACAACGCGGCTCGCACATCGCAGCAAGAAGAGCACACCTTTCCGATTCCTTTGTCAAGGACCGACGCTGCAAAGGAACTTTGTCACCTGGCACGTAGTATGTGTCTGCTGGAGTGGAACACCCCAAGCATAAGACATACGAGAGACTACTAAATTAACCCTCCACTGGAACTTCTACCTCCATCCGGACGTCATTGAGGTGAAGCTTCGCTTCTTTGTCGCCTTTTGTTGGGGAGTTATCTTCACAAAAGCATATACAACCCTCATTCAATGGACCGACAATGCGGAATGCGACATCTGTGGCACCGAACAAGACATCGACCATCTGATATGTCATTGCCCTCGATTAGCCAATGAAAGGCAGAAGCTCTAGGACACATTGCGACAATTAGACGATCGGCCACTCTCTATGCAGATGCTACTCGAACGCCGTCCTCGCCTTTCGTCGGCTCAAAAAGCAGTCAAAGCCGTCTTGAGCTTCTTGGAACGTACAGGACTATGTGAACACCTTTACCTTTTTGTGTAGTGCCACCGCTGCATACGCATCAGCCCATTGACTGGCAATCCTTTTTTTATTTCTGTCTCTTCTCTTTCCTTCTCTCTCTTATCTTTATGCCTCCTTCTCATTTCCCCAGCGTATGGTAGCAAACCAGGCATGTGCCTGGTTAACCTCCCTGCCTTCTCTTTTGTTGTTCTTGTCCTCGTCCCAGTTAATAATGTGCTTTTATGTCTGGTTCTGCTTTTCACAGATATGGTGAAGATTTGGGGCTCGAAAACAGCGGAGGAAGCCAACAGAAAAGTGGAAAAGTGGTTGACAAAAAAATCCAAGATGTTTGGAAGCCGAAGCGTCGGGCTGAAGGCGAATAAACACAGCTAACAGGACATTGCCTCTAATGAATTTTTTGTACATGAAGGCCTATGGCCAATTGGCTGCTCCTGCAGTCAGTCGCAGTGTCCACTGTTCACAGTAGCAACTGGTCCCAGTAGCAACTGGTTCAAGTGGCTACTGGTCCCAGCACCAAGTAGAACTGGGAACTGGGAAGCCAGTTAAACTGGGACCCGTAGGAACCAGAACCAAAATTTTCACCTAGGTGGTACTATGTCACGTCAATGGATGGACGAACGTATGTGACTGGTGCAAACAAAAAAATCCTGAGATGCGTGTCATGTAACAACATGACTGCATGCTACGCTCATGATGCGCTTGCGACAGTTTTGCTAGCTTCAAATATGCCAAACTTGGTATTACGTCGCGTCAATAAATGACGAAGGTATGTGATTGGTGCAATCATGGTAATCGTGAGATGCGTGTCATGTAAGAACCTGACTTCATGCTGCACTCAGGATGCGCTCGCTGCCATTTCGCTAGCTTCAAATATGCCAAACTTGGTATTACGTCATGTCAACGAATGACGAAGGTTTGTGGCTTGTACAAGCATGGTAATCGTGAGATGCGTGCCATGTAACAATGTGACTACTTGCTACGCTCATGATGCGCTCGCGGCCGTTTCGCTGGCTTTCATAGTGCCAAATTGGGTATCAGGGGATGTGAATAGATGGCGAAGGTAAATGACAAATTCAAACATGATAATCATGACATAAAAGTCATGAACGGCATAATTTATCTCTGCCTCATAACTTTGGGCTGATTTTAAAGTGAGATATCAACCTTCCTCTTTCGTGCTTCGCATATCATCAATTTCCACTGTACGTCGGATCTGCTAGAATGAATGCTAGAATGAATGCTAGATTTTTCGCTAGAATGAATGGCACTGTTTACACGCACTGTTCGATATTTCTAGGCGTATTTGTCCTGAAGACCCCAATCACCTACGAGCGAAATTTTCGTATTTTGCAGTTTTTCCACGGACCCATTTCATGCTAAAGCCATATGGACTGCCCCCCCCCCAACCTGTCTGGTTGCATTTTCATGCGCCAATCGGAGGACACAATATGGCTGTCGTGTTTCTGTTCTGCTTGGGAAATAACTGTCAGGAGCCCCCACTCACCCGCTCACACACACACTTTCACGCGTACATCGTACATGCGACAGAGGAGACAACGTTGTCAATTCTGACTTCAATCAGAATACCAGATCCTGAGAAAGAAACATAAAATTCGTATCCCGTCACTGCGAGCATCGCCACAGATCTAATAAACTTTAGTGAGCAGTTAGCAGCTGGAGATGGTGTAGCGTGGCTGCGGCTGCTCGGTCTTCTGGGGCCCCGCCAGCACAAGCGGCACGTCATACCTCGCCTAGGATGGCTAGCTCACACTCCGCACGTTTATGGCGCAAAAGGCCTAGAGGGCCTGTTATGAGGATCGTCATAAAAAGATGCTCGTTAGCTCACCCAAAAGTTCTGATATGCCTGACCGTTGGAAGTGAGTCCGTCTAAAATCACGTATGCAAGGTTCATGCCTAAAATGCACAGTTCAATTTCCAAATATATGCAATAGATATGACGCACACTCGCTGTTTTCTCGTTACATTCAGTATGACTACTCGTTGTGTCACTTATTTGAAGCCCCTATAGACTGAAACATAGGTTGCGGTGAATATGCTCTTTGCTTGACTGGAGAAGGTTCCGAACATGATAATTACGATACTCCAACCATACGTGCTGTGATTTTAGAGATCTATCATACTTAACTTACTGTTGTCGAAATACGTAAAGTATAGTATGAACTGTATTTATTTGATGTTGCGCTACCTGCCATCGCTCATGGATTTCGGTTTCTACAGACATGGCACCATATGTCAGCGCTGGGCGTCACCGAAGTCTCTGGCTTCCTGCTCAGTGCTCGTAACTTCAGCCGTAACACCACTGAAATTGGCGCTGTTCTGGATGAGCTCAAGAGGTTCTTCATCAAATCTCTTCATTCTTTGTAAGATTTTATTGTTGTATAATGTTTAGTAAAATTCCAGCTAAAACATTTTAATGAAACCTATCAATCTTCGTTACCTGCATGCGTTGGAGCAAGTAACTGCAGTTTGCAGTGAATATTTTTTTTGCCCCGAAAACATCAACTGAATGATCAATGTGCAGATGATCAATTTTAGTAGGCTGTGTCGAATGGAGGAATTTGTGTTACCACTTTGGTTGCGGGTTTCTTTCTATGAGTGGGCGTCTGAGAGCTCCACGGTCGCAATATGAAACAAGAACTCTGGCTTACTGTGCTCTCTTTTGTTGTAACAATTTATGTAAGTACCCTTCTGTGTGTCAGAATTCTCAGTGATCCTCGGCGGTGGCGGAGGCTGTGCTCTTAGGTTTCCGGACAGTAGCTCGCGGCAGCGGTTTACGGCCGGCGCAGCGCTGCTTTGTGGCTGCCTGACGATGGTGATTGGGAAGGTCTTGGAGGTGTCCAGTGCACTTCTTTGAGGTGCTCGGCGATGTCACTTGGTCGTTCCCCGCACTCTAGACACAGCGCGTTGGCGGCGGAGGCTCTGAGTCTCATCTAGTTTTATACGGTATAACGGTAGGTAAGGCAGGCTCCCTCGCAGTGGTAGCAGAGGAGATGGCTGTCAGAAACATATGCAATATTGTTGCTAAGGGCACGGCATTGTCACACAGGCGTATGATGATGCGTTGAAATGAAAAGCATCACCGCTGCTCTGTCGAAGCTGCATGCTGTGAGCCGATGAGTGTTACGAATCTTTTGAAATGCTTTACTTTAGCTGTACTGGAAGCGCCAAAAAAAAATCTCCTCAGTAGTGTCTGATAAATATGATCAGCCTTGCTTATATTAACTAGGAGCGATGGCAGCAGTTTGTAAAGTGGCGTTTGTAAAGTGTAATAAAGCAGTGGACTCGAGCACAGTGGGAGCTAACCTTTTATTCTTACCCCGCAGCTTGACCCACCGGATCAGAGAGAAGCTGAAGGGCCATGGTTTTTTGCAGTATGAAGGCCTAGTTATGAGTCGCGTTTGTTATATATACATATATCAGCTGACGAGTGATGTAGGTATGCCCCCCACTCGCCAAAGAGTCGGTACACCACTGTACAGTCAGTCACAATCTGCCGACAGCAGACGCGGGCATCGCGTTTCATTTTCACCGATGTCCGTCTCAAGGTTTCTGTTTTTATTTCCTAGGCGATGTGTTCTGGCGCTGCAGTCAGACAGGAAAACGTCCCTGAACGCTTTCCATACTGTTTACCCGCCGTTGTTTTTTGCGGGGTGAGCAAAGTAGAGCACGTGAAGTTACTAACCCTTCTCTTAAAAGAAACGTGCCGAATTGGACGGATGCGTAGAATCGAAGTTGAGTGTAACTTTATAAAAAGTGTGAGTTTTATAAAAAGCCCGTTTGGAAAGTGATGACCGTTTATCCAGTGGCCTTGGTGAAGCTTTGCGAATAAGTGGCCTAGACGCACTGGGAAGTGGCCTGACCCGTGTTGTCGCGAACTGAAGGCTCTTGGGTTTGACTCCCATTGACGGAAATTTTAAAGTCTTTCTTGGAGACATTCGACGCAAAAAAATTGCCCGCAGCTTCCCTCGGGGGAACACTGAGGAGGATGCGGAGCATATAATTGGTTAACGGGGTGTTAAAGTGCGACTTACTTGGGTCGATGGCTAAATTGGTTAACGTGGTTGTAGGATGGGGTGTTAAATGAGTGAACACGTACACACGTATGCGAAAGGGCGGCGCTGGTCGAAGGGACGTCGATCATTGTGTTTGTGGATTCGTTGGCATTCATTTCACGGCGACTTCGGACGTCGACGCGCCGTACAAACCAACGGACGAGCGGCAACTGAGCGAGCGAGCGCCGACCTTGAGTATATATACAGCGCGACGGCGCATGCGCTGTCAGCTGTCGAATGTTCTCGAAGGAGAAGCGCGCGCGCGGCACAGATGGCGACGGCGCGACGGCGCATGCGCTGTCAGCTGTCGAATGTTTTAGAAGGAGAAGCGCGCGCGGCACAGATGGTGGGCGACGGCGCGACGGCGCATGCGCGCTCGTCAGCTGTCGAATGTTCGAGAAGCGGTGCGGACGGCGCGGACGGCGCACTACAAGGCGCGAGTATAAGATGCTTCCGCATCTAAAATTTTAGTCATCCTGTCTGTCTACCTTTTGTCTGTTTGTGCGCCCTAAAGGTACCCTAAATGACACCAAAGTGGCGAAACGATACTCCAAATGGCACCCACGGAAATTGCTCAAGGTTGAGCGTTCCTACTTGTGTGATTGTCAATTAAAAAGCAATTATTGCACATATCTGAGGCACCATAAAACGTCAATATTTTGTACGTGTGTCTTTTAGTAGAAAAATAATACTTAAGTATTACTAAGGACCGTAGCGTTTATCATGTTTTGCTGACCAGGAAGCGCTTGCAAAAAAAGGCAAGTGTTTCCAACGCTTTGCTGAGACGACATGGTGGTGGCACCTTCCCGTCGCCCGACGTTCTACACCTTATCATCTCCCAGACAGGCACGCAGGGCGCGCGCACTTCGTTTTCCAAGATAACTGCCACATGGTGCTCATGTCACACGTGTGGCGTCCCTTGATGCTCTCGTTCGCCTCCGATACACACTAGACCTTCTTTGAAATAGGGTATCCCTAGCGCCACAGACGTGAACTGCAGTCTGCCGCCATTGTGAGGGCACCGCAGCAGACGGCGGAGGCTCTGTTTCCCAGGGACGCTGATGCGCGTTTCATGCAGGGCTCACAGACAACTCTTGCATTCCTGCAGGACGCGGACTGCATCGGGAGGGAGCGCCGATGAGAGTCTCTTGCCGGCCGGATCCATGCATTGTCAGTCATTACAAGCCAAACTGCTCGTCGAACCCATTGAAGATTACAAAATGTTGTTCATTGGGCAGCGGAAGCAGCTCAAAATGCTTATCGGAGAGTACTAGGAGCTCGTTCAAGCTAGAAAGCGGTGCGATATGAGCGGATGATACGGAGAACTAGCCGCCAACACAAACATCACAGCACTCACACATTTGACGGCTCGCTTTCTATGCCCTCATGATGGCGCTAGCTATCCCACGCTCTTTTGCGAAGCGAAACTGACGAAAAGCTCACCGCCAGGTGGCGTAATTATGAAAAGGGTCTACACCGTCCACCAAGTCTCTTGCGCAGAACATCAAATAAACGTTTCGTTCACTCTCTCCTGACGCAAGAATATCGTCTTTCGACGACATGTGCAGTGTAACATGCAGATACGGAACCAATGGTCTTTACATAATTTCTAAGTGTATGTATTTTTTCGACGTCACTTTTGTGATAGAAATACGTGCGTTTCGAAAAAGTGTTTAACGATTCAGAATACTTTGTACTCTACTATCGGAGAGCCAAAAGCCGTCCCGCTATCAGTGACTAAGTCGTCTAATCAACTAGCTAAGAAGTGTAATTGCGCAATTAAAAACACTCGATTGACATCTTGGCGCATGCTGGCATGAACACTTTCGTGTTAAACAACATTGCTTTGGTCCACATAGAACGCAGTTCACATACAATGTTTGGGTAGTGCGACTGGTCTTGGTTAGAATAACCTGACGAGTGCCGGTTAAGCTGCCAAACGCAAACAAAAAATCATTTAGTTATTGAATGTGCGCCTTTTTTTTAATTCAGCGCGCAATACGTTTTCACGTTGTTTTCTTTTATAGAAAAATCTTCAGTCAACAAAACATCAAAGTCAGCACAGCAGGAAGTCTCGACATACTATCCAAGGATTTGCGACAAAATATGGCACGAATTGAGACCAACACTAATGCCGAAAGCAGGTAAACGAACATGATTGATCCCTCCATCCTAGGAATCGGTATAACACGAAAGTGAAACATCTCCTTACAAAAAGTAGTTTAATCCTTGCTGTACATTAATATAAAAGAGCTTATGTGATGCCTCTGCGTTTGAGACAGTTAAATACATCCACGTTGACGCTTACTGATACATCTTCATCCTGACGACTAAAGTCAGTGAATAATGACTGAATAATGATTAATGATGCCCGATATAGCTTTAGTAGTAAAAGGTGGCAGCAGAACCAAAGAAAGCAGAATGACAGTCAAAGGAGTGCGACTTATTGTACGCCAAACGTGCCGTAACGTCGGCTGCTCATGACATGTTCGAATTAGTGATTGCACTGTCAAATTTGAGGGGAACGCAACGCGCATAGTGACTTCCCTTTTGTCCGGCCATGATTTCTCGCGTGGCGAGTGTAAGCGGGCAACGCAAAGTTACAACCAGATTAAGCAAGCGCGTTGCTTTGCATGGTTGGTATACCACAGAACTATTTTTGGTCGAAATGGATGGATGCTTTTAGTCACACCAACTCTTTGGGTAAGGTCACAACCTGAAAGGTTGTTATTGTGTTCACAAAACTCCGATTCTATTGAAAACGCATCAATTAGGACGGACACGGACAAAACGACGCATTGAAGGCATTTCGAAACTAATCCTAGATTCTATGGTAATGATGCTATGATGCACTTTACCAAGAGTACCGCGAAAGGGCAGTGGTATATATAAAAGGCCTGCTTTTAAATCCTACAAAGTATGTGATGGTGGTGCAGGGGATAGTATACCCTGAAAATGTTGTCGCCCAGCGAGAAATTGTGGGTTCGACGGCCGCTGACGGAACTTGGTGATCTAAAAGTTATTTTTAGACATCAGTTCCGTGACGGAAGTACGTCATTGAAAGCTTAAAGGACCCCTGGCATATAACGGTTTCGTGATAAATATTGTCTGAAATTTCCTCCTCCCTGTTAGGTATGTGAATCACGGTGTATTCTTTGATGAACTATAGGGTAAGAGGAGAACTCGGATGTCTCTCCGCCAATGAATGTACTCGCCGATATTTATTGGTCGTCCCTTCTGCGGCATAGGTGCGAAATCACGAAGCCGAAACACCCATTGCGCAACCACTCCGATCAATTCTATGTTGAAGTGAAAAAAAAAGCAGGGAAGAGAGACACGAGAGAGATGAATGAAAGCCAAGTATACATTTTTGCAGTATTGAAGAAAGCTTTAGCCATGGTAACCTAAAGGTTAAGCAAAGCATTCAATAATTACAGCTTGGAATTCTATATCTTCCTTCAAAGCTAACTCCCTTCAGAAAATTACATCTCCCGCTCCAGGAAACCAAGAGTAGATGCGAAACAGTGGGAGCTAACTCTCACACTGCTGGCGGCTATTTTTCGGGCCCTCATAGCGGTGTTGCGCAAGACAGAAACCTCAGAAAGCTCAAAGCACGTAGTGCTGGACCGATCTTTTCTACGAGGACATGCCAATCACTGTCAACGGGAAATGAGAAGCAGAGCCTGCGTGCCATGACAGTTTTCTACCAAGCCACGCCGCTGCTTGAAAGTCACTTAAAAACTAGCCTTTTAAACACTTGATGTGGAGAAAGTATTCGTGGTAATATAAGTCATTAAGCATTCTAGAACAGCAGAACAACCAGGCGTCCTACAATTTGAATTGCGCAACGATTGACTCCTACATTGCTCCGAGCCATTACAGAATCTTGTTCTTGATCCCCTATTAAATGTCGGCTATACCGACTTCAGGCATAGTTCGTCATCCTCGTCAGCCACAGCATTTATTCTTGCAAAAAATGCCTCGGAAAACAGGGAATACCAAGCTTCCCCAAAGTGTGATGAAGAATAGCTCAGTGAATGGCGGCCTACTACAGAAAATTTATGATTATTTATGTCGTAGTGGGCACCCATCTTGTGTGCACCCATATTTTGGCCTAAAGGATGTTTAGAAGAGGCTGCGAAAGGCCGCGCTTCCGGCTTTTGCTGTGACTGTGCTGGGCGTTGCACGCAGTCCTGGTGTTTTTTTTTGTTTTCTGCTTTTCCCAAGGAAACCACGCACCGACAGGATTGGCAGAAACAATTCATTCGCACACCACATTTTTTTCAAGAGAGACGATTATTCAGTTTTTATTTATTACGTAGTTTATGATCGATACATACTCCTCCGCGTGGCAGTAAGTTGTGATCGCTGAAGCGCACTCAACCAAAAACACCTGCTGTTGTTTTTCGTTCAAAGCTTCACTACATACTGATTACGCATTGGAGGACAGCCTAAAATGATTAGTGAAGGTGAACGATTCTGCAACAAGACAAAATTGACAAGTCCTCTCCTTTGCTGGAATTCTTCGAAAACGAGACTATGCATTGTGTGTTTTAGCCAACAAGAACTCCTGTAAAATTTTAGCATCTTGAGAACAGTAGCAATCTGACTTAGCGTATGTCTCCTGAATACAATCCGTCGTAAAGTGACAAATCAGCTTTGCCCATTAGGAAATGCTCATCTAAGGTTTCCTGTCAAATATCCTACTACGAAGCCTCCGTGACATTCGAGCCTTCGCGCGAGAGGTTATATTGGTAGAGAGAGCATGTAAAACACAATACTGATGTTGTGCAGGGCTGGAAAGTAATGACAATTATTGGCCGTAATTGCAAGGAATGGCGCTGAATGACGCTCCTAGGTTTATATGCACATGTATACCCTAGAACGTGGATGGGGGAATGATTACCACCGTAGCACAGTGGTAGTGCATCAGATGCGTGCGTCGAGCAGAACAGACTCAGATTCAGCCGGTGTCTAGTTATCTTTTATTTCATTTTTATTTGTACAGTTTTACACTACAGGAGCTGATAGGATCATCCCCTATACTTTCCTTGACATTAATGTTTGTTATCATTTATAAGCTTGTAGCACCTGCTCTCTCAGAAAAAATGGATGTTCTTTATCTGTTCCAACACTAATACCACTGTGTTCCATTAGACCCAGTGCATCAGGGGCCAATATTCGCCTTCTGATGGGCACCTCTATGGCCGAGCATACCAAGACTTTACAGCCACGGACCGCCACAGAAAAAAAAACGTGTTCTTGGCAGCCACTTTCAATGCCGTTCTATTTGCGTGCATAATATACCTAGACTAATGATTCTGCACGAATATGATCAAGGCAAACTTTTTAGCTATGACCTCAGGACTGAGAAGCGCTGAACGCTTTCGTTTACTTAAGAACATCTAAAACTTGAGTATATTAGAAGCTTAATCTTGTGACTACGTTATTCCAGGTACCTATAATATTCAAGGAAGTATAGAAGTAATTACGATGGCATTTTTTGTACCACACGTTTCAAGCGAGGAAGTCAAAGATACTGTTCATTGTCCATTTATTCAAATTATGACTAAATTGAGCAGTTTTTTTCAAGTCACGAAGAGAACGGTGAAATAATTTTTGAAGAAGTTCTGCTGAGATGAAGGCAAAGTGTCACTTTTAGGCTCTACCGAGAAAAGTACTGTATTAGCGAAAAAAGTGAATCAACGCAAATTGGTAATAAATTTAGATATTTTTTGTCAGTTCACTAACACCAGTTTTTGAAATTGTGAGGCATAGTGGAGCTGAAGACGAAGAAGAAGAGCGCACCGAAACTCTTTAGAGTAAATTGGCAGAGGTCTAGAAATGAGATTTTCTTTGACTATGGCTTTCAACTGGCAAAAGTCTAGAATAAGCACTGACTTCGAAAACGTAACGCTGTCTGAAGCATCAAAAGTAATCCGAAATCTACCCTCGTCAGCTCTTTGTCCAGATGGAATCACAGTTTCTATGAATAAAATTTTATTCAAGCTATCCCCCGGCGGCGTCCTCAATCTTATAAACTACTCTTTAAAGATTGCCTGGATACCGTATGACTGGAAAATAGCTAAAGTAATCCCATTATTAATAAAGCAAGGATTAGGTTTTACCATAGAAAATATCAGACCCATCTCGCTAACTTCGAACATAGTGAAACTCATAGAGAGGGTTTTAAATAGCTGAATAAACTCCTGGGTGACGAATAAGTTCATGTAAAAGCCAAAGAAAATTAGTTTTCGCAGTGAATGCTCAATTTGGTACGCCCTTGCGAATTTAGAGAGTTGCATACAGCTTGCTCGTGAAAGGAAACAGTACGTCGCATTGGTAACTCTCGACTTAGCTAAAGCGTATGACAGTGTCGAGCACTCTATTCTACTGAACACCTTGCAGAGCCGAAAGTTTCCTCATTATATTACTGAGTGGATAGCAGAATTCTTAAAATCAAGGAAATGGTACCGCGTGAAGGATGGCTGTTGTTCGCATAAATTCAAACAGAAACCTGGTGTTCCCCAAGGGTCCGTCATATCTCCAGCATTGTTCAATATACTGATGAGCTCTATTCCAATTGTTCAGGATGTCAGTGTCTACATTTATTCAGATGATATAGCATTCTTCGCTCCGGAGAGTAACATTTACTTACTACATCAAATATTGCAAAGATATATTATAACTCTAGAAATTTGGTTGCAATTCATTTCATTGTCATTGAACATAAGTAAAATTGCGCTCTTCGTGTTTCCTATAGCAGATACGGTTTGAATTTTTGTATTATATAATCGGGAATCTATTCCACACGTAGATTCAGTCAAGTACTTAGGAATGATTTATAATGAAAAGGTAAATTTGAGCCCACTCATACAATATATAACAGCAAAGGCACAACGGGCGTTACGTTTATTACGCAGGTTAAGCAACAGAAAATACGGGCTGCGCAGACCACGATGTTAATGATATATAAAATGTATGTGCATCCAATATTGGAATGTGGGTGTGTAATATTCTCGGGGACTGCTGGTTATAAATTTAAATCGCTAGTAACGTTAGAGCGAGAAGCCCTGCGAATATGCCTGGGACTTCCCAGGTTCGTGGCGAATAATGTATTGTACCAAGAAGCGCGATTGCCAATACTTCTCTGTCGATTCCGCATTCTGACGGTTCAAACTTTCTTTAAGTTATACAGTTTACCGGCGCAAAGCTCAGAGTACGCATTTATCAGCGACCCTGACTCTTTCTTACTTGCACATTGGCCTCAATTTCATACTCCTCAGATCATTTTTTTAAAAAGAAACTGGATTGCATAAATGTAGACATTAGCACAGTAATTGAAACTAATTCCTCAACCCTCAACATTAGAACAGAGTACGATGAAATCTTCCCCCCAGAAGCCAAGTGGCAGTCTCTTAGATTTTTGACCACTACATTAAAAGATTACTTGGTACATGCAGAAACAAAAAAATGTAATAGCTTCAGATGCTTCTGCCAACAATGAAAAGCCAGGCGTAGGAATTGCGTCTGATTTCCTCGGCTGGTCTTTTTCAGTGAGGCTTCCAGATTTCACTCCTATATTTGAAGCCGAGCTAGTAGCTATTATTTTAGCTCTTCGTAAAATTCCTACGACCGAGACTAGCCGTCATCCTAACAGACTCACTTTCGTTGTGTGCAGCTCTAACAACCTCCGAACAATCTCGTGCCCTAGCAGCGTTCCACACAGTAGCACCACCGCATTTAAACCTCCTCAAATTAGTGAGGGTCCCAGGTCCCTGCGCATTACAATTAAATGATTTGGCATATGCTTTGGCACGAGCATCCCATGATGGACCAGGAATTTCAGTACTTCCCGAGTTAGAGTACTTATCAGGGGTTAGATATAGGAAATTCGCTATTTTTACAAATAGTTCCGAAAAGACCACACAATGAATAGATTGTCAGCACCTCAAATTACCACGGAAAACCCAGTGGAGTCCGTCAAAAAAACTTGAAGTTATGATCTCCAGATTCGGGTGCCGTGTCCCCCACTACATTTTTATTTACACAGAGCTGGTCTGAAACTTCGCCCCTTTGTCCGTTTTGTGAAGAATCAGAAACTATTGAACATTATTTTGGCTCATGTCGGAACTATGCGCTAATTAGGAAACGACTTCTAGATATTCCGTTTGCGAAGCTTGGTTTAAATTTAACCACAGCAAATGTTCTAAATTTTGGTGCCTCTGTTTTGGGAAATTGCCACGGAGATGCATTCGATGTGGTGTGTAATTTTATTCAAGACTCGAAACGTTTTTCATCATAAAGCCCACGTTAACAGGTACTCAAAAAAACGGGACGGAAAGTAATTTTCAAATCTGCATAAATCCATGACATACAAATTTAATCGGGTTTGGCAAAACCAACTGTCTGGTCGGCTCCCAAATTCAAGGTATAGCTATTAGTGTCTACTTTCTTGTTGATTTTTCTTTCACTATCTTAATCATTGGTTTCTAATAATATACTGTCTTCACTCTACAACTCCCCCCCCCCCTTTTTCGTATTGTAAAAAGTAGTGCAGTTATCGTCCATATAAGACTATATGTTCTCCTGGCCAATCCCCCAGAGTGGGTATGAGCCATGGATTCTAGGCTACAAATAAACAAACAAACAAAAAAATCATTAAGCATTTCAAGGACGATTCCTCGGGCTCAGTTTCGAGATGATGTTGGTTAGGCGTGAATGAGGGTTACAGAAAGATTTTACCATAGGTTCTGCCAAGACTATTCTTCAGATTGATAAATAGAATTATGATGAAGCAAAGACCGAACAACTTGTGGAAGAAAAAATATCTGGTATTCGACTTTAATGTTGAATGATGTAAATTCTGAACACAGTTTTTCATATCTTGCAGAACAAAGAAGCTGAGATTATGCATAGCTTACAGCAGTAAGTTTGACCTGAAGAATATGGTGAATGATTTCGCCAATGCCGTCAAAGCAGATGTCATTAAATCAGAGTAAGTATACGCACAAGCCCTTTTCATATGTTTTTCTACAGCACGCTTCGTCATCCGTACATAATTCCACCGGCCCACATATTTCACCGCACTTATCATTCACTTCAAGTTGACCGGCCACGAATTAAGACGATCATATTTTCTATGTCCTACTTTGTACGGACAGCAGAAGACTGGAACGACATTCCTCATGATTTTGTCACCGCTGAATGCCCAACACTGTTTTTTGATCAATTATGTGCCCATTTTTCAAGATTTAATAATTTTTTTTATTTGAACACACTGCAGGCTTTTCACGGCCCATGCAGGAGTGGAGACAATAAGATACATACTAAGCATAGACAGAAAATACATACCGGAAGAACAAAAAAAAATAATGTAAAACAGCTCATAATTCAAAATGGACACAATGTATTGAGTTCATAAATGATTGAATAGTGTTACAGCATACAATATTGTTGTCTAGTTTATTCCAATGGTGGATAGTTGTCAGAAAAAGAGAATGTTTGTGAGCGTTAACACGACTGAAAGGTTGGTGGAGAGTTTTTAGAATGTTTCAGTCGCGATGAGTGTTTGGGCGGGTCAAGCAGGTAATGAGATCGCGATATGCGGAATTGGCCATGATATAAGTGGTAAAAACGTTTTAGTCGCGAGATAATTCTGCGTTGCGAAAGAGGTTTTAAGTTTGCACTTGCGAGCAAGCCTGCAGAACTGTATTGCCTCGAGGAGTCTGAATATACAAATCTGAATGCCAATTTTTGTATTCTTTCTATTTTAATAATGCGGTGCTTTTGATGTGGACTCAAGATGAAATGCGGCACACTAAACATGGTATAATTTGTGCTTTGTATGCATTAAGTTTAAGGTGTGATGGTGCAGAGCGCCATTTTCTCCTCAGAAAAAATAGCTTCCTCTCCGCTTTACGACATATGGCTAAAACATGTGGTTCCCAGTTGAGATTCGATGAGAAAGTAACGCCTAAGTATTTTACTTTGGTCGCTTTTGTCGATAGTTGTGTTTCATATAGTATATGTAAAGCTAAGGCGGATGGTCTTATTTGTGAACGAAATGAAGTGAGTTTAGTTTTGGTTGTGTTTATTTTGGTTGTGTTTAATTAAGATAAATAGTTGTGGCAATTAAAGTTTTTATATGTTAACCAATTCTTTATGTAATACCCCCTGGAGGGTCTTTAAGGAAGATGAAGTTATGGTATGTTAATTATTGGCCGTCAAAATGGCGGCTATTTATTTCGCTCTCTGACTCACAATGCAGGAGCCGGTAAAAAATGCCTTTGCTTGATTTCAGTGATGTGAGAGATTTCATTTCTCTATAGTTTGTAGTTTACGAAAGCAAATATCTTCTCTTAAATTCTTGTCAGTGAGCAATGAATTTCCAATTTCTCAGCGTGCATTCTTCTTTTCCTAGATTCGCATACAAAATGATATTTTAAATTTCTATTTCCATTAATTTATGACCATTCGGAGAGGGTCCTTCAAGCAAAAGGCTGCTGCAAACAGCTTGAGAGTGCCTGAAGGCCCTTTTGACAGGACTGTGACAACGTAAAACAAAATAAAGTTTATAAGCGTACATGGCTTGTAATTCTTAAAACCTGTTAAACCTAGCTTTGTGCACAACAGTACTCAGTAGACAGAGTTATTAAAGATTAAAAAGGAGCAAAACAATGCAACTTGATGTCGTAATGCTAACTGGAATGAACGGACTAAATACACCTAGAAAATAAAAGATACGCTGGAAGCAATGAGCAACGAAGTGGTGGCTTCTTGATTTGTCCATATAATTTTTGCGCCTTTGATATCAGTGCAATCGCCTTGAAATCTAATCTTCTTATTTTTAAATCAGCACAGCTAGATGGTGTTGCAACGTCTGCTCTAGTCTCTCTTTTTAGCCTTACCAATATAATTTCATCACACCAACAGTGAGTTACTACAATTCATCCAAGTCCTACTAAGCTACGTACCTTCCCGATGGTGCTTGCATGTAGACGTTGAAAAGCTTACTTCTTACAACGAGGTGTATGTTTGTTTTAGATTGTTGTATATGCATAGGCAATCAAGAAAAATCTGTATACCTCAGTGGTAAAACAATGGGCTGGTTTGCCGGGGAGCAGGGTTTGAATGCCATTGCGTCATTTATGTTTTTTTAACTTACCAAGTTTTTTTTCCCTATTTCGTTCAATAGGTGTTGCAGACACCGGTAGTGGCGGACAACTATGGCGCCGTACGCTGCCCGTGTGGTGATCTCCTACCAGCAATAACTGTAATAACAATAGTAATAGCACTCTTATCGTAAAAATTTTGATAATAGCAGTGATTTTATTGCCAAAGGCACAATATCATTTTAAAGAGCACCATGAAAGAAGACTCCGGCAATATAGACTATCCGGTGTTCTTCAAGGTGCCCCGATATCGCAGAGTACAACTGCGCTCACTTCTACACGTCCGCCAAAGTCTGATCCCGGTGGCCAGAGGCTGAACTGCCATCTTCGCATCCGCAGCTGAGCACTGCAACCACTTTACCATCGAAGCAGACCTGAAATAAAGTTATAAGTGAACACTAATGTCAAGTAACTTTTCACGCGGGGCTTGGCCTCTGAACTGAGGTACTCGGTCAAGAACGGTGTATGAAATATTATGTTTATATACTTAATATAGGCATGCAAATTAATGTGAAACCACCCATGTGGCGACATGAGTCGATGATTTGGCTTCCGAACTGAGGTATTTGATCATGACTGAATAACAGAACTCTGGTATTTCATCGATTAGATTTTTTTGGAATAAAGATGTTCATATGCGGATTATAAGCACCTAAATGTATTTGCAACACTTGTGCAGTGACATCTGCCCATGTCTGGTCACTGAATGGCTGGCACTCAATGAGGCTTCCGAAACAGAGCTGTGGTTCCGCAGCAGCGGCGAAAGGCGCTTCAGCGAATTTCTTGTGCTCCAGAGTGGGTACGCGTACATGCACTGGGAAGCAGAACTTTGGCCCGCAGTCTCAATGTGGCACTGGGTCCGGGCGATCGTGCAATTTCAACTCAACTGGCCGCATATTAAGGTGGGTGTGAAGTTATTACGGTTACAGTGGAGTTTCCTGTTACAAGTGACATGTCGTACAGTTACAGATAGCGTGGCAGCGGTACCCCTCTTATGAAGGAGGACATACGTCATCGCATTACGCTAAATCATCTCGACGCAGCAATGGTTTTTTTTATTGGTCAAGAGAGCTAAGATTATTTTACAAGTCCCGTATTATGAAACCTACAGGTTTGCGAAAAGCATTGAAATGCTTGGAAATCTAGAAGTAGATTCGGTGTTGTTTTGTACAAATAAAAAGTATAACCAAAAGAATGAACTTCCTATCCCGATTTAGCAGCGCATAACGAAATGAGCTGTGGCATAGGTCAAGAAACGGCGCTAACAAGTGCTGACTTGCAAATGAACGATTCATTGCACGTCACCCATTCATATCAACAACCTGGAAGGTAACGTGCCCAGGATTGCCACAGCAGTTTTGTCTAAGTTGTAAGGATAAAAATTATTGAAAAAGCCTGTCTCAGAAAATCAAACAGTTCTCATACAAATTTACTGAATATCGGCTTACACAGTTTTCTTTTTTAACAATTTGAGAGGCTTTTACCACTTCTATGTTTATCCTCTGTGACCTGACCTGCATATTATTTGGTGTTTGTGAAAACAAGACTGTATCCACATGATTTAGAGTGCACAGCTAGATTATAATTAGCCGCGTTTTTCAAAAAAGCGTTGTGCTCCTTCAGCCTATTGTTAACAAAGCATGTCGGATGTCTGACACATACTCTGCCGCACGCGAGTGCTGTTCTGTAGGCCACGGCACATCCACACATCTGGGCCTTTTTCTCATGCTTGATTTCGCATTCTTTCTTTCTTTGAGAGCCCTAGCCCGTAATCGTCCTGGAAAGTGAAATATTGCGAGTACACTCGCATAATTGGTGTGCGAGATGTACTCAACTTTTTGGTTTGCTTTATTGACTTTCTTCTTGTTAGGGCAGTTGTGATGTGCATTGTCTGCTGCGACTTCCTCCTGGTTGTTTCCGCTATCAGATCTAGTCATGTAGCCACGCAACATTGAGGCACGGGCTTCACAAGGGAAGGGCATTCGCTTTCAGGGTGAATTTGGTGCAGGCCCCTCTCCCACCACATGTGTACTAGAGAGTGATCCCTATGTTGGCGAATCGTTGCAGCGATTTTAGGTTGTTGTGTTTACTTCTTGACTGCATCACTTTAATATTGAATTGGATCCATCCACCTTGTGTAACAAGAAGCCTTAGGCACAAGAGGCCCACCATAATGTTTTATGCCTTCTTTGTTATGTTTAGCACAGGTTTTGAGCACTGCTAGTCTTGTTGTCGCATATGTTGAGCGTCTTACAAACCCTAACACTTGAGATGACGGAAGGAAAGCACACCGGGTCCCGTTCTTGCTCAACAAGTATAATGTATGCACTTGCGGAACCTGGTGTTTCTATAATGACGAGCAGTCTCTGCAGCAAGTTATGTTCAGTATGCTGCTCTCCGAAAAAAACTGCGAAACTTATTGGAGGATTAGGTGGAAGATTGCACACAGCACCTCAGCCTACAGGAAGGCCGTTGAGGTACCTTTCAGTGGGTTATATTTACTTATTACATAATGTGACAACTCTGACTGAAACGAAAACGGCAAAATTATTGCAGAAATCACGGGCAAGGAGTAATCATTAATGCATGTTCTTCCTTATGCGTGTCTTAAGCGCAGGCGGTGAAGGAGAACCATCACACGCATCGTACTTCAGCGTGCGACCACAAAGACCTTGCAAAAGCCATTCGTCAACGTTTTTTCTTGAGGCAAGTGAAGTCCACCAAGATTGCTCGCACGAATGCATTGTGCGTCGACGAGCCAACTCCAATCGACAAGAATTCTCTATAACTTGGTCTAGTTATCACTTCAGAGAAAACAACAAAAATGAAAAACAATATTTTTTGATGTACCATTGTTGAGCATAAACTAAAATATGGCATAAAAACCTCTTTGATGTAGTAGTGTTAATGAAATAAAAAAAGTCAGTCGCTACTTTTCATGTGACTTCTGTAGCACTATAAAATGACACTCCTGTCCGCACTTTTTTATCATTATTGAGTTCACCTACATCACCTCGTGCCCCGTCTCTAACCCTGCCATTGTTGGCGCCATAAACTCAGAGTTAAGTATGCCTTCAACTGCATAAATTTATCATCTAAGCGGTACCTTGTGATTATTAGGCTGTATTTCTGCCGCTCTGTTACCAAAGCATGAGCGGTTCTGTATGTGTAAGTCAGCGCTCTGTATGTGTGTTCCTTCGACTAGTGTCTCATTTTTTGCACTGTTTCGTTTTTTTTATCTTCGTGCTGCTCCCTTTGAAAAAAAAGGTATGTCCCTAACCACTTCAGTGATGTCACGCCAACGAAGCCAAAAGTGAGGACGCACTAATGTTGTGGTGTTTGAATAGAGAAATTACGATGAAGCTGAGCAGCACCACTTTTAATATTCTTAGAAAATGAAAACAACCCGTCAGCATACTGAAAGTAATGAACTGCTCCAAAAACGAAGAACGAAAGCCCAGCGTTACACATTTAGAATTGAAACTGCAAGGGCATGAACTGGAAACTGAAAGCTTCTTGCATCCTTATTCATACATTTGATGGGCTGTTCCGCGTAGTAGGGTCAGGAAGATAAACATTCAGCTGCATGATCTTATGTCAGTGTCTGCAACTACCGTACATATATATGGCTCTCGCTGTTGTCACCATGAACTGTACCTTTGCAATAACTGATATAGGCGCGTCCCGTTAAGACTTGCAGGCCTTCCGTGACCCTCTAGAGCCTAACCAGAATTCTCAGCCATGGCCCTCAATTTCGATACATCAATTTGCAACGCTGTCATGCCAACCCAACTACTATAAGCTCTGTGAAAGCTTCTTGTCAGGCATAAGGTTGAAACTACTTCTATGAACACGTGTTTCAGTTTTGTGTTCCTTACGAGTCATTCGTATGAGAGAGACACAAACAATGGTTAATTTATTTCCCGCACTTTCCTTAGAACACTGAGCTTTTCAGAAGAGATGTTTGCATGCCAAAGAAGTAGTGAAAGGATGTTTACTGCCTTATTCAGTAAGATGGTTCCCCGGAGAATAGAAAGGATGTGTTCGTGGGTTGATCAAGTTCGCTGAAGCACTGACTGCTTAGGTACGCCATCTTTGCACATTTGAGGCGCCTCAAGAAGGACTTCTGACGAATAATACTTGCGCAGCCATTCCGGTCTTGGTGAGATACCCACAAGTCGCGATGACTGTCCTTAATAGCCTGCATCAGAAATAATGATAACAAAAGTCTTTGTCACAGTTATCTCTCGCTTCGCGTTCATTACATGTAAAATGACCAAAAAAGAAGGGGCTTTATGACAGGCTTTGCTGCAATGATTAAATATGGCAGTAGAAGTTTGTAGTCGGCTTTTATGTGACCTCATATTAAAAATTGCGAACATCAAATCACAAAACCTCATTTTCTCTTCGAGCCGAGCCGTATCTAACGAAAAGAACGTACTTCATCATACATAAAAAGTTCTCTGCGTGAAATTGTATCTGCACTTGAATCAATGCGTTGTGTACTGTTGCTTATGATCACTTTGCTCAAGGCTCCATAATATTTGAAGAGTTGTCCAACGTTCCTCTTTGCCCGGGTCACAGGTCTAATACAATTCTTTTTCGCTCAAGAGAAATAGAACCATAAACAAAGTGGCATGGTTTTTCAAGCCTAAAATAAATGCGCTGAGAATATTTAGCGATACAGTTACATACAAAAAAGTTTTTCACTGACACAAACGCAAATGGGGCATTGGAAATCTTTTTCTTAATCTAGGCAATTAGGGCCTTCCGAACCTCCTCGGCAAATTTGACGCATTTATGCACAGTACCTCATAAGCCATGCTTGAAATGCTTTGATCATAAAACTGCGAGACGCTGCTTGGATTATCCACTAACCTTGATGTACGGCCATTTAAGTTGAAATTAAATCTGCCCAAATGAAAGAACTGCCCAAATCCAGTTCCGGAATGTGATGGCGGGCCACAACTGTGGGTCGATGTGAATATACGAGTAGCTGCTCTGCAGCATCAAGAATTCACTGAAACGCATTTCGCCGCTGCTGCGAAACCACAGCTCAGTTTCAGGAGCCTCACTGACAGCGAGCCAATCCGCCAAGAAACCTGCAGTGATGTCGCTGCAAAAGTGATCTCCCAGAAAGTTACACAAGATATCAACATCTATTTATTTATTTGAAACATGGAAACCTGGACGTAGAGCTCAGACAATGTGGCATACGTTGAAACAAATCAAAGGCATCTTTATATAATACACACATATAGACCTTTCACATTTCTTGTTGTCATATAACGCTGAGACCAGCTCCCCGCGCTGTATTGCCCTACGAAACTTGTTTGAAGAACACTATGTGACATTTTTTGCAATGCCTGAAACCATGAACAGCCATAGTCATCTTAAGAGTCCTGCCTTACTCGCATCTTGGCCGGAATCAAATAGAGGAAGTGTTATAAAGGTCCAGTATAACAAAATACAAAAGTGGTTTCGTATTACCCTACGAAACTTGTTTGAAGAAAACTATGTGACATTTTTTGCAATGCCTGAAACCATGAGCAGCCATAGTCATTTTAAAAGTTCTGCCTTACTCGCATCTTGGCCGGAATCAGAAAGAGGAAGTGATATAAAGGTCCAGTATAACGAAATACAGAAGTGGTTTCGTAGACAGAAGCTCAAAACCAGAGGTTATCATGAAGTGTCACCGGGACTCACTTGAATTCCA
The DNA here is from genome assembly GCA_013436015.1 of Rhipicephalus annulatus. Classification (NCBI taxonomy): domain Eukaryota; kingdom Metazoa; phylum Arthropoda; class Arachnida; order Ixodida; family Ixodidae; genus Rhipicephalus; species Rhipicephalus annulatus. Next base: position 30,142 of record WOVY01011099.1, on the reverse strand, counting down.
CTCCATGTACAAGCAAAATTCAGAAAGATTTTAAAGGCCTAGCATGCAAGTCGTTTTTTTTTCACCACACAAGATATTATTCTGTACACACATGTTTGAAAGATAAGTATGTGTATGTCTGTTTCGTTTTATTTTCATGTGTTTTTGTAATGAGTGCTGCGTTAAGCAAGCTAATCGGAACCTACCAAGTTGGTAGGCTAGCAAAAGAAAATATACATACGTGTACTACTTGTATTTATTTGACCGTTTCTATGTCTCCCTTCAAAGCTGACCTGTACAATCTTTGCGAGCATTCTAATGGAACAGCCACGAGCCCGTAAGGCTATCGGTCCAAATATGCTCTGTATAATTATTATTTTCATAAAAAAGTTCCCTTGATTGATGACAAAAAATAACGCCGTGGTTGAGAATAGAGATAATCAAATTTGGTCACCGCAACAATGCGCCATTCAAGGGTACACTAAGTTGCATTCTTTATGCGACTAACTTCAAAGTTCGGCTGCAAGTCGTTGCATTTTGGTCAGTCTCCCTTTAGTTATTTTGAGTTGAATACTGCAGTTTCTTACGTTTAGTATCTAGCCAATACAAGGAACACCTCCTTAACGACTGTCCTAAATATTTAAAACCATTCCCACTTCAGACAGATTTAATACTTTTGGCCACCCCAAACAGCTTATGTTAGTAAACTTACCACAGTATTGGCATTCATATCCATTAGTCCCACAAAAAATGAGCTATTCTTGTCATTTTATTGGGTATGACCGTAAGACGGACATCTCGAGTTATTTTTGATGACCTTCTTTAAGCCACATCTAAGATTTAAATGCCGAGGTCCCTGGATAACTTTGAAAAGCGTGATGTGAAATCTTAGAAGGCCATGCATGGCCAACCAATGTATCGCCATAACTCAGTGGTCTCACCACATTTGATCACCAGCATTATAAGCGTGACAGACCACTAAGTGTGACTGTTGGGGCCAGCTGTATACTGTATGCTGCACTGAGAAAGCCTGATCGAAGCAAAGAAATATTTTGTAAACTCTGTAAAATATTGCGTGTGCGTATTATTTTTAAACACCTTGAAATAAATCTGATACCTGCCAGGAAATTGTAGCCGTAATAACTTTTCGAAAAGATGAATTAAGGCTGGAGATATAGCGATCGATTTATCTGGACGCATGCCCCGTCTGCTCTTTTCATTCAGAAGAAGGCGCCAGTGCCATTCGTAGCGCCCCACCCAGTACATTGCATCAGCTCACTTCAATGTTGTGTATTTTGCTTTTGGCTGTGTATATAAATGTTGTGTATTTTGCTTCATGCCCTGACGCTGCAGGGCATGAAGACGCGCAGGGCGTAATTTGCGTCCCTGGTCTATGCAGTCACACAAGATCTTTGGATTGGTACTGTCGTCTTCTTCACTACATATCCTTAGTCGCATGCCTACTGGCTGGGAAGTGTGCATGCAAATGCTTTCAGAGCGCAGCTTGTTCTCGATTGCGCGCGTTCGTCAGCAGCACGCGTGACAACATGCCTTAGGAGTGAGCGCCCTGAGCATAGATTTAACGTACTATAAGACAAAAAGAACGAAATAGACTTTATAATGAGTGCACACCAAGGCATCGTGCAGGATGTGGAAGTGGTTGGCAAGGTACGATGCATTGACCATAGAATGATACGGTCTCGAATTCGCCTAGACTTGAGAAAGGAACGACAGAAACTGATACGCAAGAAGCCCATCAATGAGCTAGCACAGAGAGGGAAAGTACAGGAATTCAGAGTCTCGCTTCAGAACAGGTACTCAGGCTCTTAGTGAGGAAACCAACCTTAGCATAGATACAATGAATGATAATCTGACGAGTATCATTACGGAGTGTGCAGTGGAAATTGGAGGCAGGGTAGTTAGACAGGACAATGGCAAGCTTACCCAGGAAACGCAGAATCTTATTAAGAAGCGTCATATCATGAAAGTCTCAAGTACAACAGACAAAATAGAACTGGCAGAGCTTTCGAAGTTGATTAATAGGCGTAAGGTATCTGATGTAAGAAGGTATAACATGGAGAGAATTGAACACGCTCTGAAAAATGGAAGAAGCGTCAAAGCAGTGAAGAGGAAACTTGGGATAGGCAAAAATCGGATGTTTGCACTAAAAGACAAAGAAGGCAAAATAACTACCAATATAGATAGGATAGTTAAAATAGCGGAGAAGTTTTACAGAGATATGTACAGTAGCCGGGACAAACACGACTTTAATACTACAAGAACTAGCATTAACCCACATGACACCCCACCAGTAATGATTGAAGAAGTCAGAAAAGCTTTGGAGAGCATGCAAAGAAGCAAAGCTGCTGGTGAGGATCAGGTAACATCAGATCTGCTGAAAGATGGAGGACAGATTGTGTCAGAAAAACTAACCACCCTGTTTACGAGGTGTCTCCTGACGGGAAGAGTACCAGAGTCTTGGAAGAACGCCAACATTATCTTAATACATAAGAAAGGAGATGACAAGAACTTAGAATTACAGGCCGATTAGCTTGCTGTCTGTAGTATACAAGCTATTTACAAAGATAATTGCTAACAGAGTAAAGAAAACATTAGAATTCAATAACCAAAGAAACAAGCAGGATTTTGAACAGGCTACTCAACAATCGACCACAATCATACTATCAATCAAATAATAGAGAAATGCCCAGATTATAACCAACCACTATACATAGCCTTCATAGATTACGAGAAGGTGTTTGATTCAGCAGAAATATCAGCCGTCATGCAGACACTGCGGAATCAGGGCGTCGATGAAGTATGGAACGTTCCCCGTCTTCACCACGAAGCTTCGCAGTGGCCACACCATTCAGTCTCCGGCCATGGCTACCAATGACAACAGTCTGTCAGCGTCTCCATCTGTAGCTCCTGCCACTACATACCTGACGATGCCCACCCCCCGTGATCCAGGTACATTCTCCGCACAACCTGGGCTCGACGTCGACTACTGGCTCCGTATGTACGAGCGTGTTAGCCACACACACCGATGGGACCCTACCATGAAGCTCGCCAACGTAATATTTTATTTGGACGGCACCCCACGGGTCTGGTTCGACGCCCATGAGACCGAGCTCACCAGCTGGGATACCTTCAAGGAGCGACTACGCGACATCTTTGGGGACCCGTCCGGTCGCCAAATGGAAGCGCGAAAACAACTCGCCACTCGTGTGCAGTCGTCAACAGAGTCGTATGTCTGGTACATACAGGATGTGCTCGCGTTGTGCCGAAAAGTCGACGAGCAAATGACAGAGAGTGACAAGGTGGGCCACATACTTAAGGGCATCGCGGACGACGCCTTCAATTTGCTCGTCTACAATAACGTCACGACCATAGACATGACTATCAAGGAATGCCGTCGCTTCGAAATGGCCAAAAGCCGCCAGTGTTCTGCCTCAATTTGCGCGGCTACCAAACACGGCTGTTACATCCACTTGCACCGATCTCGGTGCCGCACCACCCATGCAGGACAGCGTGACACGAATAGTTTGACGGGAGCTTGAGGCGTCAAGTCCGGCACCATTTCCTCCACATCCGCTCGACCATGGTGCCGCACAAACGCCTCCGCCGGTCTCCGTTATTCAAGCCGTCGTGAGGCAGAAAATTGCAAAGCTTGGTTTTCCAGTGGCCTGTTCTGTCTCCCGACCCATCTCCAGACCATTGACAACAAATGCATCACGCCATGACTTGAACTTTATTCCGCGATACCGCAATCCGGCGGAATGGAGAACTGCAGACGACAGAACGATCTGCTTCCGCTGCCACTGAGTTGGCCACATCTCCCGCTACTGCCGCAGCACTTGGACGCCCTCAAACTGGAGCCAATTTTCCTCTAATCGACCATACGAGGACTTTCGTCGGTATTCGCCCAGTTGTGTGTACCCTTCTTCCGACATCCCCAACAGCCGCTCCACTGCTCGTTCGCCGCCACCTCAACGCCGCCGTTCCCCATCGCCCCAACCACGCCGCTATCCGTCGCCGGTCAACTGTGGATCCTCTTGGACGGAAAACTAGATCATGCAGCTCCAGGAGGTAGTGCTGCATCGCTTGCGAATGATCCAAATTCTCCATTGACACTCCCCACTGATACGAACTTCATTGAGGTGTATGTGGACGGTATTTCTTTGACGGCGTCAGTCGATGCCGGAGCTCAAGTGTCCATAATGAGTGCTCTTCTGTGTCGCCTGCTCAAAAAGTCCTCACGCCTGCAGCAACTAAAGCCCTCCGTGTCGGTGATGGTGGAACTGTGGCCATCACTGGATTGTGTACCGCTCGTGTTAGTATTGCCGGCGTGTTCCCGTTTCAAGCACCGATAAATAATACGGTGCTTGAAAATTGCCCCCACGACCTAATCTTCGGCATGGAGCTTCCTATCGAAGCATTCTGCCCTCATAGGTTGTGCCGCCGGTACTCTCTGCCTAAAACTTCCTCTTCTCCCAGATTCTCACCCTGAACTCCCGAACAGCTTGTGCACCACTGACTTTTTCCGGACACCGCCTAAAGCTCTCACATTCATCGAATTGGCAACACCCTCTCCCGTGCTCGACGGTGATTATATCGTGACGCCGATTACTCATGTTCTCCTGGCGCGTGACATTACTGTCCCACACTCTGTCGTAAGCATGACCTCTAACCGAACATATTTACCTGTTATCAATTTCGGTTTCATAAAACAAGTGCTACCCCAAGGAATTTCGGTCGCCACACTAAGGCCCCTAATTGACGACCACGTCACCTGTTTTACGGCAGACGTATGTCCCGAGCACCCACATCACTCGCAGGATGCCACGTGCCTCGATGCGACCTTACGCTCCATGATCGCCCCGGACCTCAAACCTGAAAAGTCAACCGCGCTATGCCGCGTTGTGGCTTCATACCGCGACATATTCGACATCGACCACCGTCCACTCGGCCAGACTTCACTCGTCCAGCACCGCATTAACACAGGTGATTCTCATCCCATTCATCGGCGACCATACCGGGTGTCTGCCACCGAGCGTAAAATAATTCAACAAGAAGTCACCAAGATGTTAGCCAAAGGAATTATTGAACCCTCTTCGAGCCCTTGGGCGTCCCCCGTTGTGCTCGTTAAAAAGAAAGATGGCACGTGACGCTTCTGCGTGGATTACCGTCATCTGAGTAGAATCACGAAAAAGGACGTTTACCCTTTACCCCGCACCTCCACCAAATATGTTACAGAAAAGAAGAGACGCCGTAACGACGAGGCTGGGGATTAGATATATTCAAAACCAGCGGTAATGGCGTGCCCGGTTTACCAGCGATCGAGCGGGAACAACTCTTCGTCTTCCTCGTCAAGCACACACGCGCGTCGCCCCCTAGAATGTCAATATACATGCATGTAGCAATATAAACATCCTGGAAGAAATCCACAGGGGATCAACTGCTACCATAGTGCATTCATAAAACAGCAACAGAATACCAATCAAGAAGGGTGTAAGGCAGAAGGACACAATCTCCCCAATGCTATTCACCGCGTGCTTACAGGAGGTTTTCAGAAGCCTAGAATGGGAACAGTTAGAGATAAGAGTTAATGGAGAGTAGCTTACTAACTTCTGCTTCACCGATGACATTGCATTTCTGAGTAACTCAGGGGACGAATTGCAACTCATGATTACGGAGTTAGACAAGGAGAGCAGAAAGGTGAGCCTTAAAATGAATCTGCAGAAAACGAAAGTAATGTATGACAACCTCAAAAAAGAGCAGCGCTTCGAGATAGGTAATAGTGCACTTCAAGTTGTAAAAGTCTATGTCTACTTAGGGCAGGTAATAACCGCGGAGCTGAACCACGGGATTGAAGTAACTAGAAGAATAAAAATGAGGTGGAGCACATTTGGCAAGCACTCTCAAATTTTGACAGGTAGATTGCCAGTATCCCTCAAAATGAAGGTATATAACAGCTGTATCTTTCTGGTACTTAGCTACGGAGCAGAAACCTGGAGACTTACAAGGACGGTTCAGCTTAAATTGAGGACGACGCAGTGAGCAAGGGAAAGAAAAATGGTAGTTGTAACTTTAAGAGACAAGAAAAAAGCTGAGTGGATTAGGGAACAAACGGTGGTTAAGGATATCATAGCTAAAATCAAGAAGAAAAAATGGACATGGGCCGGGCATGTAGCAGCGTAAACAGGATAACCGCTGGTCGTTAAGGGTAACTAACTGGATTCCCAGAGTAAGGCAAGCGGGTTAAGGGGGAGACAGAACGTTAGATGGGCCGATGAGATTAAGAAGTTTGCGGGTATAAATTGGCAGAAGCAAGCACAGGACCGGGTTAACTGGCGGAACATGGGAGAGGCCTTTATCCCGCAGCGGACATAATCAGGCTGGTGATGAAGACAAATAAGTTTAAATTCTTATATAGAAACATGAGTTCCGCAACTTGGGAATGGGCGGCTGTCACTGACCATGGGAAACAGATCTGCGTGGTGCCCCGCAATACGAAAATAACCTAGTTTGGTGCTCTAGGGGCTAATATTGGTTAATTCTACCTGTGCCAGGACTATACTCTCTTAGGATGTGCTGTAGTGGGTGTAGTATGGTTCTGCGTCATTAATTTTACTTCTTTCAGAAGTTATGTGGACAAGTGGTGGGAGAGAAGGTATATACACGATATGATGTCATTCGCGGGAATGAGTCCAACAAACGCTCATGTTTCACCTCCTCTCTCAAGTTTCCTTTTCATTTTTTATTTATTTGCAAAACTTCCTGCATTTCCTCCAGTACTGGCGGGCATGCATGAAGCTGTGGAAGGAAAGTGTGTTCTCATAACAAACACAAGTCTCTCACAAAGCCTAAATAAATATCTCAACGCCTTCTAATCAAGGATTTTCTAACATAGCCCACATATATACATCGTCGTACGGAATGCTGCGGAGGGTGCCCTTTAGACAGTTGAGATTGGTTTTAGGCAGCCCTTGAACTACACAATAACTTCGCTTATGTCATACTTCTATCCAAAGAAAAATAACTTAAAGAGAACGCCTCCAAGTTTATGGTACGACTGATTTGTACGAAATTTACATATACGCTTTTTGATAATAAGATGGGAAGACGTGATGTGCCTCAGGGAACCGAATAAAATCACGTGCGAGCAAAGTTCCCACAAATAAAACAGAAAAAAAGCGTAGCTGATTCATCTCTTCTGGTATCTTTATAACGCAAAGGTGAAGCGTGTCTACACGCAGGTGAATGAGCATTTACCGTGCCTTCTTTCGTCACAAGGGCGAGAAATGAATGCTACAAGAACAAATTGCAAAGTCACGTGAAGAACGGCGCGAGCGTCTTGAAACTTGCAGCGCGCGCCTTTTGCAGAAAACACGCACGAAATGAACACACACAAGAAGAGCACGCAAAAACTGTCACAGCTGACACTTGAAGCATGCTGCTCAAACACAAAAACTTCACGAAACGAACACAAGTATACACCTGGACTGACGAGAAGGACTTCCACACTTCTTTTTTAGTGCGTGAGCAGCGCGTTCTTTTCCTAAACGTGGCCGCAGAAGCGAGAGAAGGGACCTTCGTGCTCCCCTTTAGCTTGCAAGCAAGCTTGAGGTGGAAGCGCTAGATGTACAACGCTTTTGAACTCCAATGTAAGCGCGCGGGCGAGTGGGAGACCACCGTTTGAAACTGTCAGATGACCAAAGGGAGCTGCGTTGCTGGCACTAGCCCATCCTAAGGTAACTGACATTGCCCGTTAGGGGCACGCAGTCCCCGTGTGTCCCTGCACTAGTCCGCCCGCTCACGTGGGCAAGGAGACGCGGGCATCACGTTCCATTTTGACTGACTCCATTGTACAATTGCTTTTTCTTTCTCCGCTTGGCATTGCGTTCTGACGCTGTGGTCACAATGAAAAACCAGACTGCACGGTGCCAATAAAAACTTTGAGCACGTCATGGGGTGGTGCGCACGCATCTCAACGCGTAGGATTGCTTGGGGGCTTTTACCTTTAGAGGACGCGCATGCCCAACCTGCAACCCTTGCGTCATCAAGCTACTGATGACAAAAACCCGCTGAAATTTCTGAGCTCTCAGGACCGCCAACGGTGCGTGCTGTATGTAAATGGCTTTCTGTCGAATACATGAGCGACGCGCGTGCTGTGGTCCAGTAGCCTGCGCCGCGTGCTGAGAAGCGAGAAGTCGCTAGATCGACGCCACGATAAACAACTTTTTTGTCGCATTTTTAGGGGCGAAGCTCATTATAGCGGCACCCGTTCATCCCTCGTAGTCGTAGTAGTAGTGTGTAACCAGTCTTACATTTCGAACTGCAACATGGTGCCGGCGGAAGATTTCTTCTGTGCGTTGTTGAACAATAAAAAAATTCGCAGCGTGCGCGTTAACTAAAAGCCGAACTCTCCTGTCTCTCATTCTTCCTTAGCAGCCATTGGCATTCACATTAAGCACTATCTGACAAGAACGGGTTGCTACGTTATACTCGCTGGCCGTAACCTCCTTGGTGTTAGAAAAAAATAGCTAGCGTTGGGCCGTAGCGCCATGAATACAATAAACTAGTATATACCATAAACTCGAGGTGGTTGAAAGTGAGAAGTAGACACGAAGCGCAAGCCGTAAGAAAGTGCGCGTGTGCCACCTCTCATTTAGTCCTTGGAATGTCCGGTGGATGGCGGTGAATATGCGGAGTATATGATGAAAAGATGCGACATGGTGGTACTTGGAGCGTTGAATAGACGGACGAACGGACACACAGACAGATGCATGGACGGACTGACGAATGGCTGCACCGACGGATGGACGCACGGATGGACGCAGGGTTGATGCATGGACGAAAGCAGGGACGGACGCACAGATGGACGTGCGGACGCACGAACAGACGCACGCACGGAAGGCGAATAGACGCAGGGGCGGCCACACAGACGCACGCATGGACGAACGGAAGCAAGAACGAATGGACGGACGGATGCTTTGCTCCACTCTCCATCATTCTCTCCATGGATATGCTGCCATTTTTTCATCCTTCATGATTTGTTGGTATACAATTTACGATGGCATATCCGTGCCGGAAATACGACAGCAGAGCAGTGCTGGACGCCGGCATAAAGATCTTTCTTATAAAAAACAATGCATGATTGTTAAGAAGTGGTCACTCTGAACAAGAGGAAGCGAAGAAAAATGCCCTTTGACCTTCGGGCTGCTGCTACCATGCCTGCTTGTCAGCAAGAGCGAGGTAATAAGCCACGTCATGTCGACACCTGTGCGCGCAGAGTAAAAAGAAAGAAAGCTAAAAATGCGTTAGTTGTGCAACGTTCTTTCATTGTCATTCATATGAGTCATTTCATCCTGTTGAACGATGCTCTTGAATGACCTTTCATCTTCCCTCTTGCTATTTTGTTTTGCACATGTTATCACAGTGCTTACCTGTGCACAGTATTGTCACTGTCAACACAGTTTCTGACGAGGTAAAAGTGCTGGTATTTTATTCAAGTATCGCTTGGTCCTCCACACAAACACGCTATCTTTTCGCCTTGAATCAATACTAGGTCGTTCAGACTCCAGCCATGAATAGAACAGCTGTTGTTGACCAGCAAGCTAGCGTCCAAATTGAATAATTGTAAATAGAACCTTAATATTATTCAAATTTTTGTGCACCATTTCTAGATTCACCCACTTTTAAACCGCCAAAATGGTTGTACGCAGTACAAGAATATCACTTCTAGTATTTGGCATATTTTTTTTACATTGGGTTCATCGTCCTGTGTATATGAAGTGGAAAATTCACAAGGAAAAACTTAGGAGGCTTTGAACTTCACAATTGTTTATAGTTTTATAATAATGTCGGCAATAAGAAGAGTCAAGTAGGGGACCCTGACAAGAAATTCATTTTTAAGAAACGGAAAACTCAATGGGCTTATTTTTTGTATCATTTTCTGGAAGTCACTCTTCGCAAAGCCACCACAACTGCTCACGTCCTGCTTGTGTACGAGACAGTGTATTTCGAGAATACTCGGATTCTCCTCCATGTTCACCATCTGGAACCTTTCGCTAATCTTACGGCACTTGCGCAAATAGTAGGATTGACACAGAATGTTGTGCATTATACTGTATTCGCCTTTCAAGTTGCATGGGTAATCAAAAATTTTGCATTGTTTAAAACAAAACTAAGCGTTACCGGGTTTATTCACCAAACTGCATGCAAAAATAGACAGCCGCGCGTGTTGATGTGTATTAATACTCAAGACTGCGGAAGAATATTTTCTACACCAAAAAATAAGAAATAAAGTCACAGGAAGGTGCATAAACTAGCAACATACGTTGATCAACATTGCAAATTAAGTCAAAGCTGACTTAAACTTCAGTTGCTATTAGCGCGTAGTTCTGTAACGTTCGTTTTAGGGGCGAAGCGACTTAAGCCGTGGCTCTGTACAAGTTTGTCTCTCTTGCTACGTGAACGTCTAGTTCTATGACTCCCTCAGCTGGTGCGGTTGAACGAAAAGACAGACAGACAGACAGACCTTCGCCCCACTCATGATCATTCACTCGGTGGATATGCTGTAATTTTTTGTGTGTGTTGTAATTTTAAACGCCTATACGAGCGTGATCAAGGTTTATTCAACCTCAAGGTATACCAAGTTTTTAATATAATGTGCCAAGAATTCAGACACTATTTAGAGGAGTGCTTTTTTAATTTTAAGCCTGTGCTTTTATAATTTCAAATTAACTTTGCAGCCGTAGTGCCAACCACAATTCCGGTACTTGGCCTTGAGCTATAAAGTAAATTATTAAAGAGGAATAACTTTAGCTTAAAGATGACACTGGCTGGCATAGAAATATTGGTGGTGAGAGTCATCAAAAAGCACTCACAAGGCCGAATTTCAATCGTGAGGGAAGTATTGCAAATAAGTGTACTAATTATGCATAATATAAGTATTGCTACTTGTAGTCCTGTGATAATAGCGTGCGTAATATTGGTATTCCTAAATGTAGTCCTGTGATAGTGCCGAACTCTCCCCAAGCATATTTTCAGAAATCTTGTTGTTAGTTTTCCAATAGATGTGAGAAAATGAATTTAGAAATGCACGAAGTACTCCGAATGACAGTGTAATTACGTCTTTAATATTTCTACTTTGCCGGTGAATCCGCAATTTTTAAGAGCAACGTCGGTATTTTTTTAAATCTTTGAACAGAAGTGTGTTATGCAAAACTTAGGAAACCATGTGCAATCTGTGTCAAAACAATCAAAGTGGTAAAACCTTCAGCTATATTTCAATCCTCATGGTTCACAATGAGCAGCCCTCCGGCCCGTTGACTAAAAACCTGCTTGCAACTCGATTGGTGCACGCACTCATAAAGTCATCACAATATCCGTGGCAGTAGAACTCAACGCCCAACACTATTCTTTGTAAGATTTCTGCCTACTTGACATTTAAAACTAATCTAATGAAAAGGGCACAAGAGACAACAATCCCGAAAAGGAAGTGGGGTCCTGTATTGTTGCACTCAAGTGTTGGCGGATGCAATGAGTTCAGCAGACGACGACGGAAGTCGGTAATTTTTTTTTCAAAACTTTCCACGAAGGTTTCTTCATATTTCAGCTTGTTTAATTAGGTACAACTATTTTTGAAGTGTGTGCGGGATCAGGCGTATCTTAACCAAACACCGCTCTTGATTTATGGGGGCCGTTCACCAATGACCTTCCGCGACATCGGATAACAAAAATGGGACGTACGAGGACAAGCGCCCGCCCACTAACAAGAGCAAGAACCAGCCTGCGTTTCGTAAGAAGGCGCCTAAAGGAACATGAACTATGCGCTCCTCTTGTAGGCATTACGCGGCGCGCATGACTGCAATACTTGCCTGAGCAGTTCAGAGTCATGTCTGCTTTCCAAATGATGTGCTGTTTGTACAAGGCTGAGGGGTAAATCTTCACCTCTTTGAAGGTATTAGAGTGAAACATCTATAAAGTTTATAGCGCAAATGGTCTTATCTGGCACGTTTGCATTGACAAGATGAAGATTTAAAAAGATATATCAGCATTCAATCACAAGTGCTGCATACTAATTTATAGTTATCATAAAATCCGGTTATTAAGCAGCACGCACACAGCTTCCAGACCGGGAGCATCAAAAACTGCTGCCCACATGTGGCTTTACAAAATATCTGTGTTCAGGCAAAATTTTCACATTTGCAACATATTTAGGAACGTCAAGTTGACGTCCCAAGGATTTTGCCATATGTGCCGTAATGATGACGTCATGGTGTGTCACCATGACTTGATTATTGTTTTAACACGAAAGGCTTTCATGGCGCGGTTCACCACGGACCTGCTGACGTATTTCCCCCTATGGATAAGATGTTTCAAGATATATACTATCAGACCTCAAAGAATAAAATGAGCCAAACAAGTTCCGCCCTCAGGCATCGAACCAGTGATCTCTCACTCCACAAAGACTGGCGCTAGCCGATATACCACGAAGCGTATGTCACCAAGATAGCTAACAGCACGCTATTCATATACACCATATACCATTTGGCGGTCCTCAGAGCTCCGAAACCTCATTGCGTTTTCGTCATCAGTAGGAACATGGCTCGCAGAACTTGTGCTGGGCGCCCTCTAAACGTCGTAACCTTCCCCGTTTCCTTGAACGAGGGCCTTCGGGGAGCATGATCTCTCCTGCGCGCACGCTTATCAGGCTCGTGATTGAGGAGAGAACCAAGGACACTTCCCTTGCTGCCGAGGCTGCGTTTACGAAAAGAGCACGCTGCTCACACATGAAAACGTACTCATTTTTCAACACACAAAGTTTGCTCTTCTAACAGAAGGAAAGGCGCACCAATAAGAGCGCGCAAGTATGCACAGGACAAGCGCAAACAACTGTCACAGTGTTGAGCTCTGAGAGTGTCATTCCGCGCTCGTTTCATGTATGATGAAATTCTAAGCTCTTTCTGTTTAAGGTTCGTGCTAAAACTTTCCAATAGCTTGCTGCTCTTCGCGTGACTTTCTACTTTGTCGCTGTAACAAGCATGTCTTCACCCTTGTGGAGAAACAATGCTAATGGTAAATTAATACCCCTCCCCAGACATTTCGCGTACTTACTCTGATTCAATGGCTCCTGCTTGAACGGCCTTTACTAAGTCCAGCACCATGTTCTTCAATCCGACCTTGGTGTTATACGCTACGCAGAGCCTAAGCTTTGCTGGTCTGGAAAGACAGAGAGTAATATATAACAGTTGGAGAAATTTCACATGCCCTTAAACACCACACTGCAAACCACATGGCCTTCTCGAAAGAACACACTGGTGCAACCTCCTTACGGGCTTTCATCGTCGCTGCCGATTTCAGTCAGTGCTATTTTTTCTCGCATCTCAATGGGCAGTAGATCGAAGTTACCCACTGCAGTGACCTTCAAGCGTATTTTTCTGAAGATGTTCCTGCAAGGCAGTATACGCTCAAAATTGGTAAACTTGCGAAAACATCTATTTTTGCTACAGTTGCTACCTAATGACACGTTATATGTATCTCAAACAATAAAGCCCCGCCGCGGTGGTCTAGTGGCTAAGGTACTCGGCTGCTGACCCGCAGGGCGCGGGTTCGAATCCCGGCTGCGGCGGCTGCATTTCCGATGGAGGCGGAAATGTTGTAGGCCCGTGTGCTCAGATTTGGGTGCACATTAAAGAACCCCAGGTGGTCTAAATTTCCGGAGCCCTCCACTACGGCCTCTCTCATAATCATATAGTGGTTTTGGGACGTTACACACCACATATCAATCAATTAATCTCAAACAATAAAGAGCTCGGATTGGTGAGTAGCGCTCGACAAAAAGAGATTTTCTACCCCATCTTCACCACAGAAATATGAAAGGCACGGTGCATGAGCCATACTACTACATGAATAAGAAATGCGCGGAAGTTATTAAAACTGGGGTTCTTCCACTGCTGGCCACAGGTGCTTTGTGATAAGCGCACCATCAGGACCCCGGTGAAGCCCTTTATTATGACAACAGTTTCAACAAAGTTGGCTTCGTAATCGCCCTAATAATTGTGTGAGCATTCCCATAGACCTCGCACGTGGCAAGGCAGCCACACCAAACGAACAAGATAAGAAAATAGACGACAAATTGTCGTACACACAAAAAAACTTGTTTGCAATGGAAGTGTGCACAATCCTTAAAACGCAAGATTAGCGTTCAGTAAGCTACGTCCTTACTGCTAACTTGGCGCAGCCGACATCGAGCACCTATCAAGAACAGTGATCTGCGAAGGAGAAATTCGAGACATCAAGTAAAAGCTGCAGCCGTTCTTCATGACCTGTCCTGCACGACAAAGATCAACGGCCAGCAGGGGTACACCAAGGACCCACAGAGCTAGGCCTGTTCGCCGTTTGACACCCAGATACCGCTCACGTCGACAATGGAGACAACGCAACGCACCCCGTTGCTTTGAACGATCTTCTTGACATCATTGTAGAGACACAACGGCAGCTTGCACAATCATTGCAGCAAAATGCCGAACATCATAAGGTACACTCTTCTGGTGATACGGCTGCTAGGAAGCGTGACAGCATGGCTTATACAGACATAATGCGTAGAATCTTGCAAAGTGGATGCAAGAGCTCCTAATGTTAAACGCCCTAATGGATCTCTATAGAGTGGTGCGCGACTGGCGTAGTTACTAATTACGATTGGGACACATGGAAGCATGCTGTTACAGAGCATTTCCAAAAGAACACGGGTCTACAAGAACCTATGTAGTATTCCAGGCTCACTTGCTCCGCCCCGGTGCGCACATCGAAGCCTGCGATAGACAAACGAGTGGCAATCGGGCTGGCTGTGTTGATAGTCGCAGAGAGTCAATATACAGTGGCTCTAGGGCGACTATTAAGACTTACCAAAAAGACATGGTGCCCCTCAGACCTTCCGCATTCTAGAAACCACCAAGAGTGTTACGCCCTAATCTCTCTCTTGCTTTCCCACTCCCCTGGGGTACACTGAGGGCTCTAGCTCTAACCCTAATGAGGGCGCATACGAGGCCGCGTGAGGACTCGCTTACCGCGCCGCCTCCGCAGTCCCGCTGCCTCGCTGGGAACCCTTGCTCATGTCCAACGAAATAACTAAATACTTCAATGTGCTGGCGAGTATTCCCTGTCCCCCACCTTGCATGGCGCAGGCAGTTACCGTTACACTATTGCAAAACCATGTGTATCCTAACCTTGTGGTTCTTCATGTCATATGACCTGAACGGTATCTCACTGCAGACTTCCCCACCTGTAGGCCATTAGCAGCATTCAACCAAGTGCTCTGATAATGGGAAGCCATCGCCTTCGGCTTCCGCGAGGACAGGTGGGCAGCTCACTTGCGCAGCCCCCAACTCACCGATCAAATCTTGGCCGTGCATAGCGCCCATGAACGAGTCGCCAATCTCGGCTTGGTGGTGATTACTTAGGACTAGCCTGGTCGCACGGGGTCTTCCCTGCGTCTTCTCTGGACCAAAATATAGCTTTCAAGGTTTTGTATTTTTCCGGAACATTTAGTCAGGTTTTTTTTATCTTGAACAACACACGTCGCAAAACGCGCGTCTCGCTACCCTAGCAGGAGGTTCGCACGAATTTCACAGGAAGCTGTGTTGCGGTGGCTAGGAATGGCGGTGTGTGGTTTTGACCACTTTAGCTGAACTTTTGTGCAAATTGACCGCTTTTAAGGGAGCATCGTCTAGCAAGAGGAACTGTCAGACCTGTGGTGACACCATCCGACGTACCATAATTAGGATTAGGACGTTGTAAGGTAGCCGGTGAGTCTAGCCTTGCATAACATCCAGGCAATCGCTCCACCCCGAGTCCTCTTTGATATTTTTAACTAATGCCGTTTTGTTTGTTTGTTTTTTAACTAAGCACGCGCAGATCCAGAGAAGTTTTTTTTTAACCAAGCACGGGCGGAGTCTCAAGAAGTCACGCGTAGCGTGACGTTAGCCTCACTAAGCCGGTAGCCTCTGTGCATTTCCACATGCGGTATTGTACCGGTACCTATATCTCACTGCACTATACACCAAACATTATTGTCACTAATCACCAGTCACGTGCGGAATCTGCAGCATTCAAAAATTTCAAGAGAAGTCGCGACACCTGCTTTCTGAAGATTCAGTGACCACGCGTGAACAGAATATTAGTCACGCTGTCACGTGGCGAGCCTAAACATTGAAGTTCCTGAAATAAACTTTGCCATTAATTCTTAAGCTAACAATACTTAAGCAAATAGTGTTCTATGTCACCACTTTTTTTGAATTTGAGCGCATTGACGTCGCGGAGAGTCTGAACCTCTGGAGCCATGCTGATGCACGCGCTGATCTCGTTCAGATGCGACTAAGCAAGCTGGCCTTTGAAACCCTTGATAGCCCTTTTGTCACACATGACTGATGAGGCGTCAGCGATAACGAGCGGAAATGCTGGTTCACAGCATCTCGTGAAAGACACTGATTGTCTTTGGGAACCTTCTTTGTTGGTAAAAGTTCCAAAGCGCTCCGTGCAAGTCTATCAGCCACCTCATACCCACATGTGAAGGAATACATTGAAACTTTATGTTTAGACCAATGCCATATAGGTCTTTAGGAATTTGCAGTAATCTTTCAGTGATTGCATTGATTTAAAGCCAATCTATGTTTTAGCCGATGCAAAGCGGGCTTACTGTCCAAAAACAGCCTGACTGGTTGGTGCCTACAAAACTTCAGTTTTTTCAGGGCTGCCTGAAATGACATGCTTTCCCATGCTGTCGATGAAACAACGCACTCGAGTCGCACTGTCCAGGGCACCAGAAGGCCAGGTCACAAACGCTGCAGCCCTTGCTCCACGCTCTAAGTCAACCAATCAATCGGTGAAAACTTTCAAATGATTGGGTTACTTCCTTTCACTGCATTCAAGCACGAAATAACGTACTTCTGCTGTGGGTGTGAAGAACTTGCTGTGCGTCCGTGTAATCATCACCTGACAGTCGACATCCTCATGTGACCAAGTTTGGTATTGTCGAAGTTGTCTGTGTTTTGGGATTTTGATGCCAAGGTGACGAAGGGTGTCGAGGGCTACGAAAGCTCGCGATTCCGTGCGTCGCCGAAGGCGACTGAGTAATGCTCGTCCTGGCCTCAATTGGCAAAGTTTGCAAAGCTGTGTCGGCAGTCGTCGAGAGGCGAGAAGACGTAACGGTGGAAGACTAGCTTCATGAAGTACCTTGATGTTCACTGCAAATTCTGGCACTCCCAAAACATCTCTTAGGCCTTCACAATGAAGTGTTTCTAGCCATTCGTACTGCGACTAGCTTTTAGAGACTAGAGGAAATCGGACGTGCACACAATACACAATTATCTTATCATCAATGTTGGGTGGCTCCCCAGCTGAACCACGAGAAGATGCGGCAACAACAAAGAAACAATGAATCTGTCTGGAAGATACTGCAAAAAACAAAATGCTCCTCCCCCATATACACCACGTCCTCAATTCCTTCGTGAAATAGTTGGTGACTCCAGTTGCCCTGAGATCAGGCTACAGGTGGCAGCACCATATTCACGCTATAGTAAGGATGGGTAGCCAGCGGCGGGCGTGCAAACGAACACAGCGGCGCTTTCTTGAGAGTGATGTTAGCCGATTGTCAGCGTATAAAGTGTGTTTGCCGCAAACATCCTTGACTGCAGCTTACCCGTGAATATATCGGACCCACTTACCGAATGTGTGTGTGAAGCTCGCTTAACGTTGCTATCACTTCTGAGACAAACGCAATCGACCATTGAAAGTGATGTTCACACTGGGCGACTGTCTGTGTTTTGGCAGTGTATTACAATTCTTGTATTTTTATTAGAAAGTGTTGACCTCGTGCCCCACCAACTACGGCTTGCTGTAGAGTGACTCAATTTATCATTTGATTCTTGAATCCGGGCCTCGGATACTCAAAATAGAAGAAAAATTTGCCATATTCTTGGGCGGTGAGCAAAACAACTACGTGTACGCATTCACATTTTTTATTTAGTTACTTACGAAATGAACGTGGCATAGTTGATAAGTTTACTCATTAAGGTAAACGGCGTGGTATTGGTGCGTTTGTGCTTACTCTAACAGCAACATAAAAAGGTAACAATTCAGCACACAGTTTTATCGGTTATCTGCATGAGAGTTATCTACGGGAAAGGTTATCTACGAGAAAGGCTCGGTTATCTTGTGAAACAACTGTATTTCCTTCAAGCTTATAGTGTGCGATGCTTCCGTCAGTCACTATTGCCACACATTCACTCAAGAAAGCGTAAAGAATTGTGTTTTGCATGAATTTATATGACTTAAGTGTGAGGCACGCCTTCTGGAATAATTTTTTTGCCAGCTGGGTTCCTTGAAATTGAGTCCAAATTTATGCACATGGGTGCGTCTTTATGAATTTCACTCAATGTTAAAATTGCGCACGCTTTCTGAAGTTTAATTACCTCCGTGTCATTCCATTTTCTGTGGTTTTTAAAGAAGAATTTATATATCCTGAAGTGTCAGAATTTACCGAAATATTACATTGTAGTAGATCCAGAAGCATGATATAAACGTTTTTCTCAAGACTACTTTGGCTCGTCTTAAAATTAAGAGCACCGTAAGGCACCTAACAAATATTTAAATTTGGTTTACCAATGTGCCACTAAAACGTTGCGTTATCATCATCATCAGCTTGACTAAGACTTCTGCAGGGCAAATGCTTCTCCATGACATGCCAATAAACCCGGTCTTGTGCTTTCCGTTGCCACTATATAGACTTTTTCGCTCAAGGCGTTCTTGGCGCTGCAATAGTCTTCTCTAAGCTGTTAGCACGCGTGAGCCCCAAAGAAATGCACTGCCGAGGCTGTGACGTTGGCTTTCGTACTCTCGTGCAACAGCCCAGAGAGAAGGAAATCCTCCTAACAAAACTCCACATCTGCGAACTTTTTAATCTCATCAGGCCACTCAACTTTTTCTCTCTCCTTTGTGCATTTGCCTTCTCTGAGAAGGTAGTCAGTTACCTTTAATCACCAGTGGTCATCCTGCTTACGTGCTGCCTGTCCAGCCTATGTCCATTTCTTCTTTATTTCAAATATCATATCCTTAATCCCGAATCGTTCCTTGACCCACGTCCCTCTCTACTCTCTTCGGGTCTCTTAAGGTTGCAGGCTATCGTTTCCAATCCCATCGCTCACTTCGTCGTCTTCAAAATGCTGCATTTACACAGTATGCAATACTTCTGATGTTTCAGACGAACAAAAATTCACGAAGCCAAGCGACACCGACCCCAACATGACACTGGCGAACGTAAAGTACGACGACGATACACAGCTCTCTTGGCAATTGCCCGAAAAGTTCTCATTTCAGTGCGTATACAGACAAGCGACTCCACTCGATCGTTGGGTGGAGAGCTGAAAGGGGCCCAGGGTTATTGATGTAGGACCTACATATGAGGCTACACAATACTTTTGGTGACAGTGGTGATCCCACTAGGCGCATGTTTCGACGCGAAAATGTTGATGTATTCGGCAGTTTCATGGCTCTGCGCCAGATGCAGCTTGACGAATTTGTAGCGGATAAGCGTTATATCAAGGGAAGTATCTTGAAGACACAACCGATGGTGGAATCGCAACAGAGCGTTTCGTCACTTGATGGACTTGCAATTACTGCTATCGCGTGTTCAGTGTGTGCTTGTTGCTGTCGTCTTTGTGCACGATTAATGATACGCTGTGTTTCGGTATCTGTTAAAAAGTTCAGTTACCACGACGAACAAATCATAATTATGAATGGTAGTCGTCACTACCGAGACGTGCCACTAGGCGTCAACGTGAATGTGACCACATCAAACGACGCTATAGCAGAAAAACACCTATAAAGTTTGTACAAGCTCTCCTGTATCACTACAGCACTACTTCTATGAAGACGGGTTTCACTATTTTGTTGTGCTGATACCTATGACGAAGATTTCGCCCATATGTTTTCATAGGTTACTTCAGGGCGAAGTACGTTTCGATCGAGGGTAGAGGAATCAGGATAACGACTTATCCAGTTTTTACAGCGAAAGCTGGGAAACGAAATTCCGTTCAGCAGTGGTGTCATGAGTGGTCTCTATTGACTGCTCTATCACTTTGTTCAATCTCAGCGTCGTTCTCAAGCACGCAAGCCAGTATCTGCGTTGCGAGTGACGTCATCGCAGCCATTGGGCCGAGCCCACGCGCAATAGTTCCTCCTAAAGCCTCCCCGTAGAGTTGGCTCGCGACATCAGATGTTTTAAACAATGCGGTGTTGTGGCATCAATGTTTATTGATTGATTTGTGAGGTTTAACATCCCAAAACCACGATATGATTATCAGAGACGCCGTAGTGGATGGCTCCGGAAATTTCGACCACCTGTGGTTCTTTTACGTGCGCCCAAATCTGAGCACACGCGCCTACAGCATTTCCGCCTCCAACGGAAACGCAGCCGCCGTAGCCGCATTCCGAGCTGCGGGTTAGCAGCCGAGTCCCTTAGCCACTAAACCCCCACGGCGGGGCGCTGCGGCATCAACGTGATGGTTGTGGGAGCGCACTCACCGGCGTTCAATCCGCTTTCATTCTTCAGCGGCACATTGGTTTCGGCAGCGACGTCTGTGACCGCGTGTCGTTCATCAACAACCATTGTGATTAACGCATTGGGAAACGCATTTCACCACTAATTTCACTCCTCCATGACCGCGGTCATGCTTGGTGGAATGTGCTACATGTGAAATAAACACTGTAGTAATCTCAAGCCAAACGTGTCTTTAACCTGATACAGGAGAACGAACATGGAACTAATAATCGCGAAAGGCTTTAGTGCCACATAGGGTTGAACCCACTGCTTAACACCGGGTTCGCACGTTTGAGCTTTCGCTGGTGAACCCTTTGTACGGAGTGCTCGGGCAGTGATTTCTATTTTCCTGCCAACGTGCATGCTGCGTATTGTTTTCTGGCATTACGGATTATTGTATGTATGCGTATGAGTGCCGCGACATAGGGCTGATAACCTTCATGTTTTGGATCTTTAACAATAAAAGGAAGTGTTGCTGCAGACGCACACGTATGAATTCTACTGGTTTATTGCATACAATTTTAGGCAAATGTAACTGGTTGCGAAGCTTCCTTAGGTACCCATCCGATCATAAAATGGTGGCTCATCAGCTTGTCATGCGGCTTAGCGCCATCTGTACCAAGAGAAGACTCTTACGGCGAAACAACAACAAAATACCGGGCGTGACTGTATCCAGCTCGTAAAGAAGTTACGTCGTTTTGTTGCCTAAGGCGCCAAATTTGATAAAAACTTGGTTATTGTCGGACCCTGAAGAAGCCTTGCCACGCCAATATTGTGACACGTCAACGATATTTTATGGTCACAACAACTCACTTTTACTACACTGTAAACATGGAGCACCTAGTGCTAGTATTAATCACAAAAAGTGTCTGTACAGTACACGTGGTAAGTTTTGTCTTGCTCCAATACATTATTGTTACGTATGCAAATGCAAGCATGCGAGTTGTAGCGTGATAGACAATTGGGAGATCTACTCACCGATCACGCGGAACATAGCAGGCACTGTCTATTTGAGGCTCGTGCTCTTCAATTCTTGAAGCTTTCGTGCTTAAATTTACGTGCACGTGAAAGAAGCCCAGGTGGTCGAAATCCCCTGAGCCCTGCACTACAGCATCTCTCATAATAATATGGTAGTTTTGGGACGTTAAACGCCAAGAAATAATAATAGTATTAGATGTCACTGGCCCTATCTTCTGGCATACTTTTCGCCCCAAGTTTTGCAACCTATTGAAATGTAACTTGTGCTATCCCTTATGGCCATAATAATGCACGTTGAAATACACACAACAAAAAAAAGCATTGGCTCAAGGGCCCAAGATGGTGGTACTCAGATGTCTTACAGAAAACAGCCTACTGGAAAGCCGCAAAATTTGCATTAAAACCACGTGACTGCGCTCACACGCTACTTCACTGAAGTGCTCTCAAACGTTCTTTTCTAAAAACAACGGTCTGCATTGACCGTCATCGTGTGGCTATTTGAGATAATGGCGCTTCTTTTTTTAGGTGTTCAGCCATCAAGAATCCTGACTCAGTGTTAATTTGTCGCCAAGAGCCGTGGCCATTTGCTTAGCCGGTACGCCCATACAGCTCCTCGAAGCATGGTTGAGAGAACTTCGTGTTCAAGAGTATTACACAAAAACTTTGCACTGAAAAGCTGTTAAACAATACGTTAACGCCTTCCGTGATTTTTACGCCAAATTGCCGGTGATACCAATACTTCTGTTCCTCAATGTGTAGGAATGTTTGGAACTGCAAACATGCAACGCTTTGCAAATGTTCACGCCCTGTTATTTTGATGAGTTTATAATATATTCTCAAGATAGCTTAAACTTCGCATTTCGCTACTTCAGTGGAAATAACTGTAGAGACAGGTTGACTCTGAAAAGCATCCAGGAACTTCACAGATTAGCCGCTGGAATGGTTTTACATTTTAACAAAGGGCAGGTCAGAAAGGCTGCCGCAAATATATACACTTGAGCAGGCTGTTAGAGGATAAATAAAAAAAACTTTTAAGTAATTGGCGCAAAAGGTCTTGAAACAAAAATTAATTATTAGAAAATAAGTTAGTTGTCGCTTCAGTTTTGTATTTTTCTTTGTACGTTACGTTTCAAGCAAGTGCCTTAGAGTGACCTCCCCTAGGGAACCACAGTCACAGAGTTTAGCCCCACAAGAGATATGAGGTGCCTAGTTTGTACTCAATGAGACCTAACATTGTCATTTCAAGGTTCAAAGACGCCATAATTCATGCATCATAATTCATGCATAAGTTATTTCTAAAGATATCCGTCAGGACTCAAAGAACTAATAACTACAAATCTTCAAAATACAAAATGTAGACCCCAATCTGATACAGTGAGTTGTTATTTCGTGGCTCTGGTTCAACTCATAGTGACAACGCAGAGTGCCTAAAAAATAAATGCCTAAGAACAGTCATGGCTGCTTAGCATTAGCATCAACGTTATTATTATTCAAGTAAGGAAATAAGAAGACTGCGATGCGAAGGCCACCCTGAGTATGTAGACCTGGGCAATAAAGAAACTATAGGAACTGCAAAATACATAGAAACAGAAAGTAGCTTGATCTTCGGAGGAAACTACACTTCTAGCAAAGAAAAAAATCTCTCTATACTAAAAAGCCACAGCTTTGCCGCAAAGGCGGAGCAATGAATGCGAGAACAACGTATTGGAATGTCATGCGAAGAATGACAAGCAGGTCTGGACGTGCCCCGCGTGGCTCATGCACAAATGACACACTAAACGTACTCACTAGTACAGATGTACGCGAATAAGTGTTTAAGTTGTTACTTTGCTGAGTCTACAAAGCATACTCATTTCGCAAACGGACACAAAATGGAGACTATGCAGCGAGTGCAGTGACCTTTGTGCGCCTGGTAACTACAGCAGACTCATTCCGGGGACAGCCTAAGGCGCACAGTTGTCCCCACCACGAGACAAGGACGTACACGCGTCAGCATCAACGCCCACTCCACCCTCGCCTCCTTCGCGGGGCAAAGTACGCATGGGAGATCAGCGCATGAGCGCGCGTCGTCGCGTCAACACGACTTGGCTAAGCGCGCTCATTGCGCCATCTCGCTGGTAATTCAGAGAACACAATATTTCTACCGAGATCAGCATCGCCAGTAATAATTGGTAGATATAAGTAGCTTGCGTTTAAGCGTTGAAGAAACTGCTTCTTCTTGGCTCAGTGGCTGAAGCTATGCACTCATATGTAGATATGTATACATATACGCTAAATGTCAGTGAACGCCAGTGGTGAAATCCCGCCGAGAATGTCCATATGATTGATATCGCAATAAGAGCAATCCGCTTCTACGACATGCTTGCCTTACCAGCAAATTCACGATAATGTGACAAATGTGGGAATGCTCACAGGCACTGAAGGGTTCTGGCGAAGAATTTCATCATTTCATCAATCGCAGTAACCAGGTCCCTGATATTGCGGCTGAAGTTACGAGTGCTGATCATGAAGTAGGTGACATCGGCAACACCAAGGGCTGCCATGTAGGGCCAAGTCTGTCAAAAATAATTTATACATGAGCCCCAATGGTGAAAGCAGAACATATCAGAGGTAAAAATATATATATTGTGCTGAATGCGAAGCAGCAGAACTACAGGCCTGCAAATTGTTCATAGACGCGTAATACTATATTTCATTACGCAGCTCATAACTTTCAATTTTGCAGCTGTAATATCTCAGTTTTTATAGGGAAGGTTACACACAACATATCAACATAAATCAGGCGAGCGTTTTGTGCCACTGGGTGGTACTGAAATATCATTTACGGTATGCGCAAATCACTTGTATGAATTGATGACTAGGACGAGGGTATATGCCCCGCCGCGGTGGTATAGTGGCTAAGGTACTCGGCTGCTGACCCGCAGGGCGCGGGTTCAAATCCCGGCTGCGGCGGCTGCATTTCCGATGGAGGCGGAAATGTTGTAGGCTCGTGTGCTCGGATTTGGGTGCACGTTAAAGAACCCCAGGTGGTCTAAATTTCCGGAGCCCTCCACTACGGCGTCTCTCATAATCATATAGTGGTTTTGGGACGTTAAACCCCACATATCAATCAATCAATCAAGGACGAGGGTATATGTCAACGTGAGGATGAAAAGGTTTCGGAAAACACGCGTTTACGAAAAATTTTCATGGTACTTGAAAATATTCTTAGACATCTTATAAAACAGCATTCCTGGCTGAGCCTTAATTTTGGTTATGTGATATACATGAGGGCACTTCATTCTTATATGGACCCTTCATATATTATCGAAGGCCTCGGCGCCAGTATCAGTGTACTGGCTCTTATCAACTTTATTTTCGATCACACTGCATGCGTGGTACGCTGCTGGAGAGAAGTAATGCTTGCTAGAAATAATGTTTTACAGCGAAATCTGTTATTTGATTACAACTATGATTGTGACCTCATAACTTACGATCTCATAACATAACGATGTGGTTACGGACTCCGGTGGTGGCCGGTGTCCGTAACCACATCGTGCAAAATTAGAGAAAACCTAACACCAATGACACAGTGGGGCTGCAACCCGGGTCCGCTGGGTGCCAGCCCAGCATTCTACCACCGAGTTTCACCGGTGCTTGTAACTTGTCAAACTTACCTTTGGCAGGCTTGATGTCGGGAAAGCAATCGTGTTAATACGACTCATAAAGGGTTTGAAGACAGCGAAAGAACAACCAGTCGTCGCACAATGCGGATAGCGTAATGAGTGGGCCGTCCAATGCCCCAACCCATCACAGAAGCGTGTTCTTGTTCCTCTATTAACTGTGGCGAATACCCACTTCAGCCATTATTCCTCATCGTTGTCAGCCACTGCGTGAGCAATTGACATAAAATACTTTGCAAGTGTTTAGCGGAATCGACGCGTCTCAGAAGAATGATGAAAAATAGCATATTGAATACCGGCCTACTACCCAAATAAATTTATTAATATTGACTTATTGAGTATCAAGCAAGTGTGCTTGCACTAGTTACTTAATGAATGTTTCGAAAAGGCTCTGAAAGGCCGCTCTTCCATCTTTCCCTGTGACTGTGCTGCGCCTTCCGCGCAGGTCAGGCGTTTTTTTTACGCTCGCCTTATGATTGTGGGATAGATGAGTGGAAGTTCAAATAGAAAGAAAAATGGTCACTTCCTATCCTCATTTTACTCTCTTTCATAGCGCGTAAAGCTAGAAAAGACGAGACGAAAAGAAAAGTAAAAGCGCCGACTGTCTTTTTTGCACTGACGATACCAGGCATAAATGCATGCGCAGAGACAGCGAGTAAGATAAGAATGATAGCCGAAAGAAATTTCTATCGGCAATGAAAGCACTGGCTGACATAAACCAGTCTTAATCACTAATTTTCTAAAAAATAAACTCCTCATTAGCCAATGCAAGCGATGGCATGCTGACACATTCCTCTCCCAAACGAACAATCTCCACCTACCGCCTATACTATTCTTTGGAGCTCTGGTATTTATCACAAGAAAACAATGCCACTTTCATCAAACTCAGATTTGCAAAGCTAAGTAAGCAGTATTTCTGTAAAAAAAAAGAAAACGTTTCGAAGTCAGCGCTCTTTCTGTCTGTGTCGTCTTTTCTCGTTCCATGCGCTGATCCATACAATAAAATGAACGAACTAGCCCAGCAAGCAACCATACTCGATTATCACCCTGTGTAAAAACGCCCATTTCAATTTCGAAGCAGGTACAGTCGTTTTATAGACTCTCTTAGAGTGGTGTTACATCAAGCAAATGAGTGGAATAATAATGACCGACCTGGTGGCAAGAAGATTTCTTGAAAGATAGGGAGAACGAATAATTTATTTAAAGATAGGGAGGATAGGGAGAGAGTGCCACCAATTAGGGCGACACCACGGACCGTTCCTACGCAGGGACAGTTAAACTTAACCTAACTACCATATCGCAGGGCTCTCTGGACAGCCCAAAATTTATGCGTATATTCCGAGCTCTTGAGGCCGAGCTGCATTCCTGCTCCGTGAGCTCTTTATCCACACGTAACAAGAGCGACGCCAAAGGATGTTCTCTAAATCACACGTTCCTCCGCAGTGAGGGCACTCATTTAAAAGTACAAATGATTGTTTTCAACATCAGTCAGCAACCAATACTGTGACTTATGAGATTACGTTACAAGGCGCTTGTGCAGGCTAATTTTGCTGGGTCAAAGTGCGTCCATTAGCGATTATGAGCATGAACAACTGGTTGAACAGTTGCAAATATGGTGGTAAACTCGAACATACTGAAATGGGAACACCATTGTATTCGGCCCGAGCGTAAGGACCTCTTACCGTAGTGAACTTTCTAAACATGAGAGAGGTAGACTTGGCTCAGGGATATTTTCTTTTTCCGAGAAAAACGCCGGTTACCATCCGCGACGATGGCGAAGTGCTGAAGGTATGGTTCCTTGTCGGTAGCACCCAAAGCATGATCCTTTCGTACCAGCTTAGTTGCGAATCCCATCCTGCAGTGAGGAGTCGTAAGCAAAAAAAAGCATGTTTTATCCCTTTACCAGTACGAATTGTTATAATAGGAAAGCTAAACGCGTCTTGACAAAAATAGTTCAATCTTCATTGTACACTGATTCATGAAGGCTTGCTATGGTTGCTGCTTTTTTGTAGATATCGTATCGTTTGATGTGAATCCACTTACGTTCAAACGTCGTAGAACAATTCAATAGCGATGATCGACATCAATATCAAGTAAAAATCTTCTGGCAGCTGAAGTAGTTAACTTTAACCCATACGGAGCTGCGCAGGAACTGCGGCGGAAAGATGGGCACCTACAGGCACAGAAAAAAACCTAGTATTCTAAGTGGGCTCGTGGAAAGCGGTGTTCATGTGAGGAGGGAAACGGATAGGTGTGCCGTATCCTCTCAAAGGTAGGTGACCCGTTTAAAGTATCCGTCAGCGCACACTTCCTCTACAGCGCTTCAGAAATACGAGAAGCCATGCTCGTACCCTAACCATAAATGCGTGAAGGCGTCCCGCCACCGGCTGTGACGTGTAAGTGCAACGAAGCGCTCTCAAAATATGTACTGAAACGACATGGAGTGGAAATCGGGAGCTAGTCTCAGTGGTGTGCCGGTAGCGTGCCTCGAAGCGAGCGTTGAACGAATAAATTCTGACATCGAGGAGCTCATCTACTGAAGCTACGAAGTGCGTCCTGTAAGCCCCCATTATTGCCCACGATGCAGCACTTCACTGAACCTCTCCAATACGGTTATCCGCGCTGCCACAAAGGTCCTGTGAAGAAGAAAAGGTGTTGAGATACAACGCGCGTTTGTATCTGCTATTATCACTTGACAAAGTTCGCCAGGCACCTTGTTTCATGACGTTAATGGACGTGGACGTCCGCGAAAATTAAGAGGAGAGTTTGTGTCGTAGGCCAAGAGTTTATACACTTGACTCTCGGGTATTTATTTTTTTAACTTTAGTGACCTTGTTCCCGTGCTGAAAAAAGTCATCAAGCTGTGGGTGGAATGGGGGCAAAAGTACATTTTTTTTCAGAAACTAGAGTGAGCAGGCGGGAATTTCTGAACTAGAAATTTCGCATCTTTAGAAAACGTTAACAGGCGACACTGATATCACTCGTGTATAAGACACACGCCCAGCGTGTCCCTGTACTAAATCGGAGTTTGACGTTGCTCTACTGAGCCACTGGAAGCCATTGTTTCGCCTCTTCACAAACTCCACATTTTCATACCTAGTACTTTCGAACGCTTTTAACAAAACTACAGACTTACAATCTTCATGCGTTGACCTATTTAAAGAGAAAAGTCATCAACGAGAATAACTTTATTGGAAATATAGCATGAGGTTCATAGACTTCATGTTTATTGGAACTAATCATTGGGCAATGAAACCTTTCGCTCAGTCGCGCGAAATTCGATGACCCAGGCTCAAAACTACGTCGTCGAATATTCCAGGCATTGCCTTGTCACTAGTCCTGGCTTACTACTGTGTGGCACACATCTTGCCAGCGATCTCTGAGCTATGGAAGGGCTCGGAAGAACACCCGTAATAACGCCTCTAAC
The DNA here is from genome assembly GCA_013436015.1 of Rhipicephalus annulatus. Lineage (NCBI taxonomy): Eukaryota > Metazoa > Arthropoda > Arachnida > Ixodida > Ixodidae > Rhipicephalus > Rhipicephalus annulatus. The sequence continues at coordinate 1,491 of WOVY01011099.1, read as the reverse complement.
GATGTGCTCTTTTTCCCGCAGCATGTGTTTGAGTGTGGCAGCTTCTACAATATCGCAGACTTGTAGGTGCCTTCATGATGAATCTTGGGTATGCTCCCAAAGCATCGTTGGCATATTGTGCACCACCCCCGTCTCTCATTTACTTTATCTCTTCGGCAGCTTCACATAGCACCACAGTGTGAAAACTGATGGTGCTTGCGGTTCCGCCCTGAAATTGATGATGTCAACGATTTCAGCGCAGTGACAAGATTACAGTGAAAGCTCTCAGTGACAAGCTCCCAGTCCCACCAATACAGTCATGAACGGATAATAGGCGTGCAGTTAGTGCTGTTTGCTATAGAAATCAGTAGTTTGAGCGTTTATAAAATCAAATGATAATGAGAGGGGACAGAATAGAGAGATGTAGATAATACCAAGAAGAAAAAAATGGCCCCATAATTGCATGTTACACTGCAAATGTCGTCAAGAGACGATAGTCATGCGTCTGGAGAGAGTGAACAAAACGTTTATTTGATGTTCTGCGCAAGAAAATTAATGAATGGTATACGGGAGGCGCTGCGTTAGAGTGCCTCGAGCGTGCAGCGGAGGCGAACGAGAGCATCAAGTCACGTCACACACGAGACATGAGCGCCATCTGGCAGTTATTTTGGAAAACGAAGCGTTTGCGCCTGCGCGCCGGTCTCGGAGGTGTTAAGATGTAGAACGCCAGGCGACGGGTAGGTGCCACCATCGCGTCATCTCAGCAAAGCGGTGGGAACACTTACCTTTTCTTGCAAGCGTTGCATGGTCAGCACAACGTGATAACGCTACGGTTCTTAGAATCACTTATGTATGCCTTATCTAGTAAGAGACACACATACATATATTGACGCGTTGTAATTAGGGTTTCAATATATGTGCCATAATTGTTTTGAATTGACAAACGCACATGTATGAACGCTGAGTCTTTAGCAATATTGGTGGGCGCGCTGCTGATGGGGTCGGCCGATTGGAGTATCGTTTGTCCACTTTGGTGTCGTTTAGGGTAACCGTTAAATGCGGAGAAAGAGACCAATGCACACAGACAGACAAAGCTTTTTGCGTCGAAGGTCACGAAGAAAGATTATCGTGTTCAAAAGTACAGTAAGGTGGCCCCTACAGCAGGCTATTCTGCTCAGTGACGTCAAGATAGTGCATCATGGAACCTTGAGTATATGGTCATACTGACAGGCAGGAAAGCAGATAGGTCCCTGTTGTGTGGCACCAAGTACCTGGTGAAAATTGTGTGAACGCGATGGCTCGCTGTAGGTGCAGTGTGTGGGTTGTAGTGCGGGCCTGAAGCAGCTTGCTGGTATAATTTAAATACGATTGCACTTCTCAAAAATAGGCAAGTTAAGAAAAAAATGAAGATTACAGTTGAAAAGAAACACCCAAAGTAAGATTGCGTGACTGCGCTAGGGGTCATTTTTAAATACGAAGCATTTCTTAGTGAACTTTGGTGACTTTGAGCAT